>CM029132.1:9050619-9578119 GCA_016859345.1 Istiophorus platypterus | reverse complement strand
TTGTGCAATCTTAGTGCAACACTTAGTGTATTTTGACTCCCAACTGCTTAAAAAGTCTCTTCCTGCTCCATATTGTCACTGTTTGGTCTTTGAAGGCCGGGCTTTGGTGAACAGGGCCTTGTGTTCTCTCCCATCTTCAGGCATCCCCAGGGTCCAAGCCCCATCTCTTTGACCCGTTTCTCTCTCTCTGTTTTTTTTTTTTCTTCCATCAAGGCTCACTCAGCTGTATCTGTCTTATTTCAGCTCTCAGACCCTCTGGGATGCTCTCATTCCCATCACTCAGGCTACCTTTTGATATTGTTGATACCTCCCCTGCACACAGGTTTGGAGATAAATTTCTACCCAGGGCAAATAGTAGGAAATTTCATAACTGTATCCACACATAAAGTAGTAAAGAAGGAATCAGTTATTAAATAAAAGATATTAATCCAGCTGCATGTAATGAAGAGCCACCAAAAAAATTAAATAGATAAATAAAACACATGTCCTGCAGAATAAATGTATGCGATTTCATGTTTAGATAAATTGCCCAGCTTCAGTTTTATGCATAAACATTCTAGATTGTAAACTACTGCAGTATAAACATCTAAACAGCCATTTATTTGGAGAAAGTCAGATGGAAATTGTCAGCTAAAGGTCTGCATATACAATGCAGAATTATTCATATACATTAACCAGGGATTTCCATGCCCATTACTTATGTGCTTGGTAGAGGACATGTACTGTGGGTCTCAGAACGTGCATTGAATTCGAAATGTGTTCGATAAATGTCTTTCACTTTAATGTGACTATACATAAACTTGTTTTTTTTGCATGATTGTTACCAGGTAAAACTCCGAGCAAGAGCCCACCTAACGAGAAAAACCATGACCACTTATCTGCTTTTTTCTTTTTTAGTTAAAATCCTTTTAGCCCTCATGTAAGAGTAACAGGACTTCACGCGATATACTGTCTGGGTTATGAGCAGCAGTAGCAGTGCATCATGATTAAATGCTTGCGTGGGTAGGAGCGAATGATCTCTGCATTTGTCACCAGAACAGTGCTTAGCGTCCATCAGAGCTGCCAGCGGAGGTGCGTCTGCCACTGAGTGGGAACAGAACAGGCCAGATTGTGTAGGGAGGGAGGCCTTGGCACGTGACCAGGTGCATCTGAAGCCTCCTCTGATCCTCCAATGTGCTGTTGAGCTCCTCTATTCCTCCGACACGGCGCCAAACACCTGCTTGGCCCGATTGTCAGACTGAAAGCGCTGTTATCGGTGTTGGCCGTCCAAATGGTGAGGCACTCTGTTTTCATCAGCGAGTAGTATTGAGCAGGGGAGATGGGCTATTGATGTCAGTCTGAGATGGCTTTGAGAAGACGGAGGCTTTTGTTTTACAAAACAGATATTAGACAAAGTTTAATGTGGCAACCTGAAAATGTTAGAAATACATGTAGCGTGTTGTTTTTTTTTTGTGCAAGGGCTAGCAGACCTATAAATTAATCTGAACCAATACCATATAAAAGTGTGTGCAAAACTGCACTTGCAAATAATCAAAAGATGCCTATTTCATCAGTTTTTGATTGTGTTGACTAAAAATTCATATGCACTATATTAAAAATTAGCATCTGCTGTGTTGAAATATTTATGTGACTACTATCTATGGTAATTAATTGGGCTTTAAATGCAAGGGGGGGGTAGGTCATCATCAAAAGGATGCTCGGTCAACAATTCGGGTTTCCCATGATAGAGGTGTATTTGACTAATGAGAGATTGTGAAAGGGGGCATCCATCAGATGGAGAACTAATGCCTGGTTCCCTCTCATCACATGACGAGTGACAAAATATGACTAAGGCATAGCGATATGACTTACGATTGAAGGCACATTCCTACAGTAACAACAATATGCCTATGGGGGAGCTGTAGGTATTTTTGCCACCATGCTACTGGGCAACACATTGCATATGAACAGAGTCTTTACGCCCAGCCTATTGGTAAGTCATTAAATGACAGGACTCCAGTGACAGCCAAGACGTGAAATTGTTGGGGCAGCAGACAGCTTTCAGAGTAGCCGATCACAGCATTTGGCAGGAAAGTAATTGATGGAATAAAAACAAAAGTGACAGGAGTTGTTTCGCCTCAACGGCGACGGTGAAGGCGTGTTAGACAAAGATGTCTGGAGTGGAAGGGGGTTGGGGAGTAGGAGGGGTGGTGACAGATAAATGAGGCCATCGCGAGCTGAGGGAGGAGGAGGGGAGGAGAGAGTTGCTAGCGAGCTCCCTCGCGATCTGTACCTGCCAAGTCCCTACCCTGAACAGCTGCTAGCAACTCTGAGGATATGTAGCAGTTCACTCCCTCACCACATCCATCTTTTACAGCTTCTAATCCAACTGCACTGAGATCCGTTTGAGGTGTTTGATGCAGCACTTCATTTTCACAGAACAGTGTTATTTTAGCTTCATGGCTCTCATGCAGTATTCATAGATGAAACACAAAACCTTTTTCATGCTAACAACCTCCTAATTCAGTCTTATTGTGTATATCAAAGGTTATTGCTACGATGTACTAGTATGAATGCCGTCTATCCTTTTTTCCATTTTTTGTTCAGATAACACATAACTCAAGACTGCAAGAAACACTGACTTTGTGAGCTGTTCCGACACATTTCATATTCATTTCCTGCTCCGATGGTGTTTTGACAAACTTGAATCTGCCTTGCTACACCAGAAATAGTTTGACTCTTATTATCATTTCTGATTTTAGCTTTAGCATTCATTGCAGTGTGCTACACTCCACACTTGTTATGCTTCTGAAGCACCCTATCCCCATGCCCCCACTCACAAGCTGGTGGTCACTTACAAGCTGCTATCTGCCATTCATATCTGCTCTCTATCAGTTGCACCTGCAGTGGTTTGTTATGTAACGGGCCAGTCGGCGAGCCGCTCGACATGCCCTGCATTTGCAATGATACCCTGCCATTAAAGACGTTCTGTCATCCGGGACACATGGGTGTTCTCTTATTCATAAACTCAAAGGGGTTTCAATTAGGCATCTGTGGCTGGCCTCCCAGCAGTATGCGTGTTTAAATCAGATGCCTCTGTGGGGAAGACAAGGGAAGAGTTCTCTTTAAAAAGTGGCCGGAGAATACTAAGTGAGGGATGATGAAATATATCTTTATATTAACAGTCAATTTGGAGGCTTAACACTGTTTTTGCCACACTGGATAGCTCCTATTTTGTTTTATACATCCATTAGAATTTGAACCCTGCCCATTTTTTGCAGTCTTTGCTGAGCTGCATATATTTATGAAAACCCTGGTGTGAATATTATTGTTGATTGCTTAACAAATTTAAACAGTTGCAAGATAAGTATTCCTAATGTTTGCCGTGGGCAAGATCTTGACTTAAAGTGTTTCAGTTCAAGCTTCCTCCAGGTGCTGTAATTTGAACTGAGGCCAAATCTATAGAAAGTAATAATGAAAATTCCCTGTCAAGGTGTAGCGCTGGCCAATTAAATCAACTGCAAAGGAAATAAAACACTGCCACAACTGCGACCAAGATGTGAGTGCAAAAAAATAGAGAGAGAAAATGAAAAAACAAAAGGGGGGAAAAAAATCAGCTATGCCTTTTATTGTGGTGATCTTTAGGAAAGAACTGCTGCATTTAGCCCCAAGTTCACACCATCTCTAGTACACAGCTCCTTTGTAGATCCACAGGGCACTTCAAGAGAGGCTGCATTAAGTGGGATCAGGTCATCACTCTGGCTGTGATCACAGCACAACTCTGACCTGAATAGATAGCATTGACAAGCCCTTTGTTGTGTGGGAGCAGGAAACAATGCTTTTCACCATTACGTCAATAACTTGAAGATGAAGAAAAAGATCAGGTTTGATGAAATGTCGTACCACTCTGCAGACGTGCTTCAGTAGAAGAAAAATGTTTGAGATTTTGAACAAGATTCCTTTTGAAGGAATGACTTAATCATTATGCCCTTAAGACTTAAAAGACATGCATCACTTGAGCAAAGAAAATTGTTGAGCAAAAAAATTGTTCTCAAAAATGTTGTTGTCCTTGAACAAGCCAACTCTCATAGCAAGAAAGACATGGTGATAAATTTTCAGTATTTGGCTGCCTCTTTTGATATTTGTCAGTATGTAATCCATAGCCTTTCAAGTTCCCTGATTGTATTTAATATGGAGAAGTCGTTAGATGTATGTAAATCTTTTCTTGTGAGCTATGTTGTCTGGATAGAGAGAGAGAGAGAGAGTGCTTGATCTCTTTGTAGACTCTAGTTTTACCCGAGTAGCTCCACAATCTAAAAAGCATATACATAGTACTAGTTAGCGTCTTAATTTCAATGAGATATTCAGGTATCTGTGTATTTAACTCACTAAAGAAGAAATTCCTGTTTAGATACAATTACCTACACAACTTTATCCAGAAAATCTTTTTCATAAAAATAAAATCTGTAAAAATTGCATTGTGGCATGTGAAGTGATAACTGCTTGGAGTCTTTTGTGCTATGATATTAATTATTATTACTCATATTGTAAAGAGTGAGGACAAAGACCAGCACTGTACGAAAAGGTTCCTGATATAATTTAGGTTATGAGTTGGTGCAATATAAATAAGACTGGTTTGATAGCTTTCAGTACCAGAACAAATTAGTGAAATTCCTCAAATAGCCCTTAAGGTTCATCAGCTAACACAAAAGTAGAGTTAGGCCAGGACAGTCTCAACAAAGGAGTACTCAAATCAGAGAACAGGTGATTGGATGAATAGACTGCAGCAGGATGGGATTTGATAATTTTAAAAGATACTTTATCTGTAAAAGAAAAACACTATAAAAACTTCACCTGCCATTAATACATAGCGAGATTTGTCTCACTTTCATCATACAGAGGCATATGGGTGATTTATAGGAAAATAAAAGGATTGATAGATGGAAGAATGTCTCACAGACCTTTATGCTTTAATAGCATCATTGTAGTGTACAATACGTACTCGCATCTTACAGATGCGCTTGAACAGACGTCTTTGGTGACAGTCCTTTTGTCACAGTTGTAATGTGATAGAACTGTAAACCATCAGTGCATCTGCATTTAGATCAGCCACAAAAAACCCTATATCTGGATCCCACCATTGATTTGCATAATGGGAGATTGTGGCCGGGTGCTTGTTATTCATTGACATGACACTGCAGAGGCAGATGGAGAGATGTACTGAACTGACTGTTCCAGTTTCTGTCTGGAAGGGGAGGCTACATCTTGGCAAAAGTGACCTGAAGAAAACAGCTATGCCACGAACAACACTACATCTAAACCCTTTTTTTATTTATTTACGTATTTACTCAAGTGCTGAATTGTAAATTGACATGCAGGCCAATGTCCAAGGAGCACCGTGAAAAAAAAAAAAAAAAAAAAAATGTCCTGTGAACAGCTGGAAAACAACTAAGCAAAATGAGCTCAGTTCTGCTTTCCCCAGACAAATTTGAGACTTGAAAAAAAAAAAAAAAAAAAAACGAGCCACGTGCGGTTTACTGGCCAGCAGGCCTCTAAATAACCTGAAGTACACAGAGCACCTGACTGAGATGAGACAGCGCTGACTGACTGACACATCCATCTCCCCTGCTATCTGTCTGACTGAGGAAGGGAAGCGATCGCGAGTCCCTCATGCATTAAGAAGAGAGCACTGCTTATTAGTGAGGGGAGACATAGAGAGAGAAAGGGGGGGGGGCTGAGGGGGAGAAAGAGAGATTGCATCGTCTCAATTTCAGTTTGATGAAGGACACAGTGTCTTCTTGGGATGAGCAGGAATCTATGTCACGTTGGCATGGCTGAGACTTCAAAAGCATACGCTGAAAATGTGCTGCAACTTTAAACAGTCTGCGCATGCAATTCTACAGTGACAGCGAGCCAGGTTATCTTCTCCTATAGGTATCATACCCCTGTTATAATAAATAGAAAAACCAAATGTATGTCAGCAACAGACATTTGTGTGGCTGACTGGCATATTGAGCTATGTATACATTTTTCAACAACTTTAGGGCCTGCAAAGAAATCACAATGGAAGGATGGGCTGTTCAAAAAGGGGATGGGTACTATAATTTTTATTTTGACTTAAATTTCTCATTGGGGGAGGGGTTGGCTCTGTCGTTCTCTATATTTATCTATTTATTTATTTTACTATTTATTTATTTCCCAATTTCTATAAGCCTTCCCCTAACAATATAGGTAATAGTTACATCATAGCCCATCATATCATCAAATAACAGAACATGTATGACAATTTTTAGAATGGTATCTTTTGTTATGTTTGCCATAAACTTTGCAGTTGCGAATTTTACTTCTAATGAGGCGTTGGGCAGTTTAATATTGTTACAGTTAGAAATAATCGAATTGGACTGCAGAACAAATTATTTGAACCCAGTTATTGTTTGCTGCGTAATTACATTTCAGAAAGGAAGCTAATGCAGTTTTTTTTTTTCTAGAACTGAAAGAAATAGATGATGAATTGAATAATCAACAGAAAATTAATTTGCAATTTTTTTTTTTTTCAAATATGACAGTTATCTGTTTTTCTTTGCCATATCTGACAGTTATTTCAGTATCTTCAGATTTTGGACTTTTGATCCTACAAAAGAAGCAAAAGCGTTTTGTTGACTGTTTTTGAATATGTCATTCACTAAATGATTAATTAAGAAAATAATCGGCAGATTAGTTGATAAAGAAAATAATCAGTTGATACAGCCCTAGTTTTTAGAGTCTAAAGATTGGTCGAGAGTGAATACTACTTTGCTGGACCTTGCTATTTTGAAAAAAAAAAAAAAAAAGGGAATCATAGAATTTTGCCTCCCATCCCACTCCATTAATTTTCATACAGTTCCTTGGGGGTATGAAAGTAGAATGTGTTTCAGAAGTTATTAGAAATACTCTCAGTTTTAGAAGGGGTTATAATGGTATTTATCTAGAAAGGTCTGCTTCTCCCAAGTGCATAGATGTTTCATATTCAAAAATCACAGAACTAAGTGAGCAGTAAATGTCAGTTTGTACGTTTACCATTTTATAACTGCCCAGCCACTCTTATGATGCCTCTTGGAAAAAAAACAACAAAAACCAAAAAAACAAACCTCTCCAAATATGACATCAGAGGTGACGCTATGTAGTCTGAAGTATGAATCACAGCTCTGGCACAGTAGTTCGGCTGAAATGGGACTTTATAATCTAAGAAACTTGAACCTACCACAGATGATTTATGAGGCACCTCTTCTCAGCCAGGAAACATTCCAAAGCTACATTTCCAGTAAAATTAGTGCCAGACAGACATTCAAATCTTGACCTGGACATAGATAGTGTAAATCACATGCATTTTCAGCTGTTTGCTTTATACATGTACATAACATTTCACAGGGAGCCATCCTAAAATGTGTGTTTATGAACAGATCAATCAATACATCTGACCTATTACCTGCAAGGGCTTGTCATGGGTACTATTTCAGGTTTACAGCCTTTCAGCTTGCGAGCACTATTGATTGCTTGCCTTCAGGAACACTTCTGGTGTAAGGACATGGGGGGGGGTACAGAGGAGGAAATGGTTCATCTCCTGTTATTGGAGTTGTGGGGATTATGATCTGAGGTTTGCCAGAACCACAAGAGCACTAATATGTGATAGCTGTACAGAGCCCAACAGTCAGTAAAATAGCAGTATTTACAAGAAGATGTAACTTGAAATTGGTAAAAAGAAAAAAGCAAAAAGAATCTCTGAACGGTGTAATACTGAAGTGAAAATTTGGCATAATCAGGACTTTCAACAAAGCAATTAAATATTCACAGTATTTGAAATATATATATATATATATATTTTTGTGCAGCAATACGCAGCTAGTTCTACTGAGGATAAGCCGTTCAGCAGTGAGGAATATAAAGTTCAAGATGTCTTGTGTTCTGAAAATAAAAAGCTTCGATCCATGTAGTTTGACAGTTTGGGTACAGTGTGATATACCGCACAGAGATGTGGAAAAAAAAAGATCCTTCCTCTGTAGTTCAGAGTAAAAGATGATATCCATACTGTCCGTGCTCATGCTATTTCACAGCAACTCTGAACATGAAGCTGTGCACTTGAGAACAAATGTTGTTTTGTCTCGCCCTGGGTTAAAGGCGTTTTGATGAAATCAGGCCCTATGTGTCTGAGGCGTCACGGTCAGAGGGATGCCTACCTATCCTGTGAAACAATAAGCGGTTGTGTGCTGTCTGGCTTGGCAAACCATGTTGTGTTTCAGATCACTGATTCTCCCCGGATAAGCATTTTGTGTTTGAAGGTTCTGGACTGTAACAAAAACAGAAGAAAAAAAAAGCTGCGGCATTTCACTGTTACCCATTAGCATGTTGTTTTTAGCATTTTAGCAGTGCATCTCAGGAAACGCCTCCTGTCTAACTGCAGAGATACATTGACATTTGCAAAGATGGAAATTGCTGTGTTATGCAGTCCTTCAGAGCTTCACTAATTGAGCTTCCTGATATTGGATTTAGTTTAGCAGCAATTGGTCGGGATGCTGAACAACACAAAATAAAGGACTCAGCAAAACTCAGTGCTCAGAGCACACAGGCTCACACCTGGCTCTCCTCGCTAATGGGAAAGAGTGGAAGCTGAAACTATATACACGGAGGAAACGTCGCGTGACGGTACTGTAGCATCTAAAACTGATGATAGTAGCAGGTTTTGTCAATAATGAAGAAATAAAAGGGTTAAAAAATTAACACCCGTACCAATCAACACCATCGCTACCCCCCCCCCCCCCGATAAAAATTCCGCTGAAGTTGCCATCAATCAATTTCATATTCACTCCCAGTGAAATAACTGTAAGGCAGTGCCAGTGCACTGCAGAAATCAACATCACAAACAGCCACAAACAAACTCAAAAGAAATTCTTCAAAGGGTCTTTCAAGTCAAATGGATGGATGAGGAAAATTAGTGTCTGACTGAGCAGGAAGGGGGAGGGAGTTCTCTAAACAAGTGGAACTAAAACACTATTTACATTTGCAAATATTTACTTTTTCTTTCTGTTGGGTTTGTTAGGCTGCACAACCTTGCATGTCCGCTCACAGTTTAGAAAGAAATGATTCATGTATAGCTACTCTTGTATAAGATATTGAATTTGCATATAATTTTGAGATATTAATTTTAATATATCTAAAAAAAATCACAACCGAACATTTTGTGCTCATGCCTATGTAAGTATAGTATTTGCATTGTCAAATTAACTAACATTTCCAAATCAATGGTCTATTACGCGTTAAGCTAAAACACCATTACATAATTTTCCTTTTTCAAGGAAATTAAACACTAAATCTGAATTTATGGAAGGATGTGTTAAATGTTTTGGTGTTTGTGATAACTGTGTGCCTATAAAAGATAATGTTAAGTTTCTTAGTTTAGTATTGAAAACGGTAAATACACTGGTAAAAAAAAGCCTGTTAAAACATTTGTATAATGCCTTGGAGGAGCTTTTAATATTATCACCTATGTGTTTTTAAAAACATATATATCTTAAGAACCAGTCTGTAAAATAACAGCTAGACAACCATGAAATTATTTATTATTCTATGTATAGTCCAAACTTAGAAGTATCAAAAAATTCTTGAGACTGAAAGTTTATTCTTGGCCTTGAAAACAGCAGTTAGCAAAAAACAATCTGAAAAATTGGAATTTGAAACTGGACACATTTATCTACCGTGGAAAGTTGTGTGATACGATCAAAAGCTCCAAAGCAAACACTAAAGGACCTTGTGATAAGACTGTTTTGTTAAATTTGAATTATCGTTTAAAAAATATAGAAGTCAGTCCCCAAAGCCAGCACGGCCATTTGCCAGAAAATGTATTTTTACAGGTGAATGAATTTTGAAGAACAGGTTTTGACTATTACTTAAAAGTTGAACGTACTGTATTCCCTGTCTGCCTTTATGATATTTTCTATATTCAATCTGTGTAATGAAAAGCAATATTGTGTTGAGGGTTGTCTTCCTGCTTCATGTTTTTGTGACACTACAAATAGGTTTCACTCCCAGTATAATTGCTTCACTGATTTTTATTTTCTGAGCGACAGAACAGAAAGGAGAATTCAAGGATTTGATTTCTATGAAGAAAGGCTCCATACTTGTGAAGTTTTGCCTTCACTGAAAATATTCCAAGTCTGAGCAAGACAACTCCAAAACATTTTAATCGGGGCTATAATTGATAGGGAGGACCATCTCTGTGAATTAATGAATCTAAAAGGGGCCCTTTGATGTGAGCGGGACTGTGACATTCAGATTTGTGCTTGACTGAGTCTGAAACCAGATAGCTCCACAGAAATAGCTGACTGTGGCATTGGTCGGACATCATCCATCACATTTGATATCAGACTACAGACAGGTAGATTAATACCCCTGGAACAGATTTCTGAGAGATCCAACAGGGAAAGCATGCCTTCACTTCAGGTCAGATCACGGTTCCGTGTGTTAATTAAATCTGAATGTATAATGATAATTCGCAGCGCATCAGTGGTTAAATAACAGCAGATTCATATTTTGGAAATAAAAAATGGAATGAAAATCAACATTTTCATTTGCAAAATTCTTTGATAAACATAGTGTCATCATGCCAAGAGGCAAGTAAGAGGATCTACAGTATGTGGTTCACTTAGTCTAGAAAGTCCCTTTCTTTTGTTTAGTCGGCCGAGTTAGATTTTATTTTTTTTTTCTTTTCCCACGTGGTTCTACCTCAGTCAGCAACACTTTTTATCTCCACCCAGGGGAAAATTATAGGCCCAGCAGTTGTTGGACCGCAAGACTCAAGCACTGTGTAATATCTGGCACCATATTTAATGAAAGAGAGAAAAAAAAGCAGTCCTAATATACTGTTTGTCAACTCAGAGTAATGTCTGCGTCTTGAATCACTGCCCCGCTGTAATGGCTCGGAGTAGTATGAGGCCTAGTTACATGAGCTACCAGGCAACTGACCTAGTAGCCCATGACAGACGGCAGCTGACACCACCGTCGCTTGTCGAGACTCCTCGGCCTTGGAGACCTAGCATGGAGAACATGTCGACTTAGGTGTGATGAAGGTTTAGAGTCATGGGCAAGCTAGGCCACAAAGGAACTTTCTATCCACCGCACTTAATTTAACCCCTAGATCACTTCTTTTTTCTTTAGATTATATAATTACACATAAATATACTTAACTGATATATCAATGTCATTAGATTTCATTCTGACATTACAGTGGAGCTGCATAATGGAGCAGATGGAATGGAAAGTGAGATGTGCCATTATGTCACTACCCAATATGATAAAATTAGCAGTTGGTCCAAGCAAATGTAAACTGCAGCAGTTGCTTACTGTACTTGATCACTTTAATAAGGTTAAGGGAGCGGACTCAAGGATTACTCCTGATGCAGCTGAAGACAGATGGTAATAGGACGTGACCTCAATGACTGCTGAAAGCTAAGGGTGTTCTGACTGCAGAAGAGATCATCTAGCACTGGAGAGGATTCTGCAGCCAATGGACGAATACACAGAGCCTAATTGACTACAGAGAGCAAATCATTGCAGTATGCTAAACTGGCGCATGCACAGCCATTCCAACAGGTATGCCACAGAGAGATTTGCTAGACTACTGGAGCAGGTCAGAACAAATCCAGTTTGAACGCAATTCTCTTAAGGGGGACTTGCTTCGTTAGCTGGATGAGGCCTTTTGGTTTTGGACACGGTGCACCTCACGCCAGAGTGCATTTTGGCACATTTAAGAGAGCTTGGCAGACCGATGTACTGTATAGCCTTTGGGAGAATCGCATGCTCCAGACAACATGGGCTTGAATGTGCGCTAAGACAGCGCTCCGCTCCCTCATTGGCGGAGATTTATGTTCAAAGTCAGTCAAGTGGGAAAGAAAGGTGACCTTCATACTCAGAGTCTCCTACAATACAGTCATCTTGAACGATGGCAGCATTGTAGGCATGCTCAACACATTGTTGCCGATGTCGGGCTGTCCAGAGTATATTTTAACTCTCCAGCAGCCCGAGCACTTTCTCAGAGATGATTTCTGCATACTTCTCGTTTAAGCCGGAAAGAGCACTTTATTCTTCCAGAGATAAATCATTCATCAAGTGATTGACCTCTTTGTGGGACAGTGATTCTAAAGGGATCTTGACCTGTCAAAGCTGATTTGTTTCAAATGTCAACAGGGCCACAAAGGTCCCCTGACTTGAACTCTCTGTGATGAGAGAAGTTAGCGAGAAAGAGGGAGAGATTTACCACCAGAGATGGTTTTTAGCAGTTCAGCATAAACTCAATTCATCATCAGCACATTATCTTGCCCTCTCTTAAAAGAGTAGGGGGGGGGGGGGGGGGGGGGCACAGTGTTTCTTCGATTAATGACCCTTCCCAAGTGCATCCAGAGGCATGCACTCTCCTCTGCATGCCTCTCTCACAAACATGAAATTAAAAAAAAAACACCACTTCTTATATTCTCAGTGATGTATAGTTTCCTAAAATTTTATCACCCCATATTAATTTTCTTTACCAGAGTTACAAAACTGTCAAACTGTAATTACTCAGAATAAATTTTATTACTCTGACTTTTTGACAGTTTTGTTTAGTTAATAGGTTTGAACATCTCATTGACTTGGTAAATATCCAATGTGGAAAAACAAATTGTTTAAGGTTCAGTTGAAGGAGAAACACAGCAAACTAGACTTATGGTTAAATAAACGCCCTGCTAGCAGGCCTGATAGATATATTCATTTATCCGTGAAACCCACTGCACTTTGTCAAGTGTCACATTACACATCAGCAGGAAAAAAATCTATCCAAAGCCCTGAAAAAAAACTTGAATGATCTTTTTCTATGAAGTCAATTTTTTTAACCATAGAAGAATGAGAATTGTCTGCGCAAGGGGCGATAAATTAATTTGTGGTATTTCTGAAGATCCATATCCTGGGATATTCGGTATACCATCTCTGAAAGTGCACAAAGACTATCATTCTCAGAGATCAAGCAGTAATAAAGAAATACTGAAGGCTGCTACCTGTGAGCAGTGGCTGGTTGTTTTTCTCAAGCCTGGAGTGATGTTTTTATTTCATCCTTTGTAATAAAGTCTAATACGGAATTGTAATAAGAAAAAAAAAAACATAAACTAAAGATATTGTGAAAGATTTCTAAATTTCTTTCCTCATAATGCTAATGTGAAAAAAGAGCTTGTTTCTTGGTCAAAAGATTTATTCTGTTTTTCCCCTTGTAAATGAGTTTACAGTATAACTAATAAGCAGATTTTACTCTGTGGGCCTACAAATGAAATAAGACAAAGACAACACGCCTAAAAATGCCAGAAAAGAAAAGGGAAAAAAATCTTTCAGGTCCTAGCAGATTTTTAAAGGCCTTGATGAGACTTCCCAGCTAAATTTGGGATTATTTCCGGAGTTGGCAGTTCATCACGCTCACATGCATGAGGCGCTGAGGGTGAGAGACTTGTCAGGAAGGCATTCTGCTGCCAATTAGTATCAATCGAGAGGAAAATAAGGGCTTCACTGTGGCAATTTTTACAGGGGTCTTTTTTCCCCTTGCAGCTTTGCTCCTCCCCACACATTAGAGCTGTTTTTACCCCTTTGTCTGAGTGATAAAACCTCTGAGCCATAACACTATCTGAGAAACAGCGTGCCTGATCAAACCACTTTGTGTGAAATTATATTAATTATCACTCATTTGCTGTTTTGGAAAGAGATCTGAATCACAGTAAACTTTAAAGCAGGACTGAAAACTGATATTATGTAAGTTCCTTGCTGGTGTCACTTCTTTAAATGCTTACAATCTTAAAAAAAGTGTCATCACTGCATGTAATTAAAAAATGCGTATGAAATAATCTGCTTAAAAATGACATGATAGAAAGGCTTGTCTAAAGTCCAATCTAGTAAAAGTTTTAATTTGAGCCAATAGTGTTAGGTGAAAAAACACGTTTAATTAAATAGTATTTGTATACCAATTTAATTATGTCTCGTTCTCCGTTCAGAGTGCGCTACATTAGAGAGAAATACAATTACAGGCATATTTCTTTGCCAATAGGCCTACATTAAAAGCTTCCCCGCAGAGCTTTTGACCCCTAGTTGAGTTTTGATCGATGTTTTTCAATTTCTTTTGAGACGCTTGTATAGTGCATGGGGACAAGGTAAGGCATAAAGAAACTTATCAATGAGCCGACAAAGGAAGGAAGAAAAGGACTGCACACAAACATGGATCAATTTAGAATATTTTTTAAAAGGCTTTAAAATGTTTTATGTCAAATGCTGAATGTAAATTTAAAAAAACTACAGGGCACCTATAGGACATCTTAATATATACACTAAGTGTTAGTTTAAAACTAATGCAAGATATCAATTTTACAAGAAGCTTCAGCTGCTGGAGTATATTTGGGTGGTTAGAAACATAGTACATTTTTCTTCCTGTAAACTTTAAACTACAAAAACATTTTTATTATATTTGTTCTGGTTGCACATAGCAAATTATATGATTAATAGTCATAGACAAATACTGTAGGGTCAGTTTTCAGGGGAGAGTATCCATTAAAACTTTAAATAAGCCTTTATCTAAAATAATGAATCCTTCCCTGAGAATTAGCTCGAATTTGGCTAAGTTAATGCTAGGTTAAAAATTTACATTTGTTAGTTTGAATATGTTCCTGCTAAGTAGAACAGAATGAAGCAGTGTTTAGCTACACACTGTAGAATGAGTATGTCGTGACTGGTCTTGATGAGGTTGAAGGGGTTAAGCCTTTCGATTCTCTGATAACTTTCCTTCAGGAAATCAGATAAGTTTTTTGTAGACTAGTCTGAATCTATGACTATTCTAAACTGTGTTTGAGAGGGCAAATTTGAATCAGCCTTCCAACCTGTGCCAACACAGGTTCAAGTACACTGTCATGCGTTGACACAGTCACACATTGTGCTTTTCACTCTATTGCTACCCACTGTTAAATACCGTGTTGAACCTTGTTACATTTGCTCGAGACCCTTGAGTATTCAGCTCTGGGGACAGCCAAGGTGCATCACATGCCAGAAAGCAAAGCAATAAATAGCTGTAACTATGGATGGATGCTTCACCCCCCTCTCTCCTGTGTATTCATTGAAAGCATCCTCTCAGTTAGCAGGGAGGAGTGTGTGTGTGTGTGTGTGTGTGTGTGGGGGGGGTCTGTATAGAGAGTGTTGTGTAGGAGTTGGAAACAGCTAATGTGCTTAGCATTTCGTGCAGCCGTAATGCTGATATTAGCCATTTGAGAGACGTCGAAGGCTTGTGTCCATATACAGTCGTAAACATCTGTACTTAGATTGACTTATACTGCATAGATCAGACGAGCCCTGGCAGGAGGGAGCTTTACCCCTGTCATATTATAGTGAGGCCTCTTTCAGAGGGCTCGAGGGACAAATATTTGCCAAGATTTACCCAAATATAAGTCTTAAAGTAATGATGATGATGTAGCTAGAGTCAGAAGAGAAGATCGATAACACTCTTAAGTATGTCTGGGAAATATTAGTTATTTAAGACAGTAGCTGGTTAATTTAGCCTAGCATAAGGCTTGGAAGTATGGGAACAAGCTAGCCCACCTCTGACGCTCACTTATTACCATGTTGATTCTTTTTTTTGTCTAATACAGCTGCATATAAATAGTACAGATGTGAGAATAGTATTGAGTTTCTCATCTAATACTCAGACAAAAGGTGAATGAGCATATTCCCCAAGAATTTAAACTCTGCCTTTAAAGTTAATTCCCCACTTTCTACCTTGCCTTTAAAAGGCGGACTTTTTGATAAGGCCATCAAAGCAGCACTTTACCAATAACCATTGTACCAATAACTCTGAAAGTAATGTGACTGAGCTCCATTATATCATTCCATCCATAATATCCGGCTTCTGACAACATTAAATAAAAGGAACAGTGACACACAGTAGATGCAATCAGTTGCTGAAGATAAAGCAATCTTGTTTTATCTCGCAAGTTCAGCCTGACCTATATCAGCAACAACTGATTCATCTGTCCGTGTAGAAGTACGCGTAATCAGGTGTGACGTGTATGCATGGTATTTTGAAGCATGTGTTTTTCGACTCAGGTCAGGTATCGAGGTGGAAGAGAAGGTCAGGAAGACATTTTTTTTTTCCCCCCCGTGGTAGTGTAAGCTGACAGATCAGTTGTTCTTAGTAGAGTACCAACCACTCTACTCTGAACTTATGAAATATTCAGCTGATTGGGAGACAGAGGAAATGCTCCAGTGACATCAGCCAACACAGGCTGCTCCCTGTGACTCAACCTGAGAACCGTTGTGTGTGACTGCACCTAGCAGCCCTGTTATTAGATATTAGCCGACCCTCACTCCCACTCCAACGTGGGTCAGTCCTGTTACAGACTATGTCGCTGATCAGTCGGCCTTTTGAAAATGAATATTAAGTTCCAGGCCACAAGGGTTGTGGATGGTTGAATGACACTAGGGGCAAATATGTTTTCCAAGCAGAGATTCCGACAGGTTATCTAGTTTTATGCAGTATAGCATTCTGGATCAAAATAAAAACACTATCTATTAGACTACAAATTGTTATGGAGATCAGCTGAAGTGGATATGTCACATAAGAAGCCATCAGACGATCATGCAGCAGTAGCAAAAAGTGTATAATCTGCAGATGTTTTGTTTTTATCAGTTCGATATCATGACTTCCTGTCTCTAATACCCAAACTGACATGAAGCATAATATCTTTCATTGTATCACACTCTTGAGCGGAGGCGCCATCTGACAGCCTAAAAGCTAAATCCATCGGTGGTGTCACTCAAACGCTGTGCAACGACTTTGAGAGGTAAACACAACTTCAGATTGCTCCTTGAGTTTTGAGCTTATGATGCACGCAGCCGTTGTTTTGGTCCAGACTGTTGATACCCTGAGACTGCTCCGTCGTTGCAAATTGTCCTTGCTGAAAGGAAGCGAAGTAGAGCGCTTAAACTATTTTGTGCCCCTGAGAAAGCCATTGTGTCGCCTCGGCAGGAGTCAGCAACACACAGTGAAAGAGAAGGAATTGATTTGTCTCTTACTGTAAGTCAACAGTAATTGAGTGGGGTTGAGTACTTAAAGGACATTTCCATCCACATCACCCATCAGGGTAAGGGAATTAGTAGCAGTGGGTGTCCATTGTGTATGTATGTAGTTTGAATGAACAAGCTTGAAGATGAGCATAACATTAATGGCTGATGTTTTAAGCACTCTGGTTAACCAGCAGGTTAGTCTTTGTATAGTAAAATAAAACCCAGTTTTAGAGGCTCCAATAATAGAAACAAGACTGACTCATTATTCTATATTTAATTTACATCCTAGAAGTATAAAAAAAATAGATAAATCAGGCAATCTCCTTCCTCTGCTTGGAACTGCCCAGAACTATTTCTCTATTACATTAAAATTTGTGACTAAATAAGCAATAATAGATGTTAATGTTACCAAAATGAATCATTATTTAGTTTTTAACATTTGAAATGTCAGATAATCTGCTTTAGAGAGACTGTGGGTTTCGTTTCATCAGATTGAATTGACATTCCTAGCAACATAAACAAAACAACCTCAAATTTTGATTCAGATGTTAAATTCTGATTGGAGCCTGTTAATAAAACCCTGATATACTGATCTAACGATTATTAGTACTGTGTGTAACCGAATTTTAAAGGATTTAAGTGCATTATATTGAATAAAAGAAACATGGAATTAAAACAAAAGGCGTCAACTAAGTTTGAAAAGTTAGCAAATGACGAAATGGACTTAGCCTGGATATTTCCCTAATTGCGCCTGTTAACTTTTTGTTGTTTCAGCGCTCCCGTGAAAACTTATGCAATTAAAAGATCCAAAAAATAGATAGCTCTGATAAGATGTCCTTGGCAGCAACAATGACCATCTTTGATCTTCGCACGCTGCTCTCTTGGTGGAACAACTGGAAGTAGCTTGTTAATTGCGAAGCCCTGTGTTTCTCTGACATTCAGCTGTGTGATTCATCTCTCTGCTCCATGGCTACAACCCTTAAACTGCTTTTCTCCCACCGCGCCTTTTTCCACGGGCCTACTAGCGAGCCGGGCAGTCTGGCTGCCTGTGCCTGCCTATGTTTATCATTAGTTCATTAGAACACAAAATGGCTGCAGTTTCCCCACAACCAGCCATTTCCTCACGATGTTTTCCGTCATTCTCTAAAGACTAGTAAGCATTCTGGCTTCCTGCTTTGCCTACAAGATTTTACCATAACACTATGATACAGTACAACATCTATCTAGTATACCAGTCATATACCATGCTTTTTTTTTTTTGCTTCCCTTTTTGTGGTGTATATCTTTCAGTGTTTTCACATTCTGAGTGTCACACATTACATGCATAAATAATGGTTAAAAAAAAAACAAACCATCTTTCTTACTACTTTTAATGTCGGGGTTGAATTGTTTCTCTTGTCAGCAAGGTGATCAAAGAGACCTTTGAAATAAAGAGCCTTCCTGTATAGGATTCATATCTCCCAGCGTCTAATTGTGCTGTTTAGAGAGCGGTTCGGAAAGGGTTAGTGGTGGTGGCATTCATTTTGTTGTTATTCATTCATGAGTCGGATGTATTCTGGCAAAATATTTATGCACTGGGTAACATCAACATCATTTGTACTGCGCCTATTATGCAGAGATTATATTTGTAGTGCTCGATTTCCTCATCCGCAGCAAAATACTGTACAATACTGTTGGTGATTTGATTCAAGAAAAATTTGGTACTATTTCTGTTTAGCTCATCTACTACGTGGATGGAAACAAGTGATTTTATTGATGTCTACATATACTGCGTGTCTTGTAGCCCCATAAAAAGATCGAGCATGCTCACTACCATAGATATTACATTGCATTGTCAAAAAAAGGACATGATGGCAATATTGTTTTATTTCAACACTTCTATTCTCCTTAGCAGTGCAACAAATCAGTATTTCATAAAATAGTGTTTTTCCTGCACTGCTCGCGATGGGTGAAATATTTAAAATAAATAATTAAATAAATAAAATTAAAAAGTTTCAACATCTAAAAAAAAGTTTCCAACAATTCCTTAGGCCTGTCTGGATGTGAATGATTTTCTATTGTTTGAGCATGACTTTTACACTGCAACCATCCTTCTGCGATACTACGACGTGCTTTGCCTGAGAGCCTGAATCTTCTGCAGATAAATGCCAAATGCTCAGAATGAAGGTAGAAGACGAAAAACAACAACAACAAAAGAAAAAAAGCTAGACCTCTCACTCAGGTTCAGACAGAACCAATATCCCTGAGCATTCAACAGGGGAGCTGGCATAAATAAAAATGCTGTAGTGGAAATATATTTCCAACAGAATACACAGGGGAGGAAAGATGAGAGGACACTCCTTTGAATGGCTCTTGCACGCTTACTCACTAGTCCGAGTGTCACCTGTCCTCAGCGTGTCATAGCAAAGTGGAAGTCATTCCATATTCGACTCCAATTGTCTTGTGAGTCATTACATTCCACTCAACATAGGACCTATTTCACTGCTGACATGGCTCACTGTCACCACTGAATTGCATTGACATTCACAAAGTCTTTCTCCACTGGGACCTTTTACGTGTGTGTGTGTGTTTGTGTGTGTGTGTGTGTGTGTGTGTGTGTGTGTGTGTGTGTGTGTGCTTGTGTGTGTGCTTGTGTGTGTGTGTGTGTGTGTGTGTGTGTGTGTGTGTGTGTGCACGCAAGCGCTTGAAAGACACAGCGCACATCAATTTTGAACGTATTAGCAATGGGGAATACTCAATAGTTGCCTATTATGGCTCTTTAGCAGCCACTCACTGGAGGCATTAGATCACTAGTGGACTTAATTGAACTATTTCCATAGATTTGCAGTGATATTCCTGGGCATGGCCATTTGGGTGACCTATTGAGCGGTGTGAGACTGCAGGAATACTAACCTGTGGGCCCTTTACATGTGGATGTGTGCAACAATTAATCCATTATGCATGAACTTCCTCCTGGGATGGCAAAGAGAAACTTGGCCAGAATACCAACGTTGAATTGCAGTGTTTCGCCCACTGTAGAGAGAACCATTCAGATAGAGTCTCATCTCATCAAACAGACAACTAAATCAATCTAAAGGTAGTACTATGCAGATGGATGCTTGGCTGTCGTGAGCTGTAATGAGTACAAAGCTGCAACAAATGTGGTCGGCTAATGCAAATGTAATGATATCGCTGTCACTATGATAGGAAGCCTGAGTAACTGCTTCAAAATGTGTTCAGTTTCATTTGCGCTGACAACACACTCGAAGTGTTTCCTTTCATAATGAGATATAGACCATTTGACAAAGGGACAAAAAATACTCGCTCTCACAAAATGATTGATGGCCCCAAAATAAAACAAAATATTGCAGTTTTTAATAGGTTAGTAGGTCACTGAGGTCTCCGTTTGACAAATGGGCAACACTAACAGTCCATTTATACTCTAGAGCGACTTGATGGTCCACTTATGGCCAATCTTTTTTTCTATTCCCCACAGTTGTTGGACTGTATATTGAAGTACCACACCAGTGAATTTGTAAGTTCTAGCTTATCACAAACCACTTTTACATTTTGGCTCACTATTTTCAAATGCCTTTAATTTTTTTGAGGTTTGTTTTTCTCCCTACGAATCCGGATAGCTTTGGATTTTCATTTTTACTGTGCTGAAATCAACCAACTCTTGAAAGTAGATTGAATTGTGTAATTGATTACCTTGCACATCTAGTATACATTCATTTTAACCAGTGTTAGATTTTTGTTGCTCAGCAAGGCAGTTAAAGAGCACATTGATATAAAAATTCTGCATTATGTCACCTCTTAACAATAATGCTTCTTTAACAAAATAGATTAATGCAGACTATCATAATTATAGCAGATTAAGTCTGATAATTGATGCTGAAATGATATGTAAATGAAAGATGTGAGAAACATACTGAAATACTGAAATCTCTAATGCACTCTCGAGGAAATGCATGTCTTACATAATGGTTAGCTGTGAAGAAATAGTTAAATGTGTGTGATTAACAGCGAATGGGCAAAAAACTGTAAACATATGCACACATGCACATTATAAATACATACATGCAAAACCATGTAAAACCATCAGCATGGCCCTTTAAATGTTTTCAAAAAGAATTAAGATTCAACAAACCTCTACAGTGTATATGTGTTTGCAAAAACCTTACTGTGAACACACATATAAGACACAAATTCAAATTAGTTATTAAAAAAAACTGACAATATGTTCAGAGTTCAGTATTTACAGCTCCATGTAGCCACCTTGCAAGCTTTGCTGAGGTTCATAAAACTAAACACAAGCCTCAACTACGTAATCTTAAAATAGTTATAGCAAGAAACTATATGCAACATCTCAGCAATACTGTAGACATAGGACTCCTGTCCCACAAATGTGATTCCTGACAAAGGCACACAATGAAGCACACTACTCAGATTTATTCTCTCTTGAGAAGTTGTGTAGGTATTTTCTAAAATCTACTGTGCATTTTTGTGCACTCACAACAGCACAGGGACATGTGAGACATAAATCCCAATCAACACACTATTTTTGTAAAGGTACTGTTGAACACCATGGGAAATGAGCTTTCACTATTACAAAGATGACTTTTCCCTTTTTGCTCTCACGGCACTGAAGCCTGTAGGTGTATTGTGTTCCAGAGGAGCCAGGGGGCATCATTAAAAAGTTGAGAATTATCTATGGATCACGATGAAAATTGTCTCCAGTTCATTTACTTCTTTCCAGCACATCTGGACATGTTTAACCTATTCCACTGAGCACTGAGTGTAATCCATGGGGCGTCTAAAAATGACTTCAAAGAGGAGGACGTTTAAAAAAAAAAAAAAAGATATCCCTTAAAAAAACGTCTCTCAGAACACTATGAATCAGGCACCCACTTAGTGCAGGGAGGAAAGCGTAGGGATGGGATGGCATAAGGTTTATGAGTGTCACTGGACGTGGAGAGTGTTCTTTAGTAGACAGAGGCACCTGAGAGGTCCATAAATGCATTACAGTAGCCCACAGTTGACCACTGCTATACGATAAAACAACAGCTTTTGTATTTAGCTAAATTTCAAGCGAGATATTTGATCATATTAATAGGCTGAAGTAGGGTGAGTTAGTCAAATGCGTGTCCTTGACCTCTCTACTTGAGCCAAAACTTCTAATGGGTACAGAATCGAAATAACTAAATACATCCTGCCGCTAATCTCACTGTAACTGGCCAGTGCATTATGCTGATGCTTTGGTGTCAAATGTAGGAAGTTATTTACAACGCTACTCAGACCTGCCATTGTCTACGGAGCCTTAATTTCACTCATATGTAAATAACAGCACTCTCTGCTCGTGTATAATGAGGTTTGGAAAATGATGTTCGCCTGAAATTCTTAATTTTTGAACAATGACTCCTAAATTTGAGACAGAGAGAGACAGACGCAGGTGTCTCATTTAGCCAGTGACCATCATCTTTGACAGTCACTTGTCACTGGCAGATTTTTCGTTCCATGAGATTGTTGAAACCACCATATCCTTCTAACTTTTTAAATGTTTCCAGCTATGTAACTTTGTAAAAGTGTCTTAAATATGCACTTAAAGGCTACATGCATTACACTATACTAAAAGAACGATGTTCCAAAAGTCAGCCTCCTCAAAAGTTCATGACTCACATAGACATGAAAAAAAGGAACATCAGTGACCTTGTATTGCAGTGTTGAGCGAAGAGTCACAATATTATAAGTATGATAAAGAAAAATGTAACATCAGACTAATCTTTTAATTCTAAGAACACCCTATTTGACCTACTCTCCAAGTATGTAAGCTAAGCAGTCCAGAGGTTTAATGAATTAGTTTTACAAAAGGGCTTTTAGAATGAAAAATAACCAGTGTGACACTAAAAAACTCAACAAAGAGCAGGACCAATCAGCTAATGTTAGCCTAAACTATGATATAGTGGCATCAAGAACAAATTTCTACACTATGGGGAAATACCTCAAAGTGTACGTTCTATTGTGCACAAGGCTTTATAATAGACCCTGTAAGACCACAAAATGCAGTTACTTAATGAAATGAGCCTTGGCCTTGTGAGTAAAGCTATTATTGTAGGTAGTAAGCTAGTTGGCTGGGTGAAAATACATTTGCAGCCTATTTTATGTTAGAGCAGACATAAACACGGTTAAACAATTTATCACTGTGGTTCTTTGGTTTTTGTTTTTTGAAAGGCTCAGACTCAGTCTCAGAGCCCCATATGCACCACTTCAACATGTGGAGAAATCCAATCCCACTGCCTAGTTAGGTTTACTGAGCCACAATTGGATCATTGCTGTTCAGAGAAGGGGTTAAACATCCGGCCTGTTAAGATGGACCATTATACTCACTCTTGACTACTAATGATGTTTAGTTTCCGGAGGAGGACAACTATTGCTAAGAAAACTAACCCATTTTATTTTTTTTGTAACTGCACTGAACTAATGTTCTTCAGACAGTGATTCCCAAAGTAAACGAAGGTTCACTCCTAAATGTTGAGAGGCAAGTGACATCTTTGTCACTTTGGCCTTGTGGCAATGTTTATCTATCAACAAGTTTCCTTTGTGAGACGAGGAACTGGAAAGATGCTCGAACTTGAAGTCCAGCGCCACACATTCCACGTTAGCCACGGGTGATGCAACATGAGGGTGACAAGGACACTGCAGTACTGTTGCTGAATGCTTAAGTGCTTTCTGAGGGAGCACTCACACTCACAAAGCACTCACAAATCTTTCAATGCTATTCACTGAACTGAATACCAGAGTTCAACTAGCCCTATTTTCACTTGTATTATACCAAAGTGTGTTCCAGCATGTGCACTTGTATGAGACTTACTCAAAGCAGAATCATATTCAGCCAGACACCCATTTCTTTTATGCTTCAGTTAGTCTTTGTTTGCTTCATATTCTAGAGCATTTATATGTGTATGAATTAAATTTGCTGACAGGCAGGTGGGCCTCCATCACACCCAGAGGTGGGAAGGTGACTAGCGTGGTGGTGGATGAGGGCTGCTTGCAGAATAACAGAAAGAATTATTGTTGGCTCTCTTGGTATCAGCCGTGACAGTTGAGAGGCCAAAACAGCTGCAGTCTGCCCACCCTCTCCCACCCTCTCCCACTTCATCCCCCTTCCCCTATCCTTCCCTTCCCTCTGCCCCCCCCCCAAGAAAAACATCAAAGGCAATCTGTGGCATGGCCTCAGTTGAGCCGGCCGATCGGTTGGAGCTACTGCACTTAGGGCCATCTATGGTTTAATACTGTATGAACATCCCACAGTGAAGCTGGAAAGCCACCAACTTTGTTCTTTCATTTTAGTCTCGTCATCTTCCATCTGGTTCTCTCTCTCTCCCTGACACACACCAGCATGCCCCTAGTCCCTCCGCCGCTGTCTCTCTTTCTCAAAGATCACGGTGCTACAGATTGTGTAATAGCCACTCGCTGGTATTGCTGGCCGTGCCAGCTGAGGGACGCGGACGCAGGCAAAAGCTGCCGTGGCAGAAGCTGCCCCAAAGTTTTCTCTGATCTGCGCCAAAGCGGGCTGAGTGATTCTGTGACTCAGCATAACCATCGAATCCACCGTGCACCAGTTTTCAGAAAGATTAGTCACTTGAGTAATCCCATACCTGGATACGAGGGGGTGTGTTTGTTGCAGCAGCAGGGAAATTTCTTTACAGGCCAAGTTTGAGGAAGTTGTACCTTAGTTGTTAAACAAATCAAAGTTTTGTCTTTGCATTGCTCTAGGCTTCCAGCTTAAGGTAAGGGAGGTCACTTCAGTGCACTGAGAGAGACAGAATGTTAATCCGAGGTAGGCGCCAGGGCACTTGGCCAGTCAGGCACCTGCTGGGAAGATGAGAACACAACTGGGGTTGGATTATGGTGTGAGTGTGTTTGTCTGTGGTACTGTGCAACACTATGTACATTAGACATAGGACAGGGAAGCCTTTGACAATAGTGCCTATTTAATTTTATTTCTCTACAAAAAAAAAAAAATCTCTCCACCTCTGTACTTTATAAACTCTTGCATCAGGATCTTTGTTTCCCTCAGTCCAGTCTGCATAACCTATTCTGTATATACTGTATATATTACAACTGTAATAGTAAACTCCATTTTTCCCGTAGATCTGGGCCTGAAATTGTTCAGTGTCTCAGAATAGGAACTGCGCTTAAAGCTAACCTGAAATTTAAAATATTATGTTCTTAGGATATCGGTGTTTTACGACACTCTCAGCCAAAAAATTACGATGAGGCATTCTAGTTTTCTGACAGTTTGATATATTAGGGAGTATTAAAATTCAATATACAGAAAATAGAGCTAGGCTTTTATGTGCATGGCATAAATGCAGGTAACTACACTCTCTAGGATATAAATGTAAAAGATTTTTATGTCAAAATTAATACATAGCTCATAAATATATTTACCAATAAGCAGCTTACATAGTAGAGGGTAAGTCAATACTGGCGTTTGGCTCATAAAATGTATAGATGCTTAAAAATAGCACAAAATAGCACTTTGGCTCAGCTACATACTAGATTGTTATATAATACCTTGGTTGTGGCATATCTAGTTCATATTGTTCAGTATTGTACACACAACAGTGATACTGTAAACTGTTTGTGGGCCATGGCTTACCTCTCTATGGAGAACGCGGAGGCTTCTTTTCCACTCCCCAACCCTCCTTTAAGCGACTTCCCTTGTTAAATTATAGTTACAATTAGGGAAAACTGAGAGGGCACATCTTTCTCTCCTGTAACCCACACTGGGGAAACAACCATCACCGACGTGAACACACTGCGTCTCGCAGCTGTTACTGCCACACCATCTATAATTTTAAATGGATGAATAATTAATAAAATATTTGCATGAAGCAGCTTGTGAAAATAAAAGAACTTGCACATTATCTATTAGGAGCCATCAAAGGCTGATTTGTTGCTACTGAAATTATTGCTTGTCAAAGACCTAAACCTGTTGCATAGCTGCATTTTTTTTCCCCAGTTGCTGTAAGTTTGGTAGGATCTCACACCAAGTCAGTAACAAGTTATTTATATTTTGGTAAAATGAAGTATTTCAATAACTGCATTGTCACAGATGAACAGTTCCCTTCCCATGGAATTTGTGTGCAAGTCTCTAACTCAATCCTAAAAGTTAAGAACCCATCTGGAGCTCCCCTAAATATTAACCGGGATGTGAGCACTTAAGTTAAGAAAGTTCATCAAATTCTTTTACTCCCAGGCACAAAAGTGGGATTAGTATGCATGATTCATGAGTTTGTGGCCAATTAGGATAAACACAGGCCTTTGACTAAGTAGAGACATAGTTCCAACCCCCTTGCCTATAAGCAGAAAGTTATCCCCCATTGTACTTGTTTCTCATTTGATGAAAACAATGTGTATACAGAGAGCATTGGAAAAGCAGGCAGACTATCTAAATTCCTTATTCAATGCAGCATCCGTGGAAGAATTGTTCAAAAGTGCACATCAGCAGAAAGGGTCGCTTTACTTTCTGTCACTAGCATTTTTTTTCTCTTTTTTACTGAGAGACTGTGAGACTTGGGGATAGAAGAATCTTGCTGTCAACTCTGGTGTCTGACACTACTAGCGGTGATCGATGGTGAGGTGTAAGTTTAGCAGCTGAAAAGACGGCTACTATGGGCTACACATGGGGTTGGAGAAAGAAAGGCATGTTTATAGGACACTGCACGGCTAAAAAGAGGTCTCTTGCTTTTATTTTTTTTCCGCAAGTGTCAAAAATGTGTCAGAGTAATGGAGTTGCTCTACCTTTTCATTAACTGAATTTCAACACCTACATAATTAAGCAGCTACTTTAATGAAATCTCTCATGCTTGGAGCTGTGAAGAGAAAAGAGAGACAGCATCTATGCAGCGATAATAAGGGAAAAAATGTTAATCTATAGGCAAAATCTTAACAAGGTGTTGAAATACAAGATCTTCATTTTCATTGAGGAAGAACATGAAAGGTTCCCACTGCTTTTGCAAAGTAAATCCATTACTGAAGACATGTCTGGTTTCCCCAGAATGACTGATCTAACTAGTGACAAAAATGTACTTCTTAGAGAAATTAAGTAAAAATCATGTCAACCTAATTAATTTTAGCAGAGGGGATTATCCGTCTTTCTATGTGGCTTGGTCTGTAACTCTGTATGATGACTGTATGAAATGTAACCACAGCGGGAATAAAGCGTCTGCATTAGCATGGTGACATTCAAAACATTGTGCACATGCATGTCTGATAGCAACTGGTGCAGTCGCATTGTATTTATTAATGCAAGGTAAGAACAATGTGATTTTTAGTCGTTGCAGTGCTATGTACGATCCCATCATACCTGAACGACTTCTCAGCAGCAACCAGGAATAAAATAAATGTGGATCGTCTATACATTTTCATATGCCTGCACATGCAGATCTTCAAAAAAAATCCCCGAGGCTTTCTTATTACCGCTGACTAGAATATACTTGAGCTCTGTCATTACTTAGTTTAATGTATAATACACTATGTCAGCTGGATGGGGGAGTATGAGATATATAGCATAAAGACGTCCGGGGGGGTGGTGGGGGTAACCTTGCATATTTTTGTGCCGTACCCATTTTCGGCTGAGCAGTGCATACCTGCCATACCCTCACTGTCACACACGTACCTAATCCTAGGAGGGGACTGTCAGGAGTCCAATGCATAATGAAGGTGGATATTTCTCCTCACATAAGTAGGCCGGTTGATGTCGGTTGTAGCTGTGTGTTGCAGCAGGGATGGAGAAATGTAGGAAGTAGTACATGCAGCACCGGGAGGGGATTATAGGGTTAGGATGAGTGCTCATTCAGCACTTTGCCGTGAGTTAAACTCAGGAGAACTACAGTGCACACCAGTTCACCAATAATGATGTCTTTGAACAATGGGTGTCATTTGACTGCATAAAATGGAGTGCGAGTCGACCATTTTATGGCACTGATAGCAGTCATCCCATGTATATCCTCACCCCGTCATGAAGGAGCAGATATAGGGTGAAGAGGTCATGTGGCAGGGGTGCAGATCCTCACCCTCAAAGCCTACGCTAACCTGAAATACATTTGGGAATCAGGGCATAATGAAAGGGAGGTCAAACGGTGGAGACGGGGTTCCTCTGAAAGAGGTTCCACTCGAGCAGAGTGGGCAAGAGAAATCTCAGGAGGGGGCAACCTAAGATATGAATCTGCTCTGAAAATGAGAGACAACCTATGACCGGACCCATGTGCAAGCTGCACACTGGGCTCAATGTCAGAGGTGGAGAGAGCTGATCTGAAACAACACATAGGACTGGAGCTACCATTGATTGCATTTTATTATATTTGTATCTAAGTGCATGGACAGATGCCAAAAAATAATGCAAAAGCAAACACTTTTTAAACTTACATAGATTAACTTTCAAGAAATAATGTGAAATTTTCAAGGGGAATTGAGAAAAAATCAGTTGTGTATTATTAGCTCTTGTTATACAAAAACATCAACGGCATAAATTTCTGGTTTTACTTAATATTTATGATTTTGGATTTCTTGTGGTCTGAGAAATTCTACACATATTATAGCTTTAACTTCATGAAGTCTGCTTAAACCAATTATGAGGGTGTCATGGTTTAGTTCAGTAAGTGTATACTATGTTTGGGATACAGTGGGAATTGTAGGTTCAGCACCATGGACAGCGATTGAGTTGAAAAATCCAGGCAACAGCAATTCACAACGCATTTACAGTACTTTCCCTCTGTTCAGTCTCCTCCGTGCTTCATATCACATTCAACTTAAAACACAAGGAGAGACAACATGTACTTTTTGAAATGCCACGTCCTTCCCAGTCAAGCGTCATCTGAAGCAGCGTCAGTTAGTGATGACAGCTGCACAGCTGGATTACATGTCAGCCGTCTTGTAACTGCTCTGTAACACTGCGTTTCCTTGGAGTCTGTGTTTGCAAGGATACTATGATGTAACTGATAGAGGTTATTTAGGATGTCCTTCCACAGAAGATGAGAGAACTGAGTAAATTATCACCCTTTGCACATTTTCCTTTATAATGAATTATTGCAAGAAATCTTTTTGACAGCCAGTTTCCCTACGAAAGTTAAACAAAGATGTTTTAACCCAGCATCAGGCATGCACCAATAACTTTTCTAATGGGAATGTTTTATTGCTCCATTCTTGATAAGAGAAGTGATTGCGAGATGTGGATAGTTGCTGAGCTGTGAGATGCTTGGATGATAAGGGTGGCAGTGGTGATACCTTCAATTAGAGAAAGAAAATCAATTAAAATAATAAGAAAAAATAATGCCCCTCTCATAAATATTTATGGGTCTATATGATAGTTTTATATTATAGCCAAAAAGAGTTAGTGGAGACTAAATGTATTTAGCCTCTAGCAATTTGTAGCATCAGCAATACATTTCTTTTGCAATAATTTGCATATGCATCTAGTCATCTATTTATTTATTTAACTTTTTAATTAATTTTTTAGTTTAGTTGAAAGTATGATGGGGATTGAAGAAAACTGCAGAAATTGTTTAGCTCCTTCTTTGTTGGAAAAAAAAGAAAAGAAAAATACTTAAACACAGCAGGTGTTTCCCTCCAGTGCACAGTGATTGATTGCCTCACTATTACTGAATATAAATGACACAGGCAAAATAAAAAGATTTCATTGCAGAAAAAAAGACAAAACAGTGAACCACTTTCTTGATATTGGCCGTAAGGAAAAACGTTTATTCACTGGATTCTCCTGCTCTTCCTGAATATGAGCCAAGAGTATGTTAAATGGAAAATATCATTATGAGAGCAATGCTATAAATGTCTTGATGTTTTGTACTGTAAGTGTCTTTGATAACCTACATTTAGTGAATATCCATCAATTTTACTTGAAGATGAATGAAAAATGAATAGACTCTTATGAAAGTCAAGGAGGTGACATCCGCCCTGCCCATGAAACTGTGCGTACTCGGCTGAGCTATGTACTGAGGATCAGACGGGGGGGGGTTCAGCACCTTGGACAGCACCTTGGACAGCGCACATTCCCTAATCTTGTACAAACTTCATGAGTGAGGCAGCAACATGAGTTAGAATTACGGTTACACCAGATCTGCTTTTGCAGTTCCTGAGGAAAACCAGACATAAAAATCAATAACAATTTTATATTTATTCTGTAATGTTATTAGATGGCCTCTTTCTGTGAGGGCTGTTTGTTTCCTTGAATATTCAGTAACATTAATTAGCTATATCCAAATTAAGCAAATCATTATTATGACCCAGTTTGCAGTGAAAACTCTTTTATGGTCTCAGTACAATAAATACATGCTGTATTGGTGTGCTTTTTTCATGTCCATTCGCTTAGATGGGACATTATTTTGTGAATGAGTCATTGGTGCTAATCATCCATGAATGTAAAAATAGGCGGTCAAATTAACTCCATTGTTATTGCTGTGCGAGGCAGCTTCAAGTTTTTCTGAATGACTCTGATTGCCATGCTAACACTCGAGTACAACTGGCTTGTCAAAAGCTATTCACAGACTTGAAAGCAAGATTGGCTATTTAAAACATACGTCCTGGCCCTGTTGTAGAGGGGCAAAACAGAGGGAGGTGGGGGGCCATTACACTGAGAGGCCACGGGGAAACAACTGATGAAAAAGACCCATAAATGTTCAAAAGAGAACATAACAGAATAGCGGTGAAGGACTGGAAGAAAGAAAAAAATGGGTACACCAAGAGGGACAAAAAAAATTATGACAAAGAATATAACGACCAAAAGAAGGAATACTGAGAGGAAGAGGAAGGAGTGGAGGAGTGAATGTGAATTAGTATGCAGCCGTTATTGGGCCCCTTTGAGCCTTCTGCTGAGGACTCCCTTCCCATGCTGATATGCATATATGCATACATACAGTGTAAACTTACAGTATGTGCAGGGTCCAATTAACCATGCATGAGTCTGACCATTAATATTCCAGAGTGGTACAAACAGTTTAACAAGTACCACTATCTTTTAATAGAGAAGTTTTTGTTGAGAGTAAGGCTCTCATTTTAAGGGAATAGTTTTGCTTTCTGGTGGAGAGATAGATAGCAAAATCGATACAACCCAACCGATTCAACTTTTCAACTGAAATCGCAGACTCAGAAAATTCTGTTGCTGTGGTTATTATGAATTGTTTTGCACAGGCTTAGGCAGGAACATGAAGATATTAGTGTCCCCTTTATGCACTAATTATTTGCTGATCTCCCTGACCACCCACTTCTCACATATTCACAAAATGGGGATCTTTATAAAGACAGATTTGCCATTGCTGTCGCTACCTGCATGTTAAGCTGCTATCTTCTATTCACTGCAGCTGTGATGCAACTTGGAAATGCAAACAGAAAATGCACCAATGTGTTATCTGGACAATTTTTTGGAGTACAAAACCCATCCCTACTTAAAATTCTAAGTTTAAATGACATGGAGTTAAACCTCCCAGTGGATCAGTATTGGGACAGATTTAGGACTTATTTCGGGTAAAGTCAGACGAATGCACAGGAAAAAAGTGGGCGTAACCATGGTAACAAATAATATGCAACACACTCTTCTTGAGTTTGTTTTGATCAGTAGTCGGAAACTAATTCAGCCGAGTACTAAACTGCTGAATCTGTGTGGTTTGGCCTTAATAACAAGCAAACACAGAGATGGCTGTGGGAAATTGGGGAACTACTATACATCAACTCTTTATTTCTTGTTCAAATCCACACTGGCCAAAATGGAAAAGCTTTCTGACTGAAGCAAGGAAGCTGGTTTGAATGCAAGCATTACATCAAATTCAGTATTACTTTTCAGTGGTAAAACAGAATGATTTGGCTGACCTTGGGCTTGTAGATATAAAAATCTTAGCCACCATTTCTTGAGACTTGTATATTGAAGCTTAAAGTATGAGAAAAAAAACTTTTGATGAAAGAACCATGATGTTTGAGTACATTATGAAAGCAGAGTGTGCGGTACAGTCATACCGTGTTGCATCCCTAAAACACCCTTGCCGGGGCCTTTCTCAGTTGCTGATCTTTTCAAGTGATTTTCACCTGTGTTGATAATGTTAAGTGGTTTTGTTTTCAGTTGAATGCAGAGAGAGCACAATGGGTACACACCTCCTCCAGACGCCTTATGATTTGCTGAGGTGCCGCAACAGCCTGGGACGGGGAGGAGAGAACTGAGGTGTTTTCGTATGTTAGTGTGTTTTCAGGGATTTGACTGTGGAACATTGGGAGGTGAGGGAAGGTTATACTTTTGCAGGATAATTAGCATTTGAGTTTGAGATTTAATTAGGGCCTTGGAAGTGTGAGCTCTTCTGGTGATAAAGTGATAGCAAAGTTTTTGCTGTTGAGTGAGAACGAGGGACAAGCAGATAGAAAAAAAGAGATGGGGGACAGGCAGTAGGCTAATCTGTTGAAATCATTTTTTTACATTCTATTTATATACAGAGCATGATGCAACTGCATACCAAATGTGAATTTCCTTGTTTTGTGACAATGTTTACTCTTGGTTCCAGTGGACTTAGTGTGTAAAAGCTACAGAATAAGGAGCAATTTCTTTTGGTAATTCCTGCACATATTAGTCATTAATTCCCTCATGCTAATAATTTCTTTTTCAAATTAATTAAGACGAATCTTTTTATGTCATCCTTTGACTTATGCATCTAGCCCCCCACTAACACTCTCCTAAAGTGACCAACAAATTGCAATTTCTAAAGTAGAGTATAATTTTAATTTATATTTTGAATTATCTATAGGCACTAATTATTAAGTTCAGGAAAATTAATTAAGTGGTAAAAAGGGTACACACTGTTTTTTAAGGGTACAAATTACTAAGTCATGTACACAAATAATCAAAAAAAGTAATCCTGTTAAATGCTTAGCTTCATAGTAGGCTGGCTCCAGTAAGGCAAAAACCTTGCCAAATCAAAATCCTTGATTAAAATACTAGGACTACGAGGGAAATGGACAATAGAAATGCAATAAAAAAAACCCTGATGATATCAATGCTGAGGGCAAAAGAAGCTCATAAAGAGAGCAGTGACTTAAAATGTAGGTCACTGTGTTTTTTCTGAAGTAATGAGAGCTGTAATATTGCTGATGAAATCAGGACCCCATGGGTTGGAATTCGGTAAGAGAAGGCATAAAAGCCTTTGATTACAATGCCACTGGCTTTTCTTATAATGCAATAACTTAAAATGCCACTGAAATCAGGTAGATTTTGTATTCATGGCATCATTCCTACAAGAAGGGTCACAAAAACTCAAACGGTACCATTAGGACGCCGTTCAAAATTAAAAATCACTGTGGGGTTTGTCTTGTTTGAATGCCAAGTCTGTGTATCCACCCTATTTTCTTGCCATAAAAGCCTATTCAGAAAAGCCAGTCATAGGCTGCAGTGGTGAGTGAAGGCAGAGAGGATTGTCTTCTATCCCACACACAGCAGCCTAGCTGCTACACTGAATTAGACGTGGAATGAGATGTTTTGTTGGTGTTATTATGCTCACATTACGCGGATTGCTAGATCTTCCCCACTGGGCCCAGTGGGCTTAGTGCCTGAGAGAGAAGGGGAAGAAGGAGGGAGAGAAAGAGAAGAGAAGGAAAGGAGGAGGAGGCAAGAAAACCTGCCAAAAACAGCTGCCTGGCAAAATGACAGATTCTCTGGGTTTATTTAGACGGGGGAAGAAGGGGAAGAAGTAGGATTGGGTATGGAGATGGAAGAAAATTGGAGTAATCAGGTCCTAATGTGCTCGGGCTTGCAAACATCTCTGGCCCTATTACATTGAAGGAAATAAAAAAAAAAAAAAAAAAAAAACTAAATGTCAAGCTTCTCACTACTTCTCCCTTAAAACATTAAGATGATTAAGCCTCTCCAGTGGTGGGGAAAAAAAATGAAGAAAAACAAAAAAACAATGGCACTTGAAATAATCAGTGGCAGTTGAGCCATGGTCTTGGAATATTAATTGCAGCTTTAGCAGCCAGGGTTTCAGTTTTGTGGGCAAACAGCTGTGAGGCTTTTTTCCCCCTCATTTCCTTGCTCAGCTGTTTGTTGTCTGTGCCTGATTAATTCTGGTATTCTTACTGCATTTTTTTTTTTTTTCCAAAGCGCCGGTTTTGTTTCAATAGCTATAATACGCATATATGCAAACATTCTCCAGAGAGGATACCAAAATGGTTTAACCAGTTGGTGTTTTCTCTGTTAATGAGCCAATCAAAAGTTCTGATTGGCTACCTCACTAAGGCGTAGTTAGGGTTAGAGCAACAATGTGTTCAGAACATGACTGCATGTTGGGGAGAGACAGGGAAAACTGAATGGCACAGGGGTGGTGTCGAACATAATGAACCTGATTCAATACAGCATCTCTCTTGTCACTCAATATTTAATCAACGCAGGCTTCAAATAATGACTTTGTCATGCAGCACAGAAACAGCAACTGGGATTTGTGCTCAGCAGGGACAATCACATTTTGTATTATTCCTTCCACCCACTGACTTTGCAGGAAATGATACCCTGTCTAGGTGAGACTGGTTATGAGTCCAATTACTCCTGAGCAATCCTGTCTAAAGCAATAGGCTGCGCATTCATGATAGGATGTTCCGTAGAAGAAGGCCGGAGAATTATTTTTGTGTGATTACACTGTCACGGCAGTTGTGCCGATAATCGACATCCAAGGTGAAAGAGGTGTTTTTTGAGAAATGGAAACTTGAACCTGTCACTGAGTAGTCCCTTCTCACTGAAAACACCTGACTTGTGACATACATACAAAAAAACACCCTCCCCTCTTCTTATAGCTTCAGTGCTTGACAGCACTTGTGTCTGCTCCGAAAAAGTTATAAAAAGCCTGTGGAAGCTAAGGTCCCAGGCGCAGTTCAATGCTAATGGTTGACAAATAAGAAGGGAGGGAAGGTGGGAGGCTGTGGCTGGCTGGCATTGAGTCTGTTAGTTAATTGGAAGCTGTGCTGGCGTGCTCGTAACTTACCTGAGATTCCCATCGACAGAGGGATCCTTCAGCAGTCGGGGGGGGTGGGTGGGTGGGGGGCAGGCGTCCGGATGCCCCGATCAATGACTGCCATCTTTTACACTGCAGGAGGGCAGGGCCCACAGTGACCAAGACCGTGAGAGCGAAATTATAGCTATCTGCACGCAAGAGAGCAATGGTAGGAGGGTGGGGGAGGCGTGTTGAGAGAGACGGAGACCAGGGGAGAGAGGCCCCTCCTGGAAAAATCAATGCTAATGACTAGTGAGTGTTGCCACACACACTGATACACACCCGAGTGCACATGCTGATATACACAAATGCATAAGAACACATTATGTAATTATACACATACCCTGCACTTAGCATCGAAGATTCACACACACGCCTAGATCATTTTTGTCTTTCTCATACAAACACAAGCACGTAGAGCCGGTCTAGGAGGGTTGTTGCAGCGGTAGTGTAAATGACTGACATCCAATTAAAACACTGTTAAGGAAGCTGTAGTGATTACTGTCTCTGGAGCTCATCGATTGCTGATGGGTGCAGCTGTCTCATTACACCGCTAACAACCTGGGCCTATTTTTATTTATCTATCTCTTAGTTATCACCCCCTCCTATACTCAGCATAGCTAATGTTGTGGCACTGACCTTTTCACCAACGTCCTCCCAACGCTTGACTTATATCGCTCTAACTTTTGAGCACTCCCGAACAGTCTCTCACTCTGAGGTGGCAGCATGAGGACAGCAAGTAAAAAAAAATAGCTTAAGTAGTACGAAAATTGTGCCAGCCTCCCCAGGTCGGTTGGTACACTGAGTCCCTGTGTTGATGAATTCAGAGGAGATAGATTAGATAGCTGATGTATGCATGTGTTGCTTCCTCAGCAAACTCTCAGAGTGAAGAAACACAGAGCGCAGTGACGTCAGGAGACATAAGAAATGACGAGAAAAGAACTTATTTAGCACTTTTTCCCATATGGACAAAAATACAGATGGAGAGAATAGAAAATCCGACTTCCTTCAAGCATTCATAAATTTAATGAGCAGCTCCCGTTAAGAACTTGCAGAGAGATTGCCAGCAGGTGGTACACAAAATCTGCAGAGCTACAAAGAAAGTCTTTAATCTTTAGGGGTCCCTAAAACTCTACCACTACATCGTCATTAATGTTGAAGCACAGGTATGTGCAGTCCAACTGTAAAATTAATTAGGCTTTGTATAGAGCATATAAAAACGATGTTTTGAAGGAGTGTGTGTGTGTGTGTGTTTCACTGTATGTTCACTCTCTCTCTCTCTCTCTCTCTCTCTCCTCTCCCTCTCCCTCTCTCTCTCTCTCTCTCCCTGTCCTTTTCCTCCCTACTTCTCTGTACGCAAATACATTTTTCTCCTTTGCCAAGTGCTTGGGAGGAATCAGCTGTCTCTAGCGCTGCTCTGCTTCTTCTGCCTCAGCATAAGAAGCTCTCCAGACACAAGCCCTTTGCACTGTCAATACAGTATTCACATGCTCAAGCACCTGTACACTATTATGCGTATAGTAAGCAGGAGCCGTAAACATATTTTCAGGGTAGGTACAGCAAAGATAGTAGCAGCGCTTACAGTATGGGGCTTACACTATTTTCTTGCAAGTGCAAAACTGGCAGAAGCACAGATGCAGGTGCAATGCCATTTTCATCGGCAACAAGCCGAGCAGCAGTAGCTGCATTACTTATTTGCAGAAGCAGCATTGATTGAAGCAATGCAATGTGCCCAGATATATCTGGATGAAACACTTGTACCCAAATATAGGCAACAGATAAAAATGATGGCATGGTAATGTTGGATTATATTGCATATCATGTCCCCACAGGTTGACAGCCTGAAAGCACAATTCTTACTGACTTATAACTCTGTACACATCATTACATATTGACCGATTTTTTCCAATCTCTTAAAACATCAATTCGGCTCAAAACGAGACCTCGTTGCCCCTTGTGAGAACATTTCTGTACTGTTGTGCTACAGAAAACAATTATTTTCAGTAATCTGCAGGTTATTTTCCCGATTAATGGATGAACAGCTTAGTCTTTAAAACATCAGAAAACGGAGGAATAAATACCTGTTAGCTTCCTGACGTCCAAGGTTACATCCCCACAGTGCTGGTTTTGTCCAACTAACAGTCCAAAACCCAAATATATTCAGTTTACGATCACATCAGACAGCCAGAAAGGAGCAAATCCTCACACGTGAGAGGCTGGATCTAGGGACTGCTTTGCATTTTTGCAAGAAAAAATGACTGCAATGATTACTCATTCATCAAAATAGTTGCCAATTAATTCTGCCAGTGCACTAATTGATAAAGCCATTGTTTCAGCTTTACTGTACTGTACGTCTGTGTGCCTTGTGACAAGATCCCTTTTATCTCAGGAGATGCCGGCCTGGACTCCTCTGTCTGCCAATGAGTAAACTGTCTGCTGCTTTTAAAGGCGATGACAGACGCTGAAATGATTGGCCATTATTAAAGCCCACCGAAACTCCACCTGCTGTGAGTCTATACTTCTTACCTTCACTCTATTGATTAGCTCCAAAACATGAAGCGCACACTACATTTACCCTGATATAATTATTTATTTTGTATCTGATTATCTTTACATTAAAGAAGGGTGCATTTGTGGACCTTTGGAATTAGTTTTAATGTCTCTATTTCCACATCTTCAGCTCCAAATTAATCATATTTCAATGGGCATTTGCAAACATATTTTGCAAGCAAACAGACCTACACATAATTCCTCCTCTAACAAAGAATTCCTCTTTGTTGATGAAGCTCTGTAAGACAAGCATAAGCTCAAAGCTGAGGTGGCGAACACAAAGCCTGCTGGCGGCAACAGTGGCGAGCTGACGCCTTTGTGGCAGAGATATTTTTCTTAACTTTGTTCAGTACTGTTTAAAATATTGATACAATTTATTAACTGGGTTTGAGTAATAGTATACAAGAAACATATTAAAAACATAATATTCAATATTTGTTTAGTCTGTATCATGAAAAAAACTGTGTGTGTGTGTGTGTGTGTGTGTGTGTGTGTGTGTGTGTGTGTGTGTGTGTGTGTGTGTGTGTGTGTGTGTGCGCACGCGGGCAGGCACGCACGCATTTGTTATACAGCATTCATACTGGGATGTCTAGGCTGTGCTGCACCTTGTCAACCTGCTGCAGTACAAAGGGCAGAGTGAAAAAAGACCCTACCTGTCAATCACTGGACTAGACTAACAACATTAAGTTCATTATTAGTTTCAAGGATTTCAAGTTATGGCTATTGTTCATGACAGCTCCCGTTCCCTATACGTTTATATGTTGATTAAAAAAATCATAGTTTTTAATGTAAAAACTCACCTCTCTTCCATTTCTACAAAGTCATTTCTTGTTTTGGGGCCATAAGATATACAGTAACTGGCCCCTGAAGGAATAAGTCATATTCTAATTCAAGTGAAATATTAAAACCACACAGTCTGGATACACAGAAAAATATTCATCCTCTTCCTTGTCTCTTTCTTGTTCTTCTCCCCTCATGCATCTTCCATCTTCCTTTGTTCTTTATTTCCCAACCTCCCCTCCACCCTCTCGTCACGTCTATCCGTGCAAGCCCAGGTACAAGGTGGCTGACTCGGATACAACTGCTGCTAGTTAGACACAAGCACATGATTATGATGCAGCAGGAAGCACACAATTACACAACCCCTCATTTCAGTATTAGCACTCATCACACTCAAAACTCATCCTTTGAGCTTCTTGGCATTCTTGGCATAACTAAATGACTATTTCATCAATTCAATGGAAGTGAGTGAAATGAGGGAATGAAAGCATTTCAGCCCTTGTTATAAGCTTGTTGCAGAGAATGGACAGGGAAAAAAAAAAAACAAAGAATGCATATGTAATTAGAGGGAGGGATTGCCAAAATGGCTTTGTGAGGGAGAATGCAGCGGTGGGCTGAGGCATTAACACAGACATTGCCATTGGCAGGCTCATATCGATCAGTAAGCCGGCCCCGTGTAACTGAGCCAGCAGTGGAATCTAGTGGCGTGCTTTTTCTCTGTCGAAAGGTGTGACTATAGACTATTTGTCTTGGGTCGGCACAACACAGAGCTGCAGGGTTACAGGTCTGAGTGGTCAGTCGCACTCATTCTGTTACGAAAGTTTCTCAAAGTAAAGGTCTTTCCAAATACAAAAGTCAAGCTTGCTACCATGAACAATCAATGTGTGTTTGAGTATAGGGTTTGTTAAATGTAACCGTGGTCTGATGCGATTTCCAGTAATGGCTAATGACTCACCTGTTATTTTGAGTCAGGTGTTCCGGCTAAACAACTGATTATTCTCACTTTTGGATAAACCTTGTCCTACTCTTTATGTGCAGCCTCCTTCTAATCATGAGACTAATTTAATTTAAAAGTCCATTAAATTAACGGACGGTCACAAAACTTCAAATTGAGCTTGACAAGTGTAAACAAAAGAAACTCATTAGAAATGTTGGCAGTATACTGCACAGTAAATCACATCATTTGCTAGTGATGTGCAGAACTGGCCACGATTCTGACAGTTACAGTATTCATTAATGATGCAATCTAATGGCTGTATATTACAAACGCATTTCTGAAAAATGCAGGAAATTGCATTCATTCATTAGAAATCCGCTCTATATGCCACAAACGTTTTGTTTTTTGTTTTTTTTAAACTCAGCTCCCTGTTTTCTTGTTGCTCCCAAACAGCAGCAGCTGTGAAAAACTTTCCAGCCTCAGCAGCTTAGCTGTTTCTCCCTCCAGCTGCTTTTTTTTTTTTTATTATTATTATTTTTCCTCTGGTACACATCTTGTGTTTAACATGATTATTTAAATATGAACAATTGGTTATGCGATCACACGTGACTGGGTCCAAAGAGCTATGACGACATTAGCATTTTGCAAGATACCCTTTCAGAATGGCAGTTGTTTTGTAGGTATCTCTTGTTTTTTTTTAACGTCTGAGTAGGCAGTTAAATGATTTCAAACAGAAGTTAGATTATATTGGTTAATACCAGGCAGAAGAGCATCAAATCAAGACATTACATGTATAGCCCATAGCAACTGAGCTCTGAGCTCTGGTGTTTAAGCTTGATAATTGCTAGGGGGAGATAAGGTAACTAAGCTTTAATAAGGGGATCTTTTATTTAGAAAAAAAATCCCATACTTAGCATATTGCCTTGTATAAGAGACTCATTCCCTCACACAAAAACCCATAGGTACACTTTGACCATTACTGAAAAATATTTTTGGGGGGCATTAGAAAGACTGCTTAATGACTGAATTGTAAAAAAAAACAAAAAAGAAAGAAAGAAATACATATTGGATTCATCTGCACATATGACAATGAGCAGAATAGTATCCACTGAATTTTTATTTGCATGCAGTGTGGCGACAATTTGGTGGGAACACACCAAATGAGGTCTTTTTGTTGCTTGTTAAAATGCTCTCCCTTTAAACCACCACCCACTGACAGTAATTCAAAGGGAGGACACAGCACTGAAAATAAAGGTATTTTAAGGTGTACTATTCCCTCCACAATTTCCACAATAGCTATCCAATTTCACTCCACTGTTAACCACTGATGCGCAAGAAACACATGATAGATTTTGCTCATAGAATACCAACCTTTATCCAATGCGGACAGTAGCAGGACTATTAAAAAAAAAAAAAAAAAAAAAGCCGTTCAATTATATCATGGTGGTATTAATGGTAATGAGTATATTAGTCTCAGACTGTCACTGGGAATAAGAGGCAACATTGATCTCTTGTCATCATGCTCATAATAGACCCCCCCCACCCCCCCCCACCGCCATATATTATTGTGCAGCTTTCTCCTGACTGCCTGTGGGAGTTACTTTCACATTTTAATCTTTCCACTTTAAGAAAAGGCAAATGCGGTTGTCTGCACGGTCAATTCTAATCACAACGGTTGCTGTACTGGTGGACCGGCTGTTTTTTTTTTTAGTCTGTTGCAAATTTTTATGCACCGCAACCTTTGAATTATTGTTTGGATTTTGATATAATTCTTCCTCACTGGGATTTAAATTGCTTTGTCTAAACAAACAGGATGAGATTAGTTTGAAACACAAATCCCAGAGTAAGACAAGGCATTTTTATTATACAGTATGTACTGTCTCAGCAACACCTTGCAAACCAATGCAGCACCTGGAACTTTCCTTAAAATTGCTGGTATTAACACTGAGTTGGACTCATATTCCCAAATGATTAAAAGGATATTCAAGAATACAACATAAAAATGATTACAACTAACTGAGCTTTACTTTTTCAAAGACAATCTCTTTGTGCTGAAATGCTCCTGCCCCCTATTACTTCTCTAACATGCAATAGGTTTTCTCTATGAATAATCATTTTATGAACATCATCATCAGTGCAGCCATCCACTTAGCCCAGTTCTTGATTACAGAGTCTATTCAACAGTAGAGGACAGTGAGAGTTTTGGCCTTACCCAGGGGGCACACTTGGCTCTTCTCACATCCCTTGGCCCCTCCAATAAAAAGAGGCCACTAATGGAAGCGGAGGCACTCGTTTCCACTCCACATTTTTTATGCAGGCAATCCAGGCATTTATGGTAATCATCACACAGGGCCAAATAGTCGGCAGGGTCAACTCTAAGCACAGAAAAACACTGAGTGACGCAGCTTTGTTTACAGCTCCAAGTGCCGCTATGTCCCTGTAAATTCACCGCAGCAGGTGTCCATGCGTGCTCAATATAAGAAAACATCTTGCAAGGACCCCAAGATGGGACTCTCTCCAGCCCCCCCATGTCCATCTCTGTCGCTCACTCAGTCTTTCTCTTTCCCTCTCTCAATGTTTATGAACCTCTGGAGACAGTTTATAAAAAATTCATTGGTTCAGTGGGGCGACCAGCAAGCCTAATGTTGGATGTTGGATCTTTTTTTTTTCCCCCTCTTGTACCATGACTTCACCCGTTTCTCATGTGTTTGAGCAAACAGGTTGCTCTAGAGGGAGCAGAGGTGGTGTGAGAGGTAAGGCAAAGTGTCGCTGGAAAATCATTACCACGCCTTATTAATACGCGAGTTTAAAATGCAGATGCTAGTGTTTCTCTGTGGAGATGCTCCACCATGATTGTGGCACAGCCTGGAGATGAATGCAAATTTATTTTCTCATCTTCCCCGGCTTAGGAATCATAGTAGAATTCTTAGCACAGACTGGACTGCCAGAAACCATGAGATGAAGTTGTCCTTGTTGTGTCTCCATGGGTGAAGGAGGTAAACAGGAATAATCCAAAAAAATGAAACCACATTATTGCAGAGGTGTCAGCGTTGTTTGCTAGGCACAAGCAGGGGTGAAGATTTCCAGCCTGAAACTGTTCTGAAACTGACTCTACCGAGCACAGCTGCTTGGAATGCGCACGACACATTAACTTCTCTTAATGTGACTGTCAAAAAAGTGGGAGGAAATGCTTTCAGTGTGTGGGAGAAAATGTGCAACGCTTAATGAGTCATTTAAGGACATAATTTTCAATTATGAGGAGGAAAAAAAAAATCACTTTAGGTCGGGATTAGATTAAAGAGTGTAGTGATGATTTTACAGTGCAAGGAGCATTAAGAAAAATTGCTCTATGATACAGTAATGTGATGTAATGCAGTAGAAAAACTGAGAGGGAGGACAGAGAGCAGCCACAGTCTAGACATTTCTGTGAGTAGTGGTTTGATTGGTTGAGGGAGAGGTTCCCCTGGATGTATCATCCCCCAGCCTGTGATCCTTTAAGTATGGACAGTTTATGCTTAAACAGTGGTGAATAGTTCATAAATTTGTGAGTAGTTAATTCACAAGCCAAGGAGGTGGTAAACGGGGAGAAACTGATGAAAGGAGCTCAAAGGTGAGAGGCAGTAGTCTGTAGAGGACATATTAAGCAAAATGGCAATCGCTTTCCGGCCAATCCCCACCAACTGTACTTATGAAATTCAATCAGAGGTGCGGACCTCTTGTAGATGAACAGGATTATGGGAGTGCTGCTTCATTTTGCCATGCACAACAAACTGACAAGGGCAATAATAATGTGGTTTGTTACACAAGACTCTTATCAGGTCAATTTAATCTCAGTCCACTGGAATTACATTCAGAGACCAATTCAAACATATTCTTAGACAATGTAATCCATATCCATAGCCTTACAAATCCCTAAGTGCATTAATTCATCCCTTACAGTCGACAAGATTAATAGTAGGCCGAGGCACGATGTGATAAAGCCAGAAGAATACATTGTCCCACTGGCCACCAGCAAAGAGCCTAATTTCTATGGTGCTCAATAGGAGCACACAATGATCATTATAAAGACTGATCAAATTTCATAGACACTAGTGCTATGATTAACTTGAGGTGCAAGTGAGTTCAGTGATATAAACCCAGTAAGAGCATTAAGTCCTGTAGGCACTTGAGGAGAAGAGACTGAGGGACTGTGTCAGTGCTTAGGGCAGCATAGGCAGATCTCTGTGAGTCAGAGGGTGAAGTACATGTGTTGATATCCAAGTGTCAAGTATCCTAGTGGCAGTTGTTGTTTAAAGATAGAATTATTGAACTGCATCTTTGTGAGTCATTACTGAAGCATAAGGAACTGCCACCGCTTTGCGTGACTATGCTATATGCATGGAGGGGTTGTCACTTTTTATTACTATCAGGCCTTTTGCTGACTTTAGAATGCAATTGTCTTACATTAACATTACAACAATTATTGGTTTCCCTGTTAGTTTGTCATTAAAACGAGGTAGCTGAGGCACCGTGAATGCACAAAACGATGTCAATTCTAGTCAGACAAAGTTTAGCCTAGGCTTGCTTTTGTATTAAATTGAATGATTAATGTGTTAATTCTGGTTTGTTCTGGCAACCCTCAAGCATATACTTCCTTTGTAAGCCTATGTGTACAGGAATTATTAGTAGGGAACAGCCAGACAAGAACAAGACAGCTACAAACAAACTCAAATTGCAATGTAATTCTCAATAAACCGCATTACTGTTGCTATCATATAATTGCACCCCGTCAAAAAATAGTCCAATGCTGAATCCCCCCCTACAACCACAGCTTTTTATTTCTACAAATTTTTTAATGACACAAACAAATTAAATATAACATTCTAATTATTGCACTTAAAAGGTGCTGGTAGCCTTATTTATTTCTTTTTTTGAAATGAGCTAAGCTAGCTGTTTAAGCAAAACTAAACTAACTAGCTGCAGACTGTTAAAATTAACTGTAACTGACTTTGCCCTTATTTCTTACTTTTGCATCGCAGACAATCTACTTTGTAGACCCTTCAAATGGATTTCAAAACCTGTAAATCATCAATACGGTTTGGGCTTCACAGTTCTTTTTTCAATAAAGTATAAATGTTAGGGAGAAAAAAGTATATTCCATGCAGACAGACTAGTCTCACATTTTCTGCTTGGGCTTTTGAATGGGGGTTATTTCCACCAGTACAGCCACCAGATGTAATACACTCCCAGATCACACTGACCTTAAACAGTTCCTCAACATGTCTCATTAAGACCGTATATAACAGAACTAGAGAAAGTAGAAATGCATTGCTATGCAAAGTTGTTGGTTTACAAGTAGAGTAACTTTTTTGCCGTTGCTGACACAAGGAAAAAGGAAGGAAAAGTACAGTAATGTGTGTGTTTGTGAATGAGTGTGCATTTGAACATACGTTCCTCTAGGTCATGTCAGAGTCTTCTAGTGTTTAACCCTCTGCCCTTTTCCTTCTTAATGGACTCCCTTGAGATGTAACCTCCCTCTCTCTCTCTCTCTCTCTCTCTCTCTCTCTCTCTCTCTCTCTCTCACACACACACACACACACATACACACACACTCTGATTCCTAGGCTTCAATAACCCACTCTGCTTGCTCATACACGCACATCTTGCCATATCTAAAGATTTTCTGTAGAGATGAAGTTCAGATTGGAGGACACTTGCGAAGCACTGTTATTAAATAATTTTTTTTATGAATGAGGTTTATGACACGTGTTACATTTGGCATTCAAGTAGAAAGTGAGGTTGTGAATTTTTGCTATGCTGTATACGTGTGGCCATGTAAATGGAATGTAAATGACATGGCGCAGTCATATGTTATTCTGACAGGAAAGGAAAGATAAGACATTATTATTAAACAGGGAGTGAATGATTGGACCTACAATATATAGAGGTGTAGAGAAACTACTTTAATGTTTTTATATGTATCATTTTCTCTGGCCCTTTGGGGTTTACTACCAAGCTTATGTTTTGAAATGCTATGATGCACAGTGCAAAATGAGGGCAGGTTCTATTGTTTTAGCTGCACAAACCAAGCCAAAATAAGTCTGAAACATCATTTACAAAGTATGAAAATGTGTATATATAAACATGATTTCTCAGTCAGCCACTCAACTCTGAGATAAACAGAAAATGTCCCCTCAAGGAAAGGTAGCAGATGAATTGTTTGTGAGGTGGTTCAAAGGCAAAAACAATCCCACATTCAGACCACGGTACATAGCAGAGGGACAAAAATGCATTTAAGTTGCAGGAGAAAAGAAAGAAAAAAGATCTGCTGTAAAGCCATAAAATACAATTCATCTTGTCGCAGTCCCTGTGAGGAGTGTGTAATCGCAATGACACACTGGTGTAATCCATTTAAAACACTTTGGCTCAGGCCTAGGCTGCTTTGACTTCCTCTGCAGGCTTGTGCCATCGTCTTCATTTCAGATATGTTTCACTGGCTGCCTGCAATTAGCGAAAATGTGTAAGCTGCCTTGTCGTCCACCTGCTTGGGCTGCCAGGCGAGGCATCTCGTCCTGGATGCATTACATGACTGGCAAGAGCATGGAAAAAAAACAAAAAAAACCCCACCAAAAGATAATAACCCGCTTCTCTGAGGCATAGGTGAAGTGCAAGCCTATTCACTTGTCCACAGACATGTAATCTGTCTCGAGAGGTGCTCATCTGGCACCTCTGCGCTTCGACTTTTTAAAGGCAGGGGTAGACCCACCCAACCTGACTAGGCAATGAGCTTAGAGTAATGGTGTCACCGGAGCGCTGAATCTCATTGAGAATTGCTTGAGCAAACATTATCTCACACTGAACCGTTGCAACAGTGTCTGGAGGGGGAGGCTCGGGTGAGTTATTACACAGTGCGTTTTAATCTTACAGGAGGAAAAACGCTGTTGCTTTTTAATGCAGAGAGACCAGAGGGCAACCTGGGTCCATTCTGCATGTGCTTCCTTGTGCAGGATTGAGGCTAATTGAACTAATTACGCACTCAGAGGGACCAAATTAAACATCTTGTTGGCATTAAACTGTGGATGATTTATATTCACCTATAAACTTTGCTCAGCACTGCTGCCCACCACTAGTATGTTTATGCATCGTTGGTTTAATTATGAGTGTTTGTTAATGGGCATTCAAATAGGTCTGGAGTTTTCGTTAAAAATATAAAGTGTGATGAGCAAGGAGAGGAATGATAAATAATGCATTCAGTGCAGCAGTGTTTCTCATGAACAACCTTTAATGGACTTCTAAAAAGGCTGAATATCACTCAAAGTTGTGACTGTGACTTCAACTCATAATTGTTTTCATAATCATTTTCTCTGGCAATTTTTGTTCATTAATTATTTGGACTTTGATATCAGGAAAAAAAAAAAAAAAACAGTCCGAACCCAAGGATAAAACATCAAATTGCTTCTTTTAAAAAAGCCCTCTAATTGTCAATTAACAAAACTGTATGAAGCATCTGACATTTATCTAAAGACTACGACTTGAACAAGATGACAAATACTGTAAAAAATAAATTAATTTATAATGTTTCTTATTGGCTGTTGTGATTGCAGCCTGTAAGATGCAACCAAATAAAAAATACCAAATGCAAAACCTTGATTCTGTACTAGTATTTTAGTCTGCATGTAAAACTTTAAAATATCAACATAAATTAAAGGTACTCTATAAACATAGGTACTTAATAGGTACTTTTAGGTAATTAAAGGTACTCTATGAACATAGCAAGTACTCTATCTCGCTATGTTCTCCTCCACATACACCAGTATGCCGCTGAAATGACGCACACTCCTGCCAGTAGTTTCAGACAATTCCACTCATCTACAGGTGCCGATAATGTCCCAAGAAAAGAAAAAGAGTGCAGACAAAGGCAGTGACAAAGAAGACTACCAGCAAGTAAACAAGGACGTATAAAAACAGGTTTCAAAAATGCTCCTTGGGACGCCTTTAAGTCGCAAATTGCTCGTTTGATCCAGCCAGCAGTCCAAAAACCAAAAATATTCAATCTACATTAATATATAAATAATATATGAAGAGCAAAACGACTCAAAGTTTGGATTGTTTGCCTGACAAATGATTTTAAGGATTTTTCGATTACAAATATAAGGTCCGATTAATTACCAGTCAATCAGTTGATCATTTCAGCACTGGTTGTGATCTTGTACAGAGGGTGCTAGGTTCTATAGGATGCACCAGGTGGTTAGACTGGTCAATGCATATAACAGAACAATTGTGAACCAGCTCTAATTGTATGAACAGAACTGAATTAAATGAGGGCAGCCATGCTTAAGGATATATGCAACTTTGGATTAACACCTAGAGGTACAGAGCTGATAGTGTCAGGCACCAGAGAGATGTTTTTTTTTTCTCTTTTTTTTTGTCAGACTTGAATATTTAAGAAAAGAAAAAAATCTTCCAATTATTCCTGTTTTGGTCAAAAATCCCCATTCGGTTGAACCTAGTTGGAAATATCAACGAAGAGCCTCTCTGTCTGCCAGGTAGGCTATGATATGCCAGCAATTCTTAAAGAACCGCTCTTGTCCTGCAAGCAACAACGCAAACTCTTTTTCTCTCTGAGCATATCGCATTCCCCAAGTCAACAGTTCAATCTCACCTTTCTTGCCCACTTCTTTTCAAGCAGCAGCCGCCATAATTTTTCTTGCCCTCACCTCTCTTTCTCCTCACCCACTTTCATTCCTGGCCTACTAGATGGATCGGCTCTCCCTCAATCCATGCTTCCTCTGCGCCTCCTCAGACGGGGAGATTGATTTGTCTACAGGACGCCTCTGACCTTTGATATGATCTGATAAGGGACGCTTGGCCCTAACCGAATTAGGCAATCAAAGGGGGTGGGGGCCCATTAGGGGTGAGATGAGGGTGTTTCCCATTCCCGCATAGCATAACTCTGCCTTTTTCCATGATGTTAGATCCATCGTCCATCTCATCCCTGCCGCCCAGGGGAAAATAAAAGATGTGTTTTCAAATTGCACTTTGCCTAAAGGCTCTTTGGGCCAAATTTAATTTTCACCTTACATCGATTTTCCCCATACTCCCAACTCAATGGATCCTAATGTTATCTATTTCTGTGCTATGCAGGAATAAAGTGACACCATGCTCTGGACTACTGCTGGTCACAAGATATTGTATACAATATGTCTTCCTCGTAGTGTCTGGGGAAGGAAAGGGCAGAGAAACTACCCTTTTCACGTAGTTAGTTGTTTTTTAATGTCTATTCTATCAACTGGAATATTTCAATACACAAATTTCAACTGCATGTATTAACCTGATTCCTCCAGTTGGACTTTTTAGGTACTTGTATGATGGTGAAGTCTGTTTATTTATGTATTTTCCACCCTGTTTCTTTCTTCTTTTTTATTAAAATAGCAGACTTGGGTGCATTCTGCTGTGAAATTGAGACACTTTAACCTCTAAATATACAACTGGCACCAAAGGATTGTGGGCTTCATCTTATCAGTAGCTGTTTAAGTAATGTAGAAATGAGCCTGATCCTGAGTTAGAATGGCACATTTGATTGTTCCAGGTTAAAATTAAGAATATGCAACCTCTGACTATTGCTCAGCAGGCATGTTTGTCACCATGTTTAATATTGTAGTGCTTGTTTTGCTTTTTTGCACACTTGGTTGCCATAGTAATAATTACAGAGATAAGTGATGAACTGATATTCAAAATGTGATGTACAGATCTCACTATTTATAAATCCTCAACATTAAAGTCAGAGAATCATCAATTGCTATCACCTGAGTCATTTGATTGGAAAAACTGCACTTTGATATGAAAAACAAGAAAAGTTGATGATAAGACATACTGTAAATTGTTTTTCAACCTCTACCTGTCTTCACATCTTGAGAACCACTTGGGTGTCAGGGCTGAGTGAATTTCTGTGGCAGCCTACCTAAAAAAAAGTTGACAAGCCAGACAAAAGAAAGGATGGGGTTTTGACAGATCCCTGCCTTCTTTCATTGGAACATATGAAGGGGAAAACAAAGGGAGGAAGAGGAGGATAAGGGGAAGGGGGTAGCTTCAAAGTGGGCTACGGTGCCGCAGAGCCAACAAATGGTGTGAAAACACAAATCAACTTGCATGGATACACACGAGACCTGATATCACAAGCCACAACACATAACCAGGCTTGTGCATGAACAGAGAGAGGGTGTTTGTGTCTGAGGGGAGGATGAAGCAGTGGGGGTAGCATGAAGAGATGCAATCCCCCCCTTTGGCAAGTCGGTATTCCTTGGTACTATTTGTTTGTCGTCTTAAACTGGCAGAGAGCTCAGGAAGCCAGGGTCTTACATAAACCCTACCCAGTATGGCTCTGTGCTTGGGAACTGATCCCTCCCAAAACCCTCATTGTTATTCTCTCATGATGCCGAGGGATCTGCCGAGCACCCACAGCCAAACCTACAGCAGGGCTGAGTGGGAGGTGGGGGTGCTGTGTTTACATGTATGCTCTGTCAGGGGACTGAGCTAACTGTACACACAGGATTATCGATGGAACACTACTCCCTAAGCTTGTTCTTTTAAAAATTTCCATTATTTTTTTCAGCACATGATCTCGAATTTGGTCTTTAATTTGGAATCCTGCTTTGTTATGTTCATTTCTCTCGTCTCGTCAGTTTCGTCCACGGCAAATATTTTTTCCACGACAGACAAAAAAAGTTCTGGATTCCCGCTCATTAATATTTCCAGCTCCATTACACTGCAGACTTTATGCAATCATAACAATTTTAAAGATTCCATGAGACAGGTCGTCTTTGTCAAATTAAATTTTCCACTCTGTGGAATACCTCCCCTATCACCAACTCACAGATATTCATCAGTGGAATGGGTGAAAAAAAAGATTTTAAAATGTAAAATATAATAGACTCTAGCAAACTTCCAGGGGTGTCCACTTTCTCCTATGCGCAGACATTACACCCTATCTCCTAGCTTACGAGCCGCTGGGCCTGTCAGGCACTTTGATTTAAATGTCCGAGGTAGGGCTTGATCAAAAAGTGTCCTCTTTCAGACTGATCAAAGATGATGAGGCCTCGGGGTCCTGTGAAATCCATTCTGTGCACACTCTCAACCTCAGTATTTACAGTACAGAGCTCAGCTCAATTCAATGAAATATGCATAAAGCATCAATTGCCATATCTTTTTCAATCATCGCAACCAATATGCAAAATAATTTTCTCATGATCTTCGGGAAATCCATATATAGTTTTAAATGTCTGTTTAGTTAAGTTTGGGGGTAGGATTCAGAGGATCTCTACATTTACTGAAGCACTGCTTCTATTTTTAAATTACAGTGCGACTGTACTTCACTGGCTGTAAAATACTATTAATAAATGATATGCTGTGGATACTAGGCTGACTGATCTTACCACAATACTTGGACTCTTTCATATTTGATATAAAGATTTTTTTTTAAAATCCCTTAGGACCTTGCACAGTTTTTCTATATATATAAAGAGATTTTTTTTTTTTTTTTTTTTTACTAAACCCTATTTAGATACAACTTCCAAAACTGAGTAATACCCTACCAGTCCAACTTGTTTGCTCTTTTCTTTTCAGCAAAACCAAAACTATGGTGCCTCTCATGGTGTGGAAACGAAATCCCGTTTGCAGTGACCTCCAAGTGGCTGCTGGCGGACTCTAAGGTATGAATATAATCATAATAGTTTGAATCTAAGGCTGCAATGAAAAACAAAGATTGCAGCATCTGCAGGTAAATCTTAGCTAAGGCTTTATCAAAATATTCTTGAAAGGAACATTTTTTTGCCTACCCTTCATTTCTCTCTCAATTCTGCCCTGAAAGGACAGTAAAGAAAAAGCTTTGTATCAATGTGGGAAAAAAAGAGATGGGAAAATGTCTGGAATTATTAGCATGCCTTGGAAGAAAACAGAGAGAATGAATGTTATCTTGAGGTCAGAGGTGTCTGACCTGACAAAGAATGCAACAAACTGCCCCTCGAGTTCACTTTCCCCTTCTGCTACTTTGTTTTTTGTTTCTTCCAAATGCTTTGATTCGCTCTACCCTTTCCCATGGTGGAAGTCCCTTGGATAGCAACCGAGTAGGTCTAATTGATTTCTCTTGTTCATGTCGGTTAGAGGCAGCAGCATCGAACTGTGCAGAGTACCCTGGCTCCAGCTTGCCTGCATTATTCCTATCTGTTTTCTTCTTTGCCATATCCCAGTAGACTATAATGCCAATGCTAAACATTCCAGTGCCCTCTGAAATCTTTCAGGGAGCAGACAGCTGATTATTGCCACAGCCATGGCATGTATAGACATAATATATCTGCACCATAGTGCAAAATATGTTGCTTGCAGAAATGTCAGGATGTAAGATCATGGTGGCTTTCGCTAGAAAACCTCACCAAGTCATTATATAAGATGGCACCTATGGCATTAAAACAATTGATCTATGCTAACATACAACGGGAGTGAATGATATTAATGCCTGTACAGCCTACTGCAGCCTAATACAACAGCCCTGCAATGAGTAGTATAGGTTTTTAGGTGAACAATATAAATATTGAGTGTTTCATAGAATTTCTGTTGGACCTAATGACAATTTACAAGCTGTATTTTGTGTTTCTGTTGTAGTGGGTTGCATTATACTATGCACATGTTCATGATGTTTCATACAGCCCAGTGCACATTGTTGAAATTCTCTTCTTGTTTTCATCTTTTGTCAGTATCCATCAGTTCTGTCAGTGTCTGCCCTGTCAGAGCAGAGAGAAAGCAACGTCGTTGTTTTTGTTTTTGTTTTTGTTTTTTTCCAACTTCACTTGCACCATACCAACGTAGGTTTTCCTTGGGCGATAACAATACAGTAAGTCGAGCAGAGAAGGGAAACTTTCAACGCAGCCTTCACCACTGGGATAAATTTTCAGATCGTGCATCATTGAGCCTGAGTTTTAACTCCTGCTACCGTGAGAGAGAATTTAGGTAACGGGAAATAATGTGTTTGGTCATAGGTTCAAGGCAAAGAGAGCCAGGCTTGAATAAAAGCAGAGCACCAAGTTTTAAATTCACAATGGCCTATCATGGAATATTGTATTATGTATTCACTGATGGATTTCCTCTACTGTGCCACCAGTGAGGCAAGGAAGGACAGGAAACCTAGTTGACTGGTTCATAAGGAAACAATATGCTTCAGATCCAATGATATGCTCAAACTAACATCACATTTGCTATCAGACATTTACACATCGGTGACAGCCGTTCAGGCCCAGCTGTAGTGCTTAATGAGGAGAATTTTAATCTTAATTATTCTTACAATCTTAATTTTCATCCTGATGTCTAAAACTGTTTTGTTTTTTTTAATAGAGAGCAAATGCTTTAAGATTGTCTGTCTTAAAATTGTAAAACTGATGTTAGCAAATGAGTCACTTGACTGAATTTGTTATCTTTTCTACATGCTAATGCTAACCTGTGTTCTAAACATTTGCTATTATCCTGTTACTGCCACTTATGGCGACATTTCAGCGAATATTACAGGAAAAAAATCATTTTACTGGGAAAGCTATTTCAGATATGCACCGTTCAAGGAGAGCATCATTTAAAATGTTAGTCTCTCAGCAATAATAGCAGATGCTTGTCGTTCTGGCAGAAACAGGCAAAAAATTTATTCCAGCACAGAACCTGCCAACTAAACTCAACTGGTTAATTACACATTTTTGTTTATTTCATACGTGTTGTTATGTTCATACTCAGCTATCAGGTGACAAGAAAAGTACATTTCAGCTGTATAACTTGTGTGTATTCTGCAGTAAGTGCTGTATTAATCTTTAGGGTTTTTTTATAGTCTCTTTATACCAATTTAAGTATCAGTGTTGGGCTTTTCAAATGAAATATGACCAGAGTTAAAAAGAAAAAAAACATTACTTAATTGGATAATATGAACAGTCTGCAATGGTTCACCTTACTACTGTTTTGCATACATCAGGCTTAATAGCACTGTTGTCTCCTGCGGAAGGCAAAAGTTGTTGTTTAACAACTTAATGAGTGTCTGATTTATGACGGGAGCCATGTGCCTGATAAATGAACAGCACAGGTGAGAGGGTTTCATTTCAAGCAGCATTTTCTAATCAACCCCCCCCCCCCCAAAAAAAAAGGTATTACATTTCAGATTGTGTTTGTGTGCATTGACCTTTGTATAAATGTTTGTCAGTGGGCATACGTGTGGGTGTTGAGGCTTAATTCAGTTAATCATTGATGCTTGCTGTATACACTGTCTGCATGATTTTGGTTTGAATTCTGAATCTTGAAAATTTAATGTCTGTATCGAAACATCACCAATTAAGCAGAAATATGCACTTTATAATGAGATGAATATTGCCTCCTGATACACACCTGTACTGCTCCTAATGGCAGACATGTAACTAGTCATGTCTAATGTTGTGTGATTCTGATGTTAATGCATCTTTCCGAGGAGCGATTTGTATTGTCATACCACTGTTGTAAAATCAGAATGAAATCAGATCTCATGCCTGCACAGCCAAGGGAGCTGTTAAATTTAGCTGCATCAGAACATCCAGTCTCCGAGAGTCCATGTCCATGGAGGGACACTGGCACCCTTATGAGCGAGCGGCTCACTCGGCAAGAGATGAGAAACTTTGGCAGCTAATGCGTCAGCTAGCACAAAATGAGGTCTGCCTCATCCAAGAGCATTAAGATGTGGATAAATAAATAAAACATTGCCACCATGAGAGGAGAGGCAATGTGACAGCGGGATATTTTTTCAGCTTTCATGTTGGCAGGCACAGATATTTTATTTTGGGATGAATCAAAATTTCCTGAAAACGCCTGCGCCAGGTGTATCTAATTATCTGACAGCGCATCCTCATTATGAAACGGCCCCTGGGAGTCGGCTACTCGGCCTGCCGAGCCTTGGACGGCAATCAAGGTGTTCTTCACAGTAAAAACACAAGGAGACTATAGCTGCTATTTCTCTATAGGTGTACTGCTTTCACCCCCTTTTTTTGCTGAGGATTGGGAAAATATTTGGTCCCTTGTAACACTGTAAATACCTGTTTCCCTTAAAAATCATTACACTACATCCCGTGTTCGACATCTGACAGCCCCGCAGCTATATAGTAAGACAGCCTTAGAAATGTGCAGTGCAAAAAAACCCCCAAAAAAACAGCTATTAATTTATTAGCAGCTGTTATGACAGCTACTTGCCATCTCAGCCATGCCCCGATTATGTCACCTGGATGAAGTTTATAAACCATAATTACAGCTTACTCCTGTTCCTCCCCAGGGAGGTACAGCAGGCAGAGGAAAAGTGGGTGTGTTGTCAACACGGTTGCAGTAGTGCAACCTATGTTAAGGCATAATTAATGAGAGAGGAAGATTTGCAGGAATGCGGTTATCTACCTGGCAGTGCAGGCTGTAGCTCTCAGGGTCACTGTGGAAGGAGCTTGTGCGACTGTGAGCGAGAAGACCTGTCTTCCCTGCTTACTGCTTCTAGCTGTTGCTCAAATCCCATCTCACAGTGATTGATGTGGGCCTGGCGAGTAGTTTTGGGAGTATCACTCAAAAGGAGGACGGGGGGAAAATTTCCAAACATTGCCAGTTTATAAATTGCGCGTGCTGCTGGGTAAAGGATGGCAGGGGACATTCTTACCTGGGACTAATCCTTGAAAGCTTTTGCAGGAAATTTACTGCCTGACAGGAAATGATTCAAATCCACTTTTGTGCAAAAAAAACCCCGTTTTACACTTGGGGATAACTGGCCTAAAGGACTGCTGTGTTTCAACACTTCGTCGTGTTGCATTTTGTTGCTCAAGCAATAGTGCTTTAAAAAGGAGGAGGAGGGTGTTTATTTTTCTTCTGCTGGTGTCTCTGTTGGATTTGTTTATTTCCGCTTTAGTGCAGGCAGTATCATATTTATATATTTTTGCTTATCACAGACACACAATCAGTTTTTGTTTTTTTTTATGACGCCCCTGTTGTTCCCACATTCTTCAGTGCCAGGTGCCAAGAAGTCAGACAGACAGACAGATAGATAGGGAAAACTATGCCTGATAAATTCAGCATTAACAAACCTCTAGCCCAAGAGTGACATTAGTGAAGTGGTGCTAAACCCGGCCTTAATAACAGCAGAAACAAAGCACAAAAGTCAATATTGAAACACAATGATTATCATAACTAAAAAGAAAAACTGGCTCGAGTGTCTCACAGAGTCATGCGTTGCTGTTCATAATTCGTTATTAAGTTCTAAGAGCCCACATGTCAGCGTGGCCCGTCCTGTGCGCTCCCCGGTTAGTTCCTCCGGTAACGCAACGGCGGCCCGTCTCCCGCACCGCCTCATGACTGGCAGACCCTAATGCTATTACCTCTCCTCGATGGTCATGCTCACTTAGCCCGCTGTCACTCTACACTAGCCAGGGACGGCAAAGCTCCCCGGCGGGTGTGAGCCGCCCTTGCCCTCATTTGCCAGAGCCTCTCCTCGGGCTCGGCTCGGCACGGCTCGGCGCGGCTCGGCTCTTGACAAAAGAAAACACTGAGGCACAGAAACTTTTGGCTTCATTATCTCGCCTTTTAGTGGCTTTCCACTTTATTCCAAAGTATGACCGGAAATCATGGGTAATTGGCTTTATATGGTTCACTTGTCAGACAAATACTCCAGAACACAGAGGAAAAGGTTGTTTAAACCGTGGGGTTTGGTAAACTTCCAAATATAGCAGGGGAGGGGAGGAAAAAACATAAAAAACAAAAAAGAACAACAAAAACCAAACAAAAACATGGGCCTGTGCTGACACACTACTGCGCATGACCCGCTGTCAATCACCAGTCGTATCTGACATGCAAGCCTGTCAGATAAAAAGCATCAAAATGGCTAAACCGGGTGAGTCACGGACCACCCGCCGTCCACATCACCTGAGTCGGAACCCGTTCGGCCGGGTACGCACGCAGGCACGCACGGATCCAAAGTCCAAAAATAAAAAATAAATAAATAGATAAATAAAAACACACAACATCAATGTCCACGAGTTGTCAGAACCAAACATTTAACCAAACTTTCTCAGCACGTCCCAGGACTAACGCGCCGAATAGCGCACAATGTCAAATCGCTGGCGCATGCTTGAGCATCCTCTCTGTGGCTATTCGGGAGCGGGAGGGGGGATGGATGAGGGGTGGGGGGGGTGAGACCGTCGTTCGGGGCAGGGGTGGCTCTGATTTTTGAGCACAGTCTTGCGATAACGGTAGAAATTATAGAAATATCTCGCCACCATCTGGAGCGTAACGGCGAGCGGCAGACCCTCTGCACGTTGCGCGCCACATTGTCTATAACGCAGCTCCGAGATATGTAAAAAAAAATTATATGTATATATATATCTATATATATAGATATATAGATATATATATATAGATATATATATATGCGCCCCGGGCACCTACTCACGCCGCGGCACGACACAGAACTTGGAGTGGGAACCGAACCGACACTTAATATCCACAAACGAAAGACAAGATCAGCTGTTTTTAGCTGCAGTTCACACAATTAGAAGATGCAGAAAAAGTCTATCCACTTACTATATACCCAGGCGGTAGAATGCAAAGCCCCGGTAACTGTAATTAAAATAGAACAATGGGAAAAATGAAGGATACGCTTGATTTAATTTTTTTTTTCTTAATGATAAAACCGTGTGGTTAATACCTGCATGCATTCTGTGTCATTAAGCTGTTGGATGAAAATGTCCACTTACCGGAGCTGTCCGAATAAATTCCTTAGGAAATTCCCGAGGAGTCCCTTCTTTCTTCTCTCAAAGTCAGAAAACAGCAATGCTTTTCTTATTCCAAAAACAGGCCCCTGGTTGAACTGAAAGAGAGAAGAGACCAAAACAGCTACAACAAATTCCATTAGAACCGGGAGCCCCCCCCTCTCCCCCCCTCTCACCACCACCACCACCACCACCACCCAAAAAAGTGTTGACATAACATCTGTGAAGATGTGAACCAAAAAAAAAAAAAGGCAACTCGTAATAAACTGGCGGAATGGACAGTTGGTACCTGCTCTCTTTATCACTGTCGACAAAGACAATGAGAGCGGCAGAAAGACAGGCAGGAAAACTGAGAGAGCTGAGCTTTTTCTTAGGAAACGCAGCCCCAGCGTGCTGTCAGATTATACCAGCACACACACACACACACACACACACACACACACACACACACACACACACGCACACACACACACACACTGCTCCCGGCGACGGATGGAGAGAGAGGGAGAGGGAGAGGAAGAGAGGGAGACATAGGATGCTGCGCTCCGAGCTGCACTTCGCGGTACAGCCGCTTGATGGCCGGCGAGAGGAGCAGCTGGCGCCGGGATGTTTCCCCACCATGGCCAATTTAACAGGCAAATGTCCCTCAGCAAGACGCCGAGGACCGAACACCCTCATCACGGTGATAGAAAAAACAAATCTTAACGTTAATGTGATCCGAGCCAACGCTCCAGTTTTTACAGTTATCATCGGGCTGTGTCTCGGTGCTGCACCTTGGCAGAGCCTAGATGGCAGCTTGATCACAGCCCCCATATACTCAAGCATTCCGCTTAAATACTAATATGAGGCACTTCTGCTTTATCCCAATGGTTCCAGTTGGCGTAACTTTATTTCTGCTTCGGTGCAATTCAAAGGGAGACGTTTTGCTTTTTTAACTCACCTCACTGTTGCTTCACAGTTTAGTCGTTACATAAGAAAAACACAGACTATAAACAGACTGTAAAAGTGTTAAAATTAGCTCCACATGGGCCAAAAACGACTGCAAATTCTACTTACATATAAATACATCAATAATGCTGATGTATAGTAGGATACTCCCAGGGGCATTTTTCCTGTTCTTGTGAATCCTTTTACTTTAATGCTGTAAGTTAATTTATCCGATAATACTATATACTTTCACTTGAGTGACAGTTTCAGTGCAGGACTTCTACTTTGCAGCTAAGATTTGTTATGCTGCAGCGACTGCTTTTACTTTATGGTTCCCCCACCATTGAAATCATACAGGAACTGTCCTACTTTCACATTAATGGAATGTTTTAGGTTTCAGTGTAGAATCTGGAGAAGCGTTGATGCCCGCTGGTCATTTTACTTGTCATGGCAGGAAAAGCACAGACGGAGCCAATAACATTAACAGTGTCTCAGCTCCGCTGAATTGCCGGTGGTGGGCCTGCATGAACTGGCTTACCTAAATGGAATGCAGCCATAATCGATGTTAATCACACCTGTGTTTGACAAGTCAACATGTCTGTGATGTGAAATGGTGTAATAAACCTTCCACAGATAAAAATGGAAGAACTTGAGCACCGAAATGAAAATTGCAATTGAAATATAAGCAAAAATGTGTTGGCATATTTGTCTTCATTAACTGTTCCCAGTTGATACTGTTTGCAAAGAGGTATGTTCCGGGTTTTGAGCTGAGGTTAATGCTTTCCCGCTGTGCGATGTGCGACACTGGAGGTTTCCATGCAAGTGTTCATACCAAGCTGGCTCGACCACTGTGGGATGTCTTGATGCCAACATTGTGACAGTGGTGCTAATTTACGTGGATTCATACAAATGCAGAGCGTATTTTCTTAACAGCTACTACCTTGTAGTGCGGGCTTGATTACTGTATTCATGATATCATAGACTTGTTAATACCAGTTTGATAAAACTTTAAAGGCAGGACTCTGGTTGATGACTGTGATGTTGACATTACAAGAGTCATAATATCCTTTTCGAATCATAACAAGCGGAAAAATCACCTTTAAAGGTAAACAGTCCACACAGATGTAATATGAAATTTTAGACCAGTTTCTTTGAGTGTGGTTGCAATAGAAAAATGTTGGGTTGTTTTTAAGCATTAATCACAGAACTAATTTTGAAGGATAAAATTAATCCCCTTATTTGTTAACAGATAGATAAAACATTAAAGTTATGCAAAGATACACAAATTGCAAAATTGAAGTTTGAATAGAAAACGTTCCAAGAGGAAAACACATTTTCCAGCACAAAGCACATAATTATAAGCTCATTATTGTACAGACATGGCCTTTCCATTGAGGTCGCCTGGGGCCATTTGTATTTATCTATAGCCTGCCAAAGTCACAAATTAAGATCTTGAGCTGCTGAATGGGTCACTCCATCATCAAAGAAGGAACCAACTGGTCTTTACAAGTTACTTGTTACAGACCACTTGTTTTTAAAGTCTACAGGTTTTAAAATGCAAACTGTCTCACTCTCGGATGCCTTATGGTTATTTAATAAGATCTGGACTTGAATGTAGTGGTGGATTATGCTTCCCAGAAATAGACTTGATTTGAGGTAAGATAGTTTACTCTCTGATTGTTTTTGCTTGATTTATTGTGAAATACACAACAGTTGACCAGGCTCTATCAGGCTCTTCTTACAGATAGCTCAGGTTATATCAGCTATATGGAGCTTGTGTGTATTCGGTTCCCATTTAGCCAGTTGTAACTGAGACTTGAGACTTTTGTTTAGGTTCTTGTTGAACTTGAACTCCTGCTGGTTGCAGCCTTATTTTGATAAGATTTCAGCCAGTCTGTCCTCCGCGGAAAAGAAATAACCCGGCATATAGAGCCTGAGGGAAAACGACAACTTTTTGTTTTTACACTTTGTACAGATTTAGAAAAACAAGATTTAATGTCTTAATTAGTGAGCCTCAGAGGTGCTGGGTCTGGCTAGCTGTTGACCCCTGCTTCCATTCCTAGTGCTAAGCTAAAAGGCCTCTGGCAGTAGTTTCATATTCAAGGGATAGATATAAGGATATTCTAGATGTTCTCATCAGCAAGCTAACATATTTCCCAAAATATGCCACTGCTTTTTTATTGTAATAATATAGCCGTTCACCATTCTGAAGCCAAATATTTCATTCGTGTCTCCTTGGTGGAATCTATGAAAAGCAAATTTGTCCCTTTAGTATACTTCCATTGAACAGTGCTGTTGGTGTTTGAGCTTTACAGCCTCACAGAGCCACTACACTGTATATGAGTCTTGTTAGCCTTTACAATGTCTTTAAATAATTATCCTAATTCTTGAAAACAACCCTGCTGGTGAGAACAACAGCCTTTTTGCCAACAGTAGATCCATCTAATCTGTGGGTAACATTGTAGAATTCTAAAGCTTTCTCATTCAGCATGGGGTATTTTCAGGTAGATAAACAGATTCTCTCAGCTTTAACGCTTGAGAGAGACCTTGCATTGCCAGTAAGCAATGCTGTGTGAGGCAGGACTTCCAGTATAGACAGATAACACTATCTCAGGTGAAAAATTGAAGATGAGATAATTACCATCCTGAGTGAAAAAGTTGTTGTCTTCCTAAGTTACTATATCTGACCCCCACAGTCTGCGCATGATTCAGATTTTAGCTGGGTTCAGAACAGTATTTGATTCAGTCCAGGAAAAGATTTGGTAATGACTCTGTGTGAGCTGTGTGCTGCAGGGCAAACAGTTGGGCTTCCCTTAATGTTTCATGGAGCTCAATTTGTACCTATAATTATGCCATTTTGGGGTGACCCTGGAGCTCAGGAGCAGCTGTCCACTGAGAGAGACAGTCCCTGTAGGAAAATGAGCAACTGAACATCAGCCACTACTTCCCTTATGATATACAAGATCACGAGGATAATCCATGAGTCCCCGACACAGTCACTGAACTGAACTTCCTGACACTTCCTCCATCCATCATCTTCTGTACGGCTGCCTAGAGGTGTGTGCCTTGAATTGGTCTTTCAGACAACTACTTCCTTGTAGTTTATGAGGGTATTCTGTGATTGTTAACCTATTGTTGCAGACTTGCCTCAGTATTATATATCTTTAAGGATTGAAAAAGCATCACCCCATAATCTTGAATGTGTGCCAGCAGAGGCCTTGTTTTGTAGGGTCCAGTGTACATAGATTAGGATAATAAGTAGATATCATTCTACCTATGGCATATATAGGACAAACAGTAACACGAGATGGGCATGCCTTACTAACAAACAACACATAACTGACATATAATAAGGGTAATTTGCAAATACTGAAACACTGGCAGGGGGAAAAATAACTGCACAGTGGTTTGATTTGTGTTGGGAGGGATGTGCAACTGGTAGAGTTTGTTTTAGAGCTGCAAACAGATGGAGGTGCATTGTTTCAAGAAAGAAGCTGCAGAGAATTTCATGTCATCCAGGTCGCAACTGACCTGTACTGACTTTGAGAGGGCAGTTTAGTGACAAGAATGCTGCTGAGGTGTGTGAGGCCGGCAGCAACCTTGCCGGCTCTTCTCTTCTTTGATAGATGCTAGTTCACAGCCAGCATTTCCTTCATCTCTGCCGTCTCACATACTGTCCTTCCGGTCAGGAAGTTGGTATCCTATAAACAGGTGTTGTGGCAGGAGCTGAAATCCTCAAATGACACCCAGACATACAAAAGAAAAAAGCAACTGCTATTTAAGACATTTAGTCTTAAATAGTTGTTTTAGCAGTTTCAGTTAAGTACTACTTTAAACTTAAAAATAACCTTGGAATTACACCATTGTGTCTCTGTCATACCTCATCTTACTCACACACCACTCTGCAATGGAATTATTCTGTGTGGAGTGGACGTAGTTTGGTATCTCTTGGATGTACTTTATTTTTCCATAACTATCTACATAGACACATACTGTACATGTTATCCATATGTGCAGGGTTTGTGAAAGTGTTCATGTCACTGAGGGTGAAAAGGAGGAGGCGGGCGAACAAAATCGATGTTAAGCAGCTTCATCGATGTCTACAGTTCTTATCAAGTTTGTTGCGGCTGTAACACAGTGTTACAACTTTTCTCCTATAAACTATTTTACATTTTACAAAAATGCTAGAATCTAAGACTTTCAATATTGTGTTATTAATGTGAGACTTTTATCACTTGTCACAGTGTCAGATCATCCATTGACTTTGGGCTGTTGATGTAACCTTTTTATCTCTCGTCCAAGGTTGTATTTTCCATGTGAGAGAGCTGCATTACAAAGGGCTCTCGACGTTTTGTGGATGTGTCGTGACTTGTGATTATTTCATTTCCCAGGAGCCCTGGTGTTACTTGTTGATTACTATTATGTGATTTTCACTATTTACTAGTTCAGATGAATGGGCCTTATTGGGGGTAGAGGAAAAAACCTATTATTTACAGTTAACCATACTTTTGTTCTTTGCACACAAGGTCTAAAATATTTCCCTTTGCATCCAATGGAAGAGGTGCTGACATTGACCAGGTCTCTGAGCACTTACAATGTCGAAATAACTTTGTGCTTATATATGGAATTCCTAATATCATAAGAACATGCTGTTTTATAGATGAATACATTATCATTGGTGCACATTTTTTTACACCTTCAAAATATATTTGGATTTTCTTCACAAATTAAAATGGGGTTGGGTTATTAATATATTTGAATCATCATAATCATTTGAACCCATTGCCTGTACAATACAGACATCACACTGAAGACATGATATTGAAACACTAGTGAAACCTACTGGGGATGAAGAAAATGGGCTTCCTCTGTTTAAGCCTTATTTTTATTTAGTAGTAGATTGGGCAAAAATATATAGCTGGAATTCTGCCCAGTATGCAATATAAATAAAAGTTGAGTGGGTGAGGCTATGCTCAGTGCTTTGTATCTGATATTCACTTTGGTTCACACAGAAGTAAGGTGATATTTATGAGTCATTGTATTATTCTGGGACACAGGAATTATTTGGAACATTCTCTTGCTCATACCTGTTTCAAGAGGCACAGTTCCATGACTCCACAACCGTTTAGTACCTCATCTGTGTGCTGCTGGATTTATAAGACAAATCGCATTTGCATATTTTCCTTGTTCCATGCATTCATTTGACCGTTTTCAATATACCACATTCCGAAGTACAGTATGCTCTGATTTATTCGGAACATTTTTGAATACAACGTGATAAGATGAATGGATGAATGTACAGTAAAGAAGGATGGAAAGTGGGAGGGAGGAAAGCAGAGACGGGGGCGTATGCTCACCTCTGTGATGCTATCATTAGCTTGGTTTAGATTAGAGAGCTAACCTCACGCTGGCCTTGCCTGAGGTAAGAATGATGAGAGGAACTGAGAGATCAGTTGGCAACGTGCCATGGTGAAGCATCATTACAAATCCCTCTATGTTGTTTCCTGTTTTCACAAACAACATGTTCATCCCAACCAAGAATTTAATGCTGACAGCTGAGTTTGGGGGGCAAGCACAAATGTGAACTTGCCTGTCACAAATGATTATATTGGACTGAAGCTCCCCTGTCCGCAGAGATCACATCTGTTGTGGCTCAGACCGAAAATGATGGAGAGCAGTGACAAAATCATTCAACAGTCCAAGTCCCCAAGCTTGAAAATCAGCTTCATGGTGGCCTAATCAGAGCAATGCAACCCCCAGGCAACCATACTTTAGTTACAGCTTAGATAGGCAGTCATTAACTTGAAGTTATGCACTGCTGTCTCAGGGATGAAGTCATACGTACGTGTAATCATGCTGGTTTTGTGACTTTATGATATTTCTAAAATAAACATAAAGGTCCAAGGAACTTAAAAGCCATCTGTACATTCAGAATATCTACACATCTGTACGATTTTTTTTATAGAATTTCTCAGTTATTATGAACTCTATGGGTAATGTAGGATTGCATGCTATTGCTGCAGCTTTGGTTCATTAGGTAAGCAATTTATCACGAGTGAAAATTGGTTTAAAATATGAGAAGATGGAAGATAACCCATTACATACCGTAAATTGCCATTAACTCTTTATCAAGCCTTGGGGGTCCATGGCATGATAAGAGTGCCACACAAAAGGATCCTAAGAGAGTGACTCAGGACTGGACTGCATCATTTTAATTGGATTGGTATTTTGGGTCAGTCATCTTAAAATTCCTAATGGGTCCCTGAAGAACCTGTTCTCCAGGACACTGTTGTACTTCAGTCAGAATATTCTTAGCCAACACAGTAAAAGTCATGATGAACCTAGTGATATTGACATCCTAAAGACATTGTCAGTTAAACGGCAAATGAAACAGAATTTTGCTGGAGGACTGCACACATCTACACCAATTAGATAACCAGACTCTGCGTTGCTGTCACATATTGGAGATTAGTTCCCACTGCAGAGTTTCCTTCTGTCGCCTGGACTCATTAGGGGCTGCTTGATACAAATTTGGAGAACATGCTCCCCTTTATATGAGCTCACAGTTGAGAAGGGACTGACAAAGGAAGAGTGTTTTCTAGCCCAGTTATTTTCTCAAGCATTTGCACATTCACAAATCACAGTTGACCAAGCATTGTTAAGAGAAGCTTAATGAGATGGGATAACTCATATGCCTTGCCAGAAAATGTTTACAATGCCGTGTAATGTGAGCCAAACCACAATGTGCAAGGAATTCCAAAACCCAATGACATAATCATACAGCCTCTTAATGTTAAAACACTGCAGTTATATTTATTGTATATTTTTTTGTATATGTTTTATAATTGTATTATATGATAATACCTTATGCGTCAAGAGTATATGTACTTTCAAAATTATCATGTCTATGCACAGCAAATCAGGATTAGCTGATATAGCCCAATGACATGAGTGTCCACACCATTCCTCATCCAGTTTTCTTCAGTGATATAATACAACAACAACCAGAGGATGACTTTATCAGACAGCTGTATCTGACTTCTTTCTTCTGGTCTTGCCTTGGTTGCCACTGTCAACCCGTACCAACAGTGCCCCATCTGCTTCGTCACCAAAACTGTACTGACTACTCTGACCTGCCAGTAACATTGATTTTACCTCCAGAGACAATCAGCCCTGGGCTTAGTTTTTTTTGGGGGGGGCTTCAAAGCCGTACTCTTTGGTTTCTGTCTAGACAAACTGCTGCCATATGCCCCTCTGGAGGACGATGACTCTGTGTTGCTCACCACTAAAGATGATACTGTGTCTTCATTCCTCACTGAGTCGGATTCAAGCCCCTCCACTGTCTCAGAGCGAAACCTAAACTCTATGCACCAGGGAAACACACCTCCGACTGGATGTCATTCTGGCTGTCCACTTCAACTCTGGCTGTATAGAGGTTCTGGGAGCAGAAAGACTCTCTCGGACGTGGAGATGGTCTAACATGCTTCTTAATAAGATCCTTGCAGCTTTTTTGCAGCCAAGCTCTGTCTCTATCAAATGAGGACAACATCTCTCTTGCTGAGGACTTAAAAAAAAAAACATCTCAAAAGGTGTAACCCATGCCATGGCTCTGGCTTTGTCCAATGCCAAGTGTCCACTATATTTAATTATGCATGACTAGCCGTAAATGATGGGAAAGAGAAGTTTTTTATGGAGGTAGAACAAGCATAGCTGAAACATAATATCAACTTTGATTCTGCTGATTAGAAGGTACAATGCATTTCAGTATCCAAAAGGAAAGTCAGGTCAGTGCCAGTTTCTCAAGCTTATGCACTCCCCTCTGGCCCTTTGCATGCCACTGCAAGCCAGTGTCACCAAACTTCCCTGCCTCTAACACTTGCTTTCCTCGACCATTAAGGTCATAGGTGGTTAACTTGCTGACTCACAGGGACCCCTCAGCCGGAGACGGAGGACGCATGGCTCGGTATGGGAGAGGCCCACGCGACACCCAGATGGCTGTCCCAACCTTGTGACCGGCTACATGACTCCAAAACCTCCCAAACCTCCCAACAGATGAGATGCCGGCCCGAGGCAGCCATGTGGATATATTACAACATCATTATTAGAGCAGTAATTAACACAGTGTTCCTGTTATATTAGGCTGCCAGTATCATGATTGTGCAACTATGCATGATGATCAGATTAACCATGATTCTTTAGTTGGTAGGTCATCATAAAATTATTGCAAAATGCAGGAGACAGCCTTAGGAGACTTAGGAAGGAGCGTGTGCATTTACTGAGCATTGGTCCAATGCTCCATTCGGACTGACGTTAGGCCCCTATCAAAATAACTCAGCCTACTCAATTATGTAAATGAGATAAGCACGTTGAGGCAGGCACATGTGAATCCTGACACAAAGTGCCCTGCCAACAACAAAACTGAACCTGGCTCAACTTTTGCTGCCCTGCAATGCAAGATCATTTGGCAGTGCCAGTCATGTACAAATATACTTTATGCAATCACACATTTCTATTAGATTGCTTTGTTACGGCCTACTCATATTGTTGACCTGGTGTTTTCTTAGAGGGAGGATCAAAAGATTACTACCATATTTTGTAGAGTTTTAATCCTGACACAGAATTATAAATCATTGTGCTGTGCTTTGACTACTGATATGCCTTCAGATTCATTAGTGTATCATTCAATATTCACTTTCTGGATTGTATTTCATATTTCCACATGTACCTGTAATACCAGAACAAACAGGGTGTTAGTTTTTCTTCTGACTGCCCACTTACAGTGCTGCATTTGCATGTATTGGATGTCTTGCACCTAAAGATGAGTGGTTTTCCCAACAGAACACTGTCTTGGGGATTTACCTATAAATTTAGATCCTGTATTACACTACATCACCATTGTCACTGATGTAATAGATGATTTTTTTCCTCTGAAATATTTAATATATATATAATATTCTTTTACCATCTAAAAATTAGCCTCTTGTTGTAATAAATTTGGAAACTAACAAAAGGAAGGTTACCCGGTCAGACAAAGAGTTGAAGAATGTGGGTGCAACATTCCTTGAAATATTCATGTCATGGTAACACCTTTTGAAAATTGCAAAGAACACAACAGTTGCAAAGTCAAGTTTCATACTACCAGCCAATAATTGTGACTCATAAAGTTGACGATGCGTTTTACAAGAAATGCATATAGTCTGCTTAATAAATGACCCAGACAGAATTAAGCAACAGCTTCAGCTTATTTCACTTCTAGTTTGCAAATGATACTTTATGAAGGTCATGCATCAATTTTTGGTCACCTTGATCTGAAAATACCTAATGACCAACAGTAAGTGTGTTCTGTGAATGAAATGAGCCCTTCTGAAGCCTCAGCTGCATTAGGAATCTTCCTCTACCTACAGAGGCATCATAATCAGTCTGTCAGATGCCAGTCATCTGTGAATATGCAAATGAGGTCAATCTTGGCAATATCAATGTAGAGTAGTTTTTTTTTTTTTTTCAAAGCCATTATTTCCTTTCATTCCAGTTTTATTGAGGGGAAAGAGGAGATTTGTTTTCCTCCACAGGCTAGTGCTTAAAGTGCTACGAGATAAGAAAGTATGCATACTGATTCTTGTCCAGTCCTTTTTATCCTCCAAGAAAATGTTAGTTATCAGGACGCTCACCTGTTGAGATCAACAGGTGAGCTGAACTCACATTTTACCTCCTACCAATTTAGCAGCTATAAAGACTGAGACGCTATTGTAAATAGCTTAGATGAAGCTCAAGTTATTTCATACCCAAAGGAAGTGTTTTAGGAGGAGATCTCAGTTACTGATCAATAATTAACAATCGCTGCAAGCAGATAATCACCAGGGAAAACGCTATTTGAGTTAAAAGCATATGGAAAGCAATGCTTAAAAAAATATATCAGAACCCCAGCATGGCTGGGTGAATCCAGGCATAATCAAACGCACTACACTTGAGAAGACAAATGACCCAGAATGGGTTAACAATTAGTGATCTGTGGTAGAAATGGAATATTTAAGCTTCTTCTCTTGCAACATTGGACAGAGTACTTTAACAGGCAATCATGACATCTAACGGAGGCTTGTGAAATGGCTGAACAACTGATAATAGCATGGTGTTTAGGCTTGGATAATAGCTCTCTCTCACAGCCTGAACCATATTCTTTAGAGTGATACTGGCACTGGTAGTGGAAACTCTGGCAACTTAAGTAACACTTAGGCTTTGGAGGGACGGTTTAGTGTTGTTTGCCTTCTTTATCTATTCATTCACCTCACAAGAAGTCACGCCACACCACCTCATGTTTCAGTGTGCTCACAATTGATTTTCACCTCGAACAAGAACTGCTGCTCCAGTGACATTATGGATTCACTGGACAAGAGCTTAAAGACTTAGCTGTGTGGCCTTTCTCTAAGACCAGTGAAGGAGCGTTTTACTGTATCAATAACGGCCATGTTGTTCTTTGACATTCTGTGCACCTGGATATCCAGTGATCACGTGAGGACAAAAAAACAACTGATATACTGTATTCCATTCAGAATCACAAATTTCATTAAGCTTCCATTTCATATAAATTCTATTTTTGTTCACAGCTGCTTAAATCAATTAAGCTGTTGTTGCAGTTGAGTCCCAATACTGTAAGGACTTACTAGTGCATAAGGACACAGATAGAAATGATTCAGGGACAAATGTCCACAGTCTGGTGGCTATGCATTTGTAAAATAACCATTCGTTTGCCTATTAAGAGTTCTTAAAGACTGTTTAAATGAAATGTGACTGTTCTTTCACAAGGACTGTGTTATGAAACAGCTCAATCACTCCACAGGACAGCAAATTCAACACCCTGGCTTGTCTTGGTATTTATGAGAGTATATGGCTTTCACATTCATTATTATTCACACACAATCTGGTTTAATGTTTTCCATCAGTCGAAATCATATAGGCATGTAAAGCGGTGTGAGGCAGAGATGATTATTTTTTATCTGGTGCTGTTTCTAGATGACAGGTTTTGATGAGAGGCTTATGGTAATAAAATAATATTGTGCTGATATCTTCTGACTGATGTATAAAACTGGACTCCTCTTAACCAAGCGAATTGCCACTCCGATTCCCAACAACAAATGCTAAATGCACTTCCTCTTCTTTTCTCCATATCGCCACATGGCTGATCACTTCTGATCTCCTAGATATCAGTACTGCAGCATATATAGTCTGACCCCTTCAGGAGCCAATTAGTTTCACCCTTGGGCCTTCGGTACCTTAACTTAGTAGCCCCTGTCCTGTGATACAGCAATGCCATTCAGCTCAGCAAAGCTTTTCTGGTTGATTGGGTAAAGTAAGAGCACTAGTAGCATCAAAGTAACTGTTACAGTATTCACATGAAATGCATACTAAAATCAAAGCACTGACAAACTAGGTTAGATATGTCCCTTTCATGTTCAATAGTGTTTTGCTCCAAAAACCTCCGATCTCTGCAATCAATTAATCTCAAATAGGGCCAATGGGCCTGTATCTAACCTACTCCCACAAACTCTTTGTATAAACTTCAGTAACAAACGTGTGTGCACATAGAGTGTGAAGTGTGGCCGTTTTTGATCCTGCGCACAAGTGAAGGGAAATTATTTAAGAGGATCCCTTGCAGAAACTGAATAAAATCTTAACATGTCTTTGTCATGTACTATACATTAATCTAAAACAGAACATCTCTCTATTACTGATGGCAGATGTCTCGCAGTGTTGGCCACATAAATTCAGCATGAGTGTTGATCTTGGGTTGTCTTCGGCGCAGTCACTCTCACACCACTGACCAAAGTTCTTCTACAGCTCTCAAGTTGATGGACTTCTTCCTCTTTTGAATCTTTGAGAGCATTAATTCTTCCACCAGATCCTCACCTGTAATCTAACATACTTCACACTTTGCTATTTAGCTGTCAACTCACATAACGTGGAGTCAACCTAAGTTAGATCCATACTATATGGCTTCTATATGTGTGCAGCACAAGGCTGCTAGACCACAACTTTGACCATGAAGCAAACTCTCCATGCATAAATATCACCCTTTTAGCCTGACTTCACACCATTATAACATGTTTCATTGAGATGACTCGGGTGAAAAATCTGGACCACCTGTCAGCAACAAGCTGAGAGAGCTATTCAACTATCTTCAAGTTGTCACCCTCACCACGATAAAGAATATTCATCAGATAACTGGAGGTCAGAATCACTGTGTATCCTCAGAGTGAACAATTTGGTAATTCTCATTGGCGTATTAAGCACCATCTTGGTCCAGAATTAAATTATCGGCTACTTTCTCTGTTTGACTTTGCTTGAGTAAACTTATCAAAACATGAAGACATAAAATTTTGATTATAAACTACACATTAATTTAATGATGTAGCTGTCTGACAGATCACTTTTTTTTGTTTGTTTTTTCATTGAATTCTCAGTAAAAAAAAAATATTACTATGATCGTCATCATAATATATAAATGAAATGATAATGAAATACGTAGCTTAATGCATAACAAAAAAAATATATACATTTGAAGTCCTGCCAAAAAATGTCCACACTTTAAGATTAAGAACTTTAGGATCTGAGAATGTAACAATAAAAATCCTTTATAATTTGTTTCCATTCAGTCCATTTAAAGATGATGTCAGGCTAACTAATGTCATCAGAGTAACATATGCCACAGAGGGTGGCCAGCACAGCTAGAAGCTCGCTTATTAATTGCTTGTCAGATGTGGTTCTCAGGTGCGGCCGTGGCAGATGGCCTACAAGGCTCACTGAAGTGGCTCCTTGCGTCATTGTGCGGCACCTTTCACTTACATAGATATGACTGGGCTTGGCCTTCTTAGTTCTGCAGGTGGATTCACAAAAACTTAAAATTAAACAGTGCTCATGATAAAATGAACTGTTGATGGTTATATATGTGACCTCTTTTATCTACAGTATTTCCAGGCATTGTGTTGGTGGGGAGAATCCTCAAATCTTGCGAAAGAGCTGTAGAGTGTGCTGATAAGGCCTGTTGGAGAGGACAGATCAATTCAAAGGAAAGACAGTGAAACACAATACATAATTGAATCTGTGTATCAATAAAAATGGCACAGTTTTGTGACTGAATAATTCAAGAGCTTTTCCTCAGGTCAGCTGAAAATGTAGAAATGATTCCGGGAACAGGGTGTTTTTAAAAAGCTGATATTAGAAGAAAACTTGGTGTCCGAGAAGTTGAGAATACAGTCAGTGATCACTGGCTTATTTAAAGGTATATCAGGATTCATAATCTTACAGCATATGAGTGTTTTTAAGTTCTATTATTTTCCTATCCTTTTTTAATGCAAATTTTTGGTACTTTTTTTAAAGATTAATGTGAAATAAAGATTCACTCAAACATCAAATGAGTATTAGCATTTCCAAATATAAAAATGAACCCAAACTGGTCTATCATTAGATATTTAACATTTGCACCCTTCAGAGAAGTGAAATGAATTTCACACCAGTGTCATTACTCCAAGAATAAGCTGGACTTGGGCCATTAATTGGGCAACAGTGCTGTGTTAGGTCATTCAGTTTTTTGATAGAAAGGACTTGGATTTGGAGTCTTTTGCTTTTAGGCAGTGGTGAGGATTTACTTTAATAATATGAGCTTTATTGCCTTTTGGAATGCATTTTCTTATTTCTGTCCACACAGGCTGAAATCCAGTTTCTGCAGGAATCGAGTCTCTTGTAGGGCTTATACTTTAAATGAAATGACAGAGACCTGTTATTTCACACAAAAAAATCAATGAAAGAACATATCTCAAAACAGACCAATTACATTTTATATATTATCCTGTCACTGAATAGGTGCTTGAACAATACTCGGCAAATGATAGAACCGAAGGACAATTAGTGAGGGGTTCAAAGGGGTATTCAGTTATTTATATGACTTTTTTTGACTTGTGTTGACAACCAGTTCGACATCTTAGTGAATTACATATTCATACATGCAGTTAAAAAGTAATGAGCTGCATTTGGATTATTGCTTGAAATCAAAATATCTTGGAATGTTTTTTTTTTCCTTAATCCTATTCTCCATCACAAAATACCTGCTAGAAATTGACAGTGAAAATGTGATTTATGACATTTTCAAGTTGGATACCCATCAAGCTGCTCAGTATTTATTTGATTATCACTGAGCCAGACTAACTTATAATGGTAAACAGTGCTATAGTGTATTCTTAGTAAACAAATTCCTTCACCTGCAAGCAGTTGATTAAGTGGTATCTTCATTTTGCTCCTTTGGTTTTTTTCCAACATGTCACTTTAACAGACTTGGATGAATTTCCTCCCCGGTAGGACCTCTCCACCCACAGCACATCTCTGTGTGTTCTCTGCTTTGTCTTGAATCAGAGCATGAAAGGAGAAAGAAATCCATCTGTCTCACACATGACAAGATAGTGAAAAAGGTCTTTTCATGTTCCTTGTCAACATAACCATAGGCAGTTGAAATTATATGTGACAGATGCTACCAGGATTAAGGTTATTACTCAGTGATATACCAGAAGTGGTTTCACATAAAACTGTAGCATCAGCTGTAGGCAGACTAGGTGAAAAAAAGACATGTAATAAATTGAATACTAACCTCATTTATGAGTGATATATAGCATCTTGTGTTGCTGTCAGTCAACAAATGCAAAAGTGAGACAACCCTTAGAAATGAATTTACTCGTCTGGCCCTCAATTCAAGAAACATTTAACTTCAGTGGACATAGAACACAATTACCTCACTACATGTGGATAACACTCATTTTTGTTTTTTTTTCCACACATGGTCCTACAAGTGTCTGCTCAAGGTCAGATGTACCACAATGCAAAAAACTCCTGTGATTGATATTCGTATTGATTCCCTATAACCTACCTCTCACACGAGTCACACCGCTGAACCCCTACCAAGTATCACCAGACTTAAAAATTGGCCAACTAAGACAATATTTTATAATCTTACATCCTCCAAGAAAAACAGACCCTCTGTTTACTTGTGCCAGGCATCTACTAGTGAACTAGAGTCTACAAAGCACATTACAACTCTGCTGCATGGAATGAAAAGGTAAGTGTTTGTGTGAATCTGGTTAAAATGCCTCACGCCCTGAGCCGTTTTTTGATATGTACTGTTTGTTTTCCTGTCAACATCCAAGGAATTAGATCTTCTGTTTTCCTGCCTTTGTTCACTCTCCCTCTACTGCTCTTCAAAGACAGTGAGTTTTCTCCATGTTTATTATCTGATGATATTGGTCTGAGTGTTGGTGAAAAACTCTTGAGCAATATCTTTTTCCACCCCCGTCAAAAATTCAATAACATCCCACTAAGTTGGATCTTTGTAGTGACTATACCAACTGGCAGAGGCTTGAGGAAAAAAAAGTTGAATGATGTGGAGGGTCTTATATAGTTTCTTCTGTATGAAATTATATCAGAGAAATGTGTCAAATATCATGTCGGAAGATCAAGCACTGAATTCTTGTCTAGGCTCCATGACTAGTCAAACAGTTGGTGTTTATTTTTGCTTGTTGTTTAGAGCAGTGTTTTGTTTTGTTTTTTTATTTTGCAACCCATTTGCCTCTTTCATATGAATATCAAAATGAAAAAGGAATATATTGTTATGCACGTATAGTTCATTATTCAAGGTTGTGTTTTGTTCCGGGGACTTCATAGTGCCACAAGCAGTGTGATCGGCTGAGACATAGGAAATTAAATCTTTTTTTTTCTCCCACTCTGTCACTCCCCTTCCTTGTTCTCTTCCTCTGTGTGTGTCTCTCTCTCTCTTGCCAAACATTTACTCTGCTGGGCACACTTTCTGCAGTGTGAACTGAATTATAGATTTCTAATTTCATCTAAACTTGAGGCCAGTAGACCTTTGGTGAATAGCATGGATATTTTATCACAAATGAAAAAAGTAAATAAAAATACTATGGCCTAAGGGCCTGATGGAAAACCATATTTTTTGAGAGGATAAATGAGCGGCTTTTTGACAGCAACAAAGTTTCAGTCATTTCCTCTGGGTTCAGTCCAAAAATAATACAAGCAGGAAGCTGGCACACTTAGTTATGATGTACAAACATCAGGTCGCAGCTTAGACCAGTTCCCAAAGGCTTTGACCATTCTGTACCACACTAGGAACTTAGTGCAAAGGGGAAACACTGCTCAATTTCCTGTCCAACAAGAAACTGAGCCGGGCCAGTGAGAAGCTGATGCATTACTAATTAACTTACCTGTTCTCCCTTTGGGAGGTCAGCCTAAAGCAATTCAATGGCAGCCACTCTGGCAGGTCTTTGTTTTACACGAGCTTGCAGTCCATGGGGAAAAGGTTAGAACACTTCCACACTCAGCAGCAGTGTGTATGGATTGTTTTACTCACTTCTTTGCCCACTGAGAACACGCTAAGGGTTATTAGCTAGCCTATGTCACACTACCAGCTTTAATTAGAGCAGCAAAAGAAAACAGACATTAGCATACAAATATTTGTAGATGATATGGTTGAGTGTGCATAATGATGATGCCAAGGGGCTTCACAATTAAAAAGAAAGAAGTAGACAGAAAGACGGAGGATGGAAAGAAGGAAAGAAAGAAAGAAAGAAAGAAAGAAAGATCAAGGAGCAGAAATGACAAATAGAGATAAAGAGTGAAAAAACACCAAGAATGGAAGCGAGTGTATGATCAGCCAAATATGGTGCAGTCAATTTCTAATTGTGCTGTATCTTTAAACATTTGAATCCAATAATATCAATGCTGGGAGTGATCGAAGCCCTTTTGATAAATGGAGATTTTAAAGAGAAAGCAAGCTGTGGCAACTGGTCCATTGTTAAATATAATCATTTTTTCAATGGGTTAGTGCATAGCAAGATGGACTTTGTAATAAAGTACTGTGACAACTTCTTGGTAAAGCCACTCTCATTCAACCACGGCAGGTTGGCCTTCAACCCTAGTGCCAGACAGGAGTGACAGTTCTGAGCCCCTTTCAGACATGCAACCTCTTAATGAAAATGTGCTGGCAATTTAATATGTCGGCCTCATGTCTGAACGAGAGCCCGAGTCGCTAAAAAGCAAGACGGCGATAGATCAGACCTAATAACATTATTGGATCACTTTCAACGAGGCCCCGTCTGAATTGAATGACGTCAGGATAACATGAAAGCTGCGGCACAAGAGTGCTATAAATGCACGGAGAGAAACTGAAGGCACGTCATGTTCGCCTGAATAATAGCACTGCAATAAAAAGACGCAAGTGTAATATCAGCTAATTCAGAGTTTCATAGTTTTTTTAGAGAGTTGCTTTTCATCTCAAATAAGCCTGAGAATCATCTTTTATGAGGGGCCAAACTTAATGTCTTTTTTGTTCTATGTACTTGATTTTTATTTTATTTTCAATGGTCATTAAGGCTTCAGTGGCAAAATACAGTGCATTTTTTTTTTAAATCCATCAATGATTTAGTCTGAGTGAGAAGAGAAAACACTCTTCTTCCTTCAAATCACTCAACTTTTCAATGCACTGCTGTTTTCCAGCATCTGTCCATATCAGTCCTATCATGGTTGAATGAAACCACAGGGAACATTAACTAAAAGTTACCTATTTCTGCTGCATCGACTTTATGTATTGATTTCTTATGTCTAAATGCTTGTACAATCACCAGACAGTGTGGATTTCTGCACTGTACAGATACAGGTGAAAAATCTAATCATGTTTCCAATGACAAAAAGTGATAGAGGAGAGTATGCTGATGCGCTGTGCCCAGTTGATCATAAAAAAAAGCGCATTAAAGGGGGCGGACTATTTCATGTGCTTCAAACAAGAGATAAAGACACAAGCTGTGGCTGCATTGCACTTTCCTGCAGCTACTATCTGCAGAAAATTGCATTCCTGCCTAATTCCTTGTATAATTGTTGAATGGTAATGCAAACTGATGACTTTAGAAAGAAGCCCTTTCTTTTTTTCACTTATTCTGAAAGCCTGACACCAAAACCTGACATTTATGTTTGATGTTTTCAGTAGATGAAACATTTTCTGCTATCGATGTCTATTTTTAGATATGCTTGAAATATCTGGATGTGACATCATGTTGTCTCTATCTGGCTCGATACCTGTGGTGAAAAATACCCTTTTTAACTGGATAATACCATAGCTAATAGACTTACTCTTCCTTTGGGGGTCTGCTCCACTTTGGGTTGCCACTTGCTTGTCCCAATTTAGCTCCACATGCAGTAAGCCTCTTTGCTTTTTCCCACATTTGTATTTACTAGCTCATGTAACAAATTTCCTTTTGAAAACCTGACATAAGTGTTTGTGGATGTGTCAGATTTTATAAGATTTGGATGTGATAGATTGGAAATTAATTTTCTTAAAAATGCTGTACAGCCAGTGAGAAACACTATGACTGATCATGGACCAATTTGTGGTCTGTCACGTCTCTCAGCCAAGTCGCAGCAATAATTTCTGACTCTTTTATTGCTTGAACTGGACATTAGGTGTTTTGACTATCCACCCGGCAAATGTAAGTCCAGTCTCACTCTTTTTATATTATGAAATGCTGTAGACCTTTGGCTCTGTTTCAAATATTTTGGAATTCCATGGTTTGTTTTGTCATTTTAAACAAATATAGAAATGCGAATTGTAAATATACTGCCCATACCGCAACACAACTATGGTTTGGAATATCCAGAGAGATGCCATAGGAATGTAAAGATAGAAAGCTTCTGGTCACACTCTCAAGGCAAAAACTTTTTCACAAGGATGCATAAATGTGAGATCATTTAAAGGTGGTTTATACAAGTCTATTTAAAATCAACCTTGTGTGTTTTCACTGGGCTTTATACACAGTTCAGTCTGAGTCTATCTTGCTAGCATCTACTACCTCATAATATTTTATTCTTCCATTTTCATCCATACTCCATTTTCAACAGCTCCCAGATTGAGGACCTTTGGTCCACTTGGCAATGAAATATAATTGCCCCCCCTGCTCAAGATTACTACTGTTACTTGCTTGTGTTATACATCTTTTTATAATCTCAAGCTTTCTTTGTAAGTCACAATTGAGCTGCTGTTTAGCATCCCTTGGAGGCTTTAAGGGACCAGAGTATCTTGAACAGTAACGAGGTGAACAGAATAGGTTTAGATAGATGTTAGCCAAGGTAAAAAGAGTTCAGTGGTGCAGTAATGAGCTTAGTTTCCTTTTACTACCCTGAGAATTAAAGAAAAGTATCATTTGCATGAGGACAAAAAAAAAAAAATCATTCCAGTGTCATTGTGCCCTCATAGAGTCAGACAGAAATAGCCATAGATGAGGGGAACTGTAACAAAAGCATGGTCTTACAATACCATTCATCTCTTGCAATTGTCTTTTAGAGCTGAACAGGAATGATAATGGTGTGTAGCCAAATTTGTGCTTTAAGAGCTGACTCACATAAATGCAAAAAGCTCACTGTTGCAACAGTTACCCTGGAAAAAGTGTCCACCCACCACTGGATATGATCAATACTTCAGGGAATCGTGAAAACTAGACTGGTCCCCGCCCCTGTTCTATATCAACATATGAATGCATCTATTTTAATGCTTCCCCATATTATTGATTAACTAATCCACTTGGAAGGTTGGCTCTCCTTTTCCCTGGCTCAGTGACTTCCATAACTTAATAGATCCCTTTGGGAATAGCATGCACTGAACTGTGAGACAAAATGTCAGAGTGCGATTGGCCCTGTTAAGGCCTGCGTAAATGAGAGGCACGTCGGTGCTTGGTTGTATATCCCTGCATGTTTGAGAAAGTGGGAGGTGAAAAGAGAGGGGAGACGTGAAGGAAGAGAGAGGACGATTAAGGAGGGAAAGTGAGACGAAGTAAGAGAAGGAGGGAGGGATTTTAGGGGTTGATGAGACACAACCTCACTGAGCAAGGAAGGGCTGAGCCGGGAGCGATAAGCTGGGACGTTTCAGACAGCTGTTTCACCATTTGAATGTTGATCTCCCACTGTCTCTTTCTGTTTATTCTTACTCTCCCCCACCACCACCTGAAGCGCTTCTGTCTAGCTCAAATGCAATGCTAAAACAGGAGTGCATTTAGAAAAGCATGTGAGGATGTGGTTCTCCCATGCTGAGTCCTTTGTTTACATAAGCTATACGTAATTGAGTTGCAAGTGGGATTTTTGGGCTCCTCTTCTTCTGCACGTTCTCTGCAACAACCGTGGCACCCTCTGATAAAACAAATTTGTAAGTTTTTATGAAAATATTGACTCCAGTAGATGTCTACAAATACGGTCTCTGACATTACCAGCAAACTGCACATGGTCCTCCATTTTAATATTCTCGCTACACAAACAATGTAAAATCAGGAAAATGAAAATATTTTTCTTCCAGAAACACCAATTACTTTGTCACTTGCTTTTTGGTGAAATCCATCTCCAAGTTTGTGATTGCATGATTTATAAGTTTAAATATTTAATTTTTCCTCTTTAGGCTGACCAAGCCATTCTAAAGTCTAAAAGCTATTTTTGCATTTCCTGAAAGGTTATCATTTTGGAAAAAGCATAGTTTTCACTGGAAACTGATAAAAATGGCTATGTTAAGCTTATGGTGGTTAATATATTTCATAACAAGAAGCACATTGAAGCAAGTAAATCTAAAGTGGTTTCAAACAGCTTAAAAACAACCATAAAAGGTCCTTTGAAAACAAAATGCAATCATTGCATTGCTGGGAATAGAACAATTTTCTGTATCTCTGTGGATTGATTTCTGAAGCCATGATCCCTTTTCAGGTTATTATAAATCTCTTGGCCTCACTCATAATACTAAAACTGTCTCATGGTAGACATGCATGCTATACATCAAAGCAAATGTAAGATCACATTGATGCACACTGGAGATGGCGGGAATATAACGGAAAGACTGAGTGGGATTTATGGTGATTTCACAAGATGCCCTCACCTTTCCTTTTTCTTTTAAGATAATTGAGATGTTGTAGGTATTTATGAAGTTGTGTTTTGCTTTTTTTTTTTTTTTCAATTTAAACAGTTGATGCACCGTGACTTAAAGATGAGCAAACATTCTCTTGAAATTGTAATAAATCCAATATAAAATAAAAATATTTTATTTCTTTACACATATTTAGTTCTTCAAGGTCTGGTGAAATAATCTAATTCTAGAAAACATCTTCCTTCTTGTAAAATATTATTAAGCACATGCTGCCATATTAGGTGTAACTCAAAAGTCTAGCCAATAAAGTCATCAGGAATGTTTGAATTATTGTCCATCATGTCTATCCCTCTTTGTCCTTTGACTTCCTGACAGCCTGTTTCAGGAGGAACTACATCACATAAAAAAAAAAAAAAAATTGTATGGGACATTTAAACTCAGGCATCGGAGGATGTTTTCATCTTCTCCTTGTCAATGTGGCAGTGGCAACAGAGCAGCCCATATGTCATTTTCCCTTGCAGCCTTCTCCAGCTGTCATAGGTCTACCTCAGGGTCACCCCCCACAAGGTCACACCTTTAGACTGGAGACGGGGCGAAAAGGAATTCTTAGTCAGTGCCAGAATTTCCTCAACTTATCTGTGCTAAGAAATGATGCCTAGATAGCAAAGTTCCCTTGGAAGACATCAGAATCTTACTTGAACGCTTAAGGTAAGACCAGTTTCCCTATGGAGTAAATCATCTCAACTGCTTGTATCCGTGATCTAAATCTTTCAGTCACTACCCAAAGCTTCTAACCAAAGGTGTAAATTCCTACTGGCAAATCAAGAGCTCGGCTTTATAGCTCAGCTATGTCTCTCACACGACAATCTCATACAAAGCCTGTATCAAGGGCAGTTCAAGCAATACCCCAACTGGCAGCCAAGCTCACAATCCATTTTACCACTACTTAGTAAGACCACTCAAAGCAGCTGCCCCTTCATCTGGGTTTCAAAATCAACCCGTGGTGTCAGTTTTGCAGGCACAGATCTAAATTCGGACTGCATCAGTCACAGCTGCACACGGCTCCACTGCACATTAGCTGTAGCTCTGATGAAGTCAAAAGGGCTTCTTCTATTTGCCAATCCATCGGTACTCTTTTTGACCTCAGTGCAACAGTGAGATGTGTGAACCATAACAACTTAAAGGTATCCAGTGCCTTCAGTGGTTCAGGAAGAGTCTCAACCAAGTCCCCCACTTTGCCACTGGGAAGCTTACCGCCTATCCCAGTGCCCTGAACCATGGATATGGATGAAAAATCCTCCAAGTCTTCCTGCTCTGCCTCCTGTTTACAGGACTTGTCTGATTTAAGAGTTTCTGCAAGTATTTCTTCCAGCTTATAGTTATTTTATAGTTCTTACAAAGAAGACTGGGTGTGATGTGTGCCCTCCCCAAGCCTCCAAATGTTTTATAAAACCTTATTTAGGCCGGCCAAGAATCCTTCTCTGTAGCCTTTCCAAATCTTGCAAAATCATGAAAGTCAATATATATATAATGGCTCATAAAAGGCCTTTACTATAAAGAATTCCGAAATTATCACTAGTCATAGGCCTTTCTCACAGTAAATATTTTGACATGTCTTGGTACAGAAAAAAGTTTGTGTCTTTAATAACATTAAAAATGGCTATAATCTGTTCGGTTGTCCCAGCGAGCCATAACAGTAAGCTGATATGTACAATATAAGTATCCTATCTATCACTGAAAGAGCTAAATGGAATTAAGCCATCATTATTTATTTATGTATTTATTTTATTTTACACTTGTGCATTTCCTACTGTGATATTCCAAAAGAAATATTGTTACTGGCTGCATCTACCCATTACTTCAAATTATTAATCAGGCTGCTGACTGTTGTCTCAGTTAATCACTGGGTCATTAAAATGTCTAAAAAAATAGTGAAAAATATTGAAGGTGATCTCTTCAGATGAATTTTTTTTTCAATCCTACTGAAAGTTAAAATTGAAAAAGAGAGGCAGCAAATCCTTACATTTTAGTGGCTGCAACCAGAGAATGATTGCCATTTTTCCTAAGTAAATTGACTGAATTGATTAATTGATTACCAAAATAGTTGCTAATTAATTTCACGTTGATCCACTAATCAATTGTTTCAGCTTTACTATTGCTTGTGAGAGACTTAGCTAGGTAGAACTAATACCGCAAATACATAGATCCAATAATGATACAAGTGTTGAAAATCATTGAAGTAATGCATTCAGACTTTGTTTAGTGAACAACTTTGGTAGAGTCGATTTCTCAATATTTTTAATATTTTAATTTAATCAGTGGAAATGGAATACTGATATATTTAAATTCTCAAATGCAAGGATACGTTTATCTCATTTGTTCATTTTTAAGATAGCAAGACCCTACACTTCTCACAATTTACCTTAAAAAGAACGTCTGAAAGTGCACTGCAGCCACAGTTAACTTGGCAACAAAACGGTTCTTATCTGCAACTCCACTCAGTAACTGTGTCTCGGCTCTAGAGGTGAAAGACGGAGAGCTATGGTTCTCTCAGGCTGCAGTGCTAATTAAAGGTATCAGTCATGTGAGATGCATGTCAGTATATAAAGCAAAGACACAGACAGGGACCTCATTTGTCACTGTCCAGATTTATATCCAATAAGAATTCAATTGCTTGGCATAAATGCATGGTTTGATGTATGGTGTGAGTGTGGAGAGCTACGAACAGCAGAGCGGTAAAACATGGCAGTATGCCCCCCCCCGCCACACACATACACATACAACAAGTACTTAACCAGCCTATAATACTGTGTACACAAATGCAGCAAATTTACTCTTTCCATTGAAAAGACCATTCTAGCCCAGCACTAGGTTACAAAGGGAAGACTTTGAGATTACTGGGCAAAGGAAAGGCTTCACTATTGTAAGACAAATTGGTAAACATCTGCTCCATTAATAAGTAAAGCCGGAGGATGAGTGGCTCTCTCCACTGCTTATGTGCGCATGCCTGTGACTTTCAGGGAGACTAAACAGCACAAACAGTTCATATGCAGAGAGGAGCATCTTTCAACTAATATTCACGTTACTTAAAAGGTTAAAAGCTCCACATATTTGTCTGCACATTTTTAAGCTGTACCTTCATGGTGAGTTTCGGTTACGTTTTCGGTCTGATTGCTCAACTAACCTACTCTGGATTTTCTTGTGTTGTCCACAGTTGTCTTGGACAGAAAACCACACACATTATTTTTGTGATGTAACAAGGTTTTTTCAAGAGGAGCATCCGATGTTGCTTCATATAAGGAACAAAAATCAGTTTTCTCTCTCCTGTGCCATCAAGACGAAGTTGCAGAAAGTGCGGATAAACAGTTGTTATTTTCCATGTCTGAGAGTATAACATGGGTATCTGCTTAATAGCCATCTGACGAGGTGATGATGGTTTGGACTGTGTGGGTTGAGCTGCTGGTTATGTGCTGCTGCTTCTTGCACCACTTCCTCCAATGTCTCAACGTTTTGTTTCTTTTGGCGGCTTAAGCTCTTTCTTTTGCTCTCTCCATCTGCCTGTCTCAACCTCTTACTCTGCCTCCCCCATTCACTTCATTTTTAATTTTGTTGTATTCTAATACTTTTATAACAGTATTTGTTTTTGTTGCTTTACTTGTACAGTCTGAATGCCACTTATGCGCAACTGTAAACACACCAACATCTTTAAAGAAGTCGTAGTGCTTGTGTAAATGATATTATCATTATAAAAATGGTTTACTGCCCAAAAACAATAAAAAGGAAATGATTCATGAACTTTCATTACCAGCAACACTCAAACACACACAAAACTGAGCTAAGTGCAAATGTATTTGACAGATTTGAGACATTGTATTCTTAAAATGTCAATGTCCCAAAAGGTCACTGTTGGGTTGCATTTTTAGTCATGCTAGCAGGATGGATCTAGCCATCACATTTGCCTGGAATTAAACATCTCACCAACTATTAGACGAATTTGATAAAATTTTGTGTGGACATTTATGTTCCCCTGAGGATGAGTCATACTCCTCATCATGATTTCTTGATCTTATCATCTAGCGCCATAAGGAGGTTGATATTTGGGATTCAGAATGAAATAGGATAAATTCTACTGACTTTGATAACCCCCCTGACTTTCCTTCTAGTGCCACCAGCAACTGAGAGTTTTCACTTATGAAATTGTTTGACATCAACCAGACAAATTAGCAGGAAATATAGACATTAGTGGTTCCCAGAGAATGAATCCTAATGGCTTTGGTAATTCCCTGAATTTTTCTCATGCACAATCATGAGGTTTATATCTTTTGTTCTGAGTGAAATATTTTCAATTCAAAGCATCACTCTACCTAAGTACAGCCTCACTGAGCTGCTAGCTTTGCCTTGGACTCTTAGTCTACTGTGTCTTGAGAGCTTAAGTGTTACTTCTACAGAACCATCACTTTAAATTGTTTAAACATGCTTGAATTTTGGGACCTTGTGTGATTAATCATCTTTGCATAATATTCTTATGAAGGATGCCTACTCTATGATCCGCTCTCTGTATTTGGGGTAAGTGATGACTAAAATTTATAGTTGGTTTTGTCTGTGTTTAGTTTGCCCGAATAATAAAAACAAAGTAGTCTGTGGTTACAAAAAAGTAGACTTGGAACCATGGGCCTGAAAATACACAACAACAATTCTGGCATTTAATTAACTGCTTATTCGACCTTGTGGACAAGGTCATATCTTGGTCGCCTCGACATAGAACAAGAGGGCCGATTTATTTTGACTATGCGACTACTGCAAACATTGTGGTTACATCATGATGTGGTGAATTGAAACTGCCTGTGTTACTGTCTGTGTTTACTGCTAAAGAGGTCATAGTTCAGAGAGTTCTTAGATACCAGTCTGTGGTAAACCATACTTTATAAGAAGCTAATGTGGCGCTGGTTGCTGTGCACTAAAGTGAGGTCAGATTTAATCAACATTGGAATGTATGTGGGTGGTTGAAGAAGTTTCTTACAAGTGGCTGAAAGACAGAAATATCTCTCACAAAATTGGATGTAAGCATTATCCCTGGAAAAGAAGTAAAATGTATTCTAGACACATTGTTGGATTAGTTTGACTCAAACTTTTTATAGCACAACAGTGATTTCAGCTTGTGCTCTTGAATTAGCAGATTTGGCACCTCAAATTGTTTTCCCTCCTTGCTTTGCAGGGCTCACAACTTGGCCTCCTCACCACGTCCATTTGTCTTTTTTTTGCATAAGTGCCAAAGTTCTCCTAGCAAATGTGCACACAAACTGTTTGGATGGCCTGTTTTTTGGATTTTCCTCTCAGCCTTTTTTGTTTTTATTCTGTTTTGACAGTTTTAGATATGAACTGTAACAAAGCGAGGAAAAAGATGTGGCTATTTCATGACTAGTCAGAATCACTTCATAGCCTGAGGGGTAATCTTACATTCTTTCACTTGCAGTATGTGGATTTTGTGTGAAATCTGTGCCAAATTAGGCATCATAAACCTCTGGTTGGAGTAAGACACAGCAGGTGTACGACACTACAAAGGCAAACACAGGTAGCAATGATGCACCACTACGAGTACAGGTTGAGATTCTATTAGTCTGCAAAAAGATACTGTATGTATTTCTGCAGTGTATGCCATGATGTAGTTCTGGTGTGAGGTAAGCAGGAGGAAACTTGTGTGTTCAGCTTGTGGCTATTTTTAACAGCAGCTCCCTGCCAGGATAAAGTTAGATGGGAAGCCTGCACACTCTCTATCTCAGCTTTTCTCCTCTGGAGTATCTAGCAGCCACCCATATAATGTAAATGCATCCACACTGGTGCTGAAAAATCATTAGTGGTAATGAACCATTCTATCAACAAAAAAGAATCAGCAGTACTTCTGATTACTGATATTCATTGTTAGATATTCATTTTTTTTTTCAGTTATCAAGGAAAAATTCCCCAAAAATGAATACCAGTGGTAAGCTTTGGCTGCTAATCAGACTAAATAAGAAATCACATTGCCCAACATAAGAGGTGATGGGCATTTGTCATAAAAGAAAATCAGGTCAACAGGTAAAATGGACTACACATACGTCAGTGTCTTTCCTGTTGGTTCGCAAATTTTAATTTTTTTTTTTTTCATGACAAACTCTGCCCAAATTCTCCATTCAGCTCTTCAAAGATCTTGAATATTTCAGACTAAAATTATGAGGTTGGGCAAAAATTATCACATGCAGCAATATGATATTTTTGTATTTTCCTGATCTCGTAATTGCCAAGATATTTTTGTTGCATGCAATATGAATGGCTCGAAGCTGTGAGAAAAGGTAGGTGGGTAGGTACATGAGATACATTGTGCAAAGTAAATTACTGTGAATTCGGTACAAACTATAACAAAAGGTTGCTTCAGCCCAAAACTAGAACATTTCATTTAGTAGCTATATAGTGTTTAGGCTCAAAACTTGTAATTTTATTCTAGCACAAACATTAGAATAAACTAAGTATAAAGAGGGTTAAGTGAGTGTAAGCACCCACCGTCAGCCATGAAGATGCATTGCAGTGAACTCAGATGCAAGGAATTTTTATTATATGGAACCAGCTCGAAGCTGATACCAAATATTCAGGGGTTGCCAGAGGTGACCAGATGTCATGCTCTGCTGAAGAAAGAGCTGTGGTCTAATGGCCTCAAGTGGGGATCATCTTCATGCTCATTTATCTAGAACTGAATTTGAACACTACTGTAAATATGTTTGATTCAGGAAAAGACCTTTTCAGGTGACGGCTGTTGTCACAACTGAATTAAGCATTTACAGCTCTGAAAGCTTTTTGATGTGATGTTTGAAACAAGAAATACTGTAAACAAACAGTTTATAAAGAAATCTCTCAGCCAGTAAGGAAGTATCGATGCTTATGTGATAAATGTTGTATGGTGGTAATCAAATCCTAGCTTGTTTGGCCTTTCTGATCCCTTGGTCACCATTCAACCTGTCAAACTGTCTTTGGATATGAAATTGAATTAGGTTTATTATTGCAATGTGACCTCTTACTTGCTCCTCTTGACCTTAAGCTCCCACACTTAGCATTGTATATTGTACCCCCCCTATAAATCTGACTGTTGTGTTTGCAATTTATTATACAGTTATATCAGGGAAATTAGAACGCACAGGATGTTGTAACTTCTAATTTGTTCGAATATTTTGTGCCAGGTTTAAAGGTTGCTGTCTTCATTTCTTGAGGATGATGTTGTATGTTAGTGTACTGCATGAAAAAACATGAATTACATACAAAAGAAAATCCATGCCACAGCGTGTACGATAGAACAATATACAATGCAATGCAATGTTTTTGCAGCCTTATTTATACATTTTCTCTAATTAAAAGTGACACTACTCGATTTGTGTTTGAAATCGTTGTTTGGATTGGATCCCTAAGACCATCTCTCCAGTTTGGAGCCTGTTTGCATGTAGCTAATCTCCCAGTCAAGTACACTGAACTCTGGATCGTCGAGAAGACCTAGTGGGAAAAGAAAAAGGCATGAGTGGGGGGAAAAAAATACTGTAGCTACCATCTATTATCAGATCAGAAAGTTTCTACATTTTTGGTACACTTTCCTTTGAAATAAAGCCACTAATGGGTCTGTCTCTCAAAAGTACCCAAATCTAATTACAAAGTCATGAAGTCGGCAGCAGCAATAACAATGCTCTGAGGTCGGTGAAGAAAGTCAATATTTACCAGCCACAACACTGGGGCTGGTGTTGTTTTCACCTTGTGAGTCTGTGTATGTATGTGTGTGTGTGTGTGTGTGTGTGTGTGCGCGCGCGCATGGGTTTTTGTGTGCCTGTCATCTTGGCAAAAGTGTCGTCCTGGAGATATCTATGGAAGCAGGAACTACCACAGAGGTAGCTCTGAGCACAATGGCGGTTGTTCATATGTCAGTCCACCTTTCTGTGGACAGATTTTGTCACCACAGCAGCAGTTGAGATCAAAATTAAGGCCACGATTGAAGATGGGTGGTCCAACCCATGAGTTCTGGGTACTCATGTAATAATGACAGAGAACTTGGGGGTGAAATTTTTTTTTTTCGGTTTGTTTCCTGCTTGTTTTCTTTCGGACAAACCTTTTAAGAAAATACCATAAAATTAACTAAATTTGGCCAAACTATCAATGAAAGGAACATCATTTGTACTGTTGAATCAGGAAGTTTTGACAAACCTTATACTTCGTTCTCGCACTGTGGTTTGGAGAGAACAAGGCCCAACAAGTACAACTAGTAGTTTGTGAATTAGTTAAACAAGACTATTATAGACTAGTGTGTCTAGAACTGGGCAGAGTAGTGAGACATAGTGTGTATCAAGGCTCGCTCAGTCACTCAGTCACTCACACACACACACACACACAACTTAGGTGTTACGTTTTGTTTTTTTGTCATTCCATAACCTTGCGTTCATTTCAATTTAATTCTACTTTAGTCTGAAATTTCTCCCCACACACACACACACACAAAAATCCCATCTTCCATTTATTTCTGATTTTCAGAGCCTGGAAACAAAAAGCCTAGAAATAATTCTCTTTGTGCAATTAATTCGTTTTTGACCGATTTTGTTTGTTTGCTTGTTTTAAACATCACTGTTGTGTCATTGCTCCTGTTGATGTCACACATCAGCCCTCTCCTAAATGCATATCCATTGCAGCACTGAATTTTGCACTACCCGTGGATGGGTATCTTAAAAGATTCATCTGTGTGTGCTGCAGCCTCACCCCATGTTCTCCTCATTTAGTCTCTGTGTCTCCTAACTAAATCAGGCAAGGAAGGACTGAAAAGGGCAGAACGTTGATCCAGGATGAATTAATTATCAGGGATTCTCGGGGAAGTGCAGCTGTGTATTTTGACTCCATCCCTGTTTTTTTTCAAGAAAACATTTCCTTCCATTGTTCGCTTCTATCTTTAGATATTATACGTTACTTCTCATATCAGGTTATATACTGTACCATATGTGCATCACTTTTTGTCTGTTGTCTACATATAACAAATGTGTTGTGATTTAAAATAAAAGCAAAGTTTGAATTTATCCTCACTATTTATTTGGGAAACATAAAACTTAAGTCCTCATCCATCAGTATTCAGGTTGCAAAACATTTTTAGATTTGCTGATATAACTGAAGCCATTTCTGGAACCCCTGACTGTATTCAGATATTGAAGAACACTGTGGTATACACATTAACCAAATATAAGCTGATCTATTTAATATTAGCTGATTAAATAGAGACAGTGCTACTCGCTTTATTAAGTTATGGTCAGTTCTGGAAAACACAAAGGGAAAACTTTTCCTCTGTACCTCAAACCCATGAATAATGTATGTTAGTAAATATGTGTGCAGGTCACTGCAATTACAATTGGAATCCAGTGTGAAAGAAAATAATTGTTACACAAAGTTAGTTATGACCTTTTTTGGAGCTTAAAAGAACTATATGCAGTAGGGCTGTGGTCATTGTTTGTCCCGTGTATCTAGTTTTACTTCTTTCTTACGGAGTCTAGGACGAGGATAGACTAGCTGTGATTCAGCCCATTCATATAGTACAGTGGCAGCTGATCTGCCTGTGTCATCTGGCCAGCCCTCGTAACCTTCCCCTTAACCATGGCTAAACATAGGTTGATCAATATTTGACTTTGTTTAACAGGCGTAAACTGAGACTGAAACCTAACTTAATTTGACACTTAAGCGTAATGAACTTCAGTTGTTTCAGAGGTAATGAATGGTGAACTACAGTTGCAGCCTGGAGTCTTGGTCAAACCTGATGCCGAGGCACTAACCTCTGACAAAAGTTTTACGTGGATTATTGCAATATGGATATAGGAATGTAGCAAAGCATGAGCTGAGCACTCATTTATGCACAAAAAATAGCACAGTTGTTCAGTGTCCTACATAAAAATAACAGACAATCGTACAATGGAAACAATTCCACCACTGAATGTAATGTTTCCCAGTAATATAAAAAGGGCTTTTTTGTCCTGCTAATCCCACTGAGGATCTACAGTCCAGTCTGCAGCTCCACGCATCTCGGAGCTCATTGTTATTATTGTAAACTGTAGCATATTCAGACCACATCCGTATGATAACCAGCCTCTCAGTTGCTTTCCTAAAGCATGCTCTCTTTATTTAGGTTGCTATAATAATCCAGTAACATACAGGAAGTTCATTTTGTGTATTTTTTTCACTACTGCAGGGGAGTAAAATTCTGTGATTACAGACACCCATTCAACATCCAGTAGGAACATTATTCAAGTGAGGAAATGTCTTGTTTTTCTACTAGCATAATTGCAATCCTGCTTTGTTCCTGTGATTCTACAGAGAACTACTTAGTTCTGCATTACTTGCAATTAAATTTCAGGTTTATAATCAAATTAATACATTTATTAAGAAAATGGAACTACATGGTAATGCAAAATCAGGGTGTGTCATGGGTTGAATGAGAAGGCCCTCACCCAAGGCTAGTCAGGCTCGGGCAACCTGAAGTATATTGGGCCTGTTGTACTTTTAGATTTATTGTATATTTTCAAACAGCGTACGACAAACCAAGCTGGTCCCAGGAGAATCTGATTCAAAGTTTGAAATACAGTCATGTTTATACCTCTTCACCTGTCCTGCCCTTTGGATCGGGGGGGGGGGGCATACATTTCAACTCCTCTTCTGATCTGACGTTTTCATTTTTTAGAACAGGAGTGGACCCCCAAAATAACCGTTAACTCCTTTCATTGCTTTCTGTGTGCAAGTGTCAAAAAAAAAAAACAATGGTGTAATATCCATGATAAATAAGTAGAAAATAAATTTTAAAAATGTCTAATAATCAAAGATCACAAAATTCTTATCTAATCATCTGTCGTTCGTCAATCACAAATCATCTGATTCATTATGCTTTATAAATCTAACCAGAAATGAATAGGTATTAATTAGCTGTCATACTTATCTCTTCTGCTGTGCACTGGTGAACCACTTTGTCCACAGATCAGGCTCACCTGGGTTTCAGTAGGTACCTTCTGCACTTCAGATAGGAGCTGTATCCTCCCTTAACTCTCCATTTAATCCGGCACTCTTATTGGCTGTGCATTCTTTCATATTGTTTAATATTTAGACAGAAAAATATTTCCCACTGGTCCTTTTCCGGGCGTAAGTATGTTGCTGCACATGAGATGTCATTGCAGTTATACGGTTCTCTGTAGAATCACCTTTCCAACCTGTTCTGCATCATCCTTAAGAGCACTGGCCTCTGTCCATTCACTGATAACACTGCCCTGAGTTGAGTGCAGGTCTAGTGTTTTCTATGAAGCCTAAATGTGGCAGTTTTACCGAAATAAAGATAGGATGTCATGCTGGAAGTCAAACACAACAATTTCACTGATAGTGAGGAGCTGGTGGAGCGTTATGAAATGCTACACATCCTGAAAGGGGATATGACCCACAAATAGTCTGGTTACCTTGCAAAACGGTTTCCACTACTGTGTACCAGTCACCCGTGAAAACACCATCTCCCCTCCATGTGTCAATACACCTGCTGTTGACAGGTGAAATGAGTTGTGGTAGCTGCACCTTGTCAAGCCCACTGTGATAACTGGGACATGGGACTTAAATTCAAACCGTTAGCAGAAGATGGCTCCTTTCCCCAGATGAAGGGGTTTTTGTTTTTTTTTTTTCACAGCCAGTATAGATCCCATCAAAAGGCCTATTATATGTAGAAGCATCTTGGGTATAACTGACAATTGCTCCCATCTAGGGAACATGCAGAAGAGTAGTATAAATGTTGTGAAAAAGATGAGAATGGCAGGAAAGGGACAGCGATTATCATGTTGTTGTGTGTGAGTGAGTGAGTGTGTGTTCACCAATGTGCACAAGAAAGAAGTGAAAGATCGGCCACAAAAGGAAAAAAGGGGAAGGTAGCATATGGAAATTTAAAATCATCTTAATACAGAGTTGTCTGAAAAGGAATATATTTTACACCTGCTGCATCATACTATTAATTTTAATGATTTCAAGTGAATATTTGGGTATGTGTATATACTTTGTCTCAAAAATAAGCCCTAGAAAGGCCCCAGACTGATTGAAGAAGGGATGAATGTAACATACTGAATGTAACTTCAAATTCAATTATCAGTATGCAGCCAAGATAGGTAACTTGGTTTCATTATAATTCACAGTCCTGGATAAAGTTTGAGAACATCATTTGAGAAAGTAACTTTGACAACAATAGTGTTGATTGTCTCATCAAGGTGAACACTTCCGTCCCGCTATGTGAATCAGCACCAACTACAAAGAACAAACAGCAGTCGAGCTGGGTAAAGTTGTAGGTTGGAGTCCTAATCCTGCCAAAGCAAGCTGTCATCCGATAATCAAACACGGGCTAGATCGATGGTGGCGGAGATCAACGTGTCAACAAGCCTGTCCGATACCAGCCGCTAGTTCAACACCGAAATTGACCGGTGCTGCCCTCACGTTGTCAGGACCGGTTGGTGAAAGTGGGAGTGGGAGCGAGAAAAACAAGCAGGTGTTTGAGGACAAATGTAGCCCTACAACAATGCGGCGTAAGCACAATCAGAAAGTGTGTACCAAGCTATGAAAGAACACCATGTTGTCCTCACTTTTTTCTGCAGAGAGATGCCATTTGCCTTCTTTCCACAAACTAGAGACCATACAAACATATTTTGATCATTCTCCTATACAGCTCAGGACGCCATTAAGAAAAACTCAGTGACAACATAATTCGTGGTTCTTATTATACTAAAATGTTTATGAGTGATCAGCTACTTCTAAGAAGACCATCTATTTGCTCTGGTGACCCTATTTGATATCGATTTAACTGCCATGCAGCAGCAGCGGGCTGCTACACACCCAGTAGCTCTTCGGCAGTGTCATTGTCATAAACAGAAATCACAGTCTGGCAGCATTTTTCAGAAGCCTGCTATTTTTGTCCCATCAGGCCGAAGTGGTAGCCAGACAGTCCAGGACGAAATAATCACTTTTAGCGCGTGGCGCGGAAACCGGCCCCTTCCGATGTTGCTGATCCAAAGATGTGTAGGAGAGCTCGAGGTCATTATATCCCACTGGAAAGTTAATCTCGCACCAATTAGTTCCAGCCCAGGAGGTAGCACCGGGCACTGTGCTATGAAATGGTGGTATCCTTTGGGAACCCTCCTCCCAGCACTCTCTCCCACCTTTTTTTTCTTTCCACAGATCGACTTCTACACAATGAAGCGCGGCCTCGCTTTCACACACACACACACACACATTCACACACGCACCCTCCCTCTAAGGTTTTCTGTATTGATCCAACCATCATTCTATTTTAGCTCTGCAATTACGTCTGGTGATATTACTGGGGGTGTTACATGACTCTTCTAATTGGTGTGTCAATATGACGTCAGGGTTTTTTTGCTGCTGTATGATTTGACCAACTAGGTAAGTGCATCTGATGTGGGGTTTCATTTCTTCTTGGTCTTTTTAGGTAAAGGATGTTATCATCCTTTTTAAATGGCAGGCATACAATATATAGAGTAGCTTTTTAACGTCAATAAGTGTATTCTTTGACGTCAAGATTTCAGTGTTGAAGCTAAAATGCAGATTTTCAGCAATAGTACATAAAAAACGTTATATCTTGTGGATGATAAAGATTTAACATGCTTGAGTATAAGTGAGTTGTTTTAAATCAAAATTTGTTTTACTGTTTTTATCCGTATAAATTACATTTAAGGTGGGAAGTTTAGATGCTTTAAATCGGAAGCTTTCAGGCACAGCTATCAAGGCACCTTGTTAAGTTGACTTATTCATTTTCTTTACTCGCTTCCCATTTTCTCTACACTTTTCGACCCCGCTTCTGCTTTTCTGCTCTCTTCATTTTTGCTCTCTTGTTTATCCCTCGTCCTCTCATTTTATCATTGCTTGATTTCTCACTCCCAGCCTCTGTTCCCTCCTCCTCTGTATCCGCTTTTCTCTCGACAACTGTTTTCACATGTCTGTGTGACATGACCTGGGGGGGGTCTGCAGACGGAGAAGGGCGACAGAAGCAGAATAGTGTGTGACAGGGAGCAGTTCAGGACTGCTCACTTTCACATTGCCCTCCATCATGCAGATTTTGTCATGCACTTATCACTGATATCATTGTGCGAGTGCACTTTGACATGCTGACATGCACCCGTGAGTCCTTTTATAAGAGTTTATTTGTGGCTGAAATACTTAGGTATTCCGGGTTGCGAGATAAACACAGCCCATAAACATGCCACGTCGAGTGTCAGATGCTTTCGTCAATCCCTATGTTAATCTAAAGAAACAGGAGAAACAGGAACTGCAGCCCACAGCTCACACTGCTGCCTCTTGAACCGATTTAGTAAAGTATGTTTTTATGTCAATGAATGTCCATCAGCTTAATGTCACTGTGGTTGTGGGGTTGGATCATATTTGTTAATGAGTCATGTCCTCTCACTCAGTCTATAATAAGGAATCATCACCTAACATCGTTTCATTAGCCGCTCCATTGATGTGCCTCCAGGGATGACAGCGTCGGTCAGACCGCCCACCAGGGTGAAATATCTCAACAGCTATTGGTTAGACTGACATGATTTTTATATTTTTTTTTACACTCAATCATGGTCCTCAGAAGATGAAGTCTGCTGACCTTGATCGTCAACTAGCGTCATTCCATTTCCAACTGAATAGATAATCATTAAATTTGGTACAGTTATCCATTGTCCCAGAGGATTCATACATATGCTCTGGTCTTCCCCTCACTTCTTATCTGGCAAGTATTTTCTTATCCAGTGGAATATCTTAAATGAATATTTTCTATTATGATACCCTGATGTTGAGTTGTAGTCATCATCAACAATTATTAACTAACTAGTAATTAAAGTATAGGGGATAAATAATATAATTACATCATAAATATGGAGGTAACAACCATACAATGCTGATAAAACATTGTTTTGTTTTTGAACCAGTAATAACACATAAAGATTATTTAAAATGATTGTTTTTCGAAATACACAGTTGTGATCAACTAATAATCATTCTTCTTTTTAAAGGTACAACAACAACTTGACAAAAGCCCTTGACTGTTTTTCTCATTTTGTGGATTTTTTGGGGACTGTTGACATTTTTCAACATAATTTTCTCCATGGAGGCAAAATCTCTTTAGCAAATCTTAACACTAAGTGCTTACAGAAGTACAACTACACGTATCAGCCAAGAAACAAATGTTTTATATACGAGCCTAAAAAGACTGGGGAAGACTGCATTTATTTCCCATCCCACTTCTTTACAAGATTTTTTGTGCTTCATTTTTCTCCATTTCTATCCACTTCTTCAGCCTAATTTTTGGGCTCACTGCTGCTGGCTGCTTTAGCTGTCAAGACATTGGACTTGGGTTTGGGGTCCCTCCGGGCACAAAGATGTGCTTATGTAGAGAATTGTTCATGCTCCACTGGAGAATTTGGCTGTCTTTGCCAGCCAAACCTCCTCATGGCAGATTTGTCGCCTCACTTATTGTGTCTAATTCCTTTTGCTGGCTAAGGAGCGGCCCGGACCACACTGAGACCCCCTAAAGAGCCAGACTTAAAAGGTTTCCCTCACGACTTAGATGACAGTATTTTCATGTAGGGAGGCAACTTCATCAGTCAGTGAGAGTGAGAGAGAGAGCGAGAGAAGCACTTTCACTTTTTTACCTTCTCCTCTATCTTGTTATTGTTGCCGGATGGAAGTGTTTGAACATGTCTTGAAGATACTTGCACTCAAATTTCATTGTCAACGACTGTCATGCGCTACAATCGACCACAGCAATATTCTATTGTTGCTTTTGGAATTTTTAGCAAGTACAGTGACCATGACGAGCTTTGCGCTAATTTACTGCAGTGTCAGACGAAAGCAGTATGTAGAGCTATGCTGCTATTAATCTTAATGTGTGTAGCTTCTTGTCATACAGGACAACTCTCATGCTAGCAAAGAGGTAGCAAATGAGGATGAGTCAGAAATTTAGAAATAACAGTTTCTCACTACTAACTTTTTCTCCCTCTGCTGACTCTCACACATTTGCACTCACAATTAGTTCTTTTGTGTACAGTTAACACTTCAGTATCACCTATGGAGTTATGTTGTTAACTCTAAAAGATTTGCTGTCATTCCAAACCAACTAAATGATGAATGATTTAGTTGTTGTTATTATAAACATTAGGATTAATGTGACTAATATTATGCAAAATGTTATTCATCACATCGATTAAAGCATACAAGAAATATACAACACATGGTAAATGAATCCTCTAAAATCAATTTCCAATAATCTCTAAGACATGTCAGTGAAGGCTTGAATCACCTGATGTAAACTCTGCTTTCAACCTCATCCTTGGGAGAGTTCTCAGTAACTGAAGTACGGATAGTGGCCCCAAACTTGGGCACCATTACCTCAACCTCTATATACTAATGGATTATTAAATGGGCAGCCAGTAAATGCTTGAGTTGATTTTTGTCACCCACAATCTGTCAGGCTGAACATTTGTCAGTGGACATATTGATTAAGCAATATAGGTGAGATTGGCTGGGAGTTAGGAAACATTACATCAAACCACAAATCAAGAGTTCAGAGAACATTTAGGAACAGCTAGTGCTGCACCCATCGCTACAAGACATTGTGGTTGGGATGAACACATTTAAGAGGGGATAAAGAAAAAAATCAAAACACTCTACGAAAAAAGGACCTTTTTAACTGTTTTATGTATTATCTTGAATGCCAAGTGGCAGTATTAGTCTTTTATACAATAGTTCTAACAGGCAGGACTCCTATTTTTTTTTTTTTTTTTCAAAGCAGCATAATACACTGCAGAGCTTCGGCGAGGCCAGCTCATCTGTAACCATACTGCGGGTGCAATGGTCAGAAAAAAAACCTAAATGAATTTAAATGTCAATGCAAACAGTCGGGAAATTTATAGTCAGTTGGCATTTCTACGATTGCCATATGTGAGTGAGAACATGAGTAAAATTGGGGTGTCAAGTCAGATGAGCCGACTTGGTTTGCACAGGTTTCTAAAGCATAGTAAATCAATTTGTGACAAGTTTGTTTCATTAACTTTTTCAAAAAGAAAAAGATTAAAACTGATTTTTTACTCTATATTCTCTATCAGTTCACAAGTGCACTTGGCACTTTTTGAAATCGTCCAGAGTAAAGTCCAACCACGGATATTGACGGACCGTAAGGTCGATTCAGATCGAATCAGAACCATCTTGACTTGCTCTCTAACAGTCACTAAATTGGAATTATACAAGCTTTCTTGTCTTTTGCCAGTTGAGCAGCACAAGAATAATGAGCTTTTGTTTTATGATTCTCCGGCTGTATCTACTTGCATGCATGGGTTCTAAATGAGAATACCATTTTCTGGGCCTAATTGGGCCGTTTCGCCTTTGAACCTGTGACTCTGCTACAGGAGGAACCTTCTTTGGATATATCCAAATCAAAGAAGACACCTACAAAGAGCAGGCACACGCCTACACAGCGAGAAAAATTCATACGCAAACACACTGAAGCACATGGAGTACACACATATACATAGGTTTGCGTACAAATACACACAAAGGTGCAAATGCGCATACACACACACACACATAGGGAGCACTTATCTGAGGAGTTTGACTTTAGCAGATTGTCAGCCTTTGCAGACAGAGACACGTCAACATCACAGGACCCCCCACCCCCATGACAGGCGTCTCCGTGGCACCCCTCAGATCACTGTGGCGCCACCACGGCAGCTCCTTACGTTTCAATCTCCCCTCTCTTCTTCCCCCACAGCTCAAGCACCGGCATCTGGAAATATGTTTCAGAACAGAGCTGGGCTTTGCCCACACACATATACACACACACCTCCACAATGCTAACTTGTAAACTTTGAGAAAATAGGAACATCGCCATTCTGCATCCATGCAGTGTTAAAATGGGACACAGTCGGGATAGGGGTATGTGTCACATCAATGAGAGTATCATACATTACCTCATACTGGGTCACTCCAGCACAGCGCCTCCTGCTGACAGGAAAACCTGATTCTTTATTTACTTTCTTTGTGCAGTGAAGGGAAGTACACTCGGCATTTAAATGGAACAGTCATTTACTGCAGAATTTTGGAACTTGTTTACTTACTGGGATAAAAAATTGACTTAGTTTAAATTCAAAAGATACTTTTCAAAAAATTGCTCCTCACATGCCAAACGGCCCTTGAATCCAAAAGTCTAAATAAAGGTTTATAAGGTAGTTGGATTAAATCCTCTAAATTGCCTGCAGGTACAAATAATGGTGATTGATGGGTCTAATCCCATTGTCCACCCTCACAGACGCTGACACTTTGATGCTCGTTTCCGATAACTCCACAAGGGCTCAGGGTTGTCCAACTGTGGTATCGCCGGGTGTGGGAAGTCTCTTTAGAAGACATTTTAAGCCTTTAACACACGCTTTAAGTAAGTTGTAAGAATCCTTGGGAAGACTTGAAAAGACACCAACACGCAAATAGCTTGCCAGCGCTGTGTGTGGCTGTTCGTACTGGCACCGCATGATGAATCCTTTCATTTGATCCAACAAGTTTAGTGTTCCTGCTGAAGAGACAGCGAACAAGAAAATGCAGTCTCTGGATATAAGCATGACAGGAGCCCGACTCTACAGGCCACCGAAATACCACTGCCCTAGGTAACATTTGATGTCACAAAAAGCTGTCTCATTCTTCCCATTACCATTTAAGGACCTTACACCATCTTGCTCTCATCCTGCGCTCATCAAGCACTTAAGAGCCATTAGTTAAAGACTGTGAGGGTGCAGCAGTTCAGGCTTTACCAATCTAAGACCCACTGTGGGACTCAAGTTGGGCCAGGTCAGAATTAGACTGTAATTATAGTATAATCAGGTGGGTTATTGCATGAGAAACAGTATATGTTTTAAAGCACAATGGAGAATGGACTTTGAAATGCTGAAATGACATGTATTGCTACTCTTTTTGACTGAAGCTCATCATTAATGGTCGGTGCATCAGTGGTGTTGCCACTGCTGGTGTTCTCCCTTTGTTAGGGTCTGTTTGGGTTGGCTACACTTTGGATTGGGTCTCATTATCTCAGGATCTATGTGGCTTAAGTCTGACTCAGGATACCTCTGCATAAGTTCCCTTCTTTTTAAACATTATCCACATCAGGTTTTGGTAGGATTTCAACAGGTTTCCACTGTTTGGGATTGGGTGCAAAGTTCACTAAGACTTATGTATCTGTGTTAGAATAAGATTTCATTAGCTTAACTTGAGTTTCAGTGAAGGCAGTCTAGCAGTCTGTGGGTGAAAAACTAAAACAGGCATTCTACCGCATTTGAAAAACAAAGGATATCTTTAGCTTGGGCTGAATTGCATGTTAGCTTATGTCAAACGGAAAACACATTCACATTTAAAACAATTCCCTGATTGGCCAAAGCAAGCTCACTGTTGCAAGAAGGTAATCTGACACCATGACTAATTATTTTATTGCTCATTCACACAGTATGCTACAGTGCAGTTAAGCAAATGAATCACTGTACATGATGTATACAGATTTTTTATCAATTACTGAACTGAAAGTAAATCTGTTAAGTGATATTGAATATCATTTGAAGCATAACATAAGCCATATTACCTACACCATATACATGGAAGTCAAATATAAGCATATTTTACAATTTGCATTTCTACGCAATTATTACTACCTCTGCCTCTTTCAAATCATCCCTTTTATATAAGAAATATCACCTTAAATACTAACAAAATAACAAACTAATCCAGAGCAAGAAGGCGGCTCCAACAATACATGATTGATTTTGTTTTCATTGCAGTGTAGTAAACATGTAGCACACCCCTGACTCTCCTGAGGTTTAAAACATATTATTGATTTTACTATTGCTGTTCCATGCAAGATTGTAGTAGTAGATTTCTGCGGGCACTGACCAGTGAAGGCCATCAACATTGCCTCTTGTGTTGATGGGAAATGAACCTAGCGAGGAATCTGTAGAGCACCACTTTGACATCCCCTGAGGATCTAAGCTCACATGTAGCGACCTTGAACAGGCCAATGCATTTGGCTTTGGTGGATATCATATGCAGTGCATCTTTGTGTGATCAGTTAGTTTCAAAAAAGTTTACACAGATTTGAGGTGTAAGTTCAGCACTGTGTACTACATACTAGATGATAGACTAATTAGATGTGGAAAAATGAGGGATTTAGTGCACTGGCTGTTCATGCTTTGTCTACTTGGCTCATATACATTTGCAAATGTAGACTCACCCCAAACATTGGTAGAAACTTAACAGAGAGATAAGTAATGTAAAACGAGGAGGAGACAACTTTTGCACTGTGTCCGCTGAGCTATATTCGTTTCTGGCTGTGGAAGCATTGATCTTACTTCAGTATTTTCAGGAACTTTTCAGACAGTGACACAAGTGGATATTACGTTTGATCCATTTTATCTCCTTACCGATAGTTTTGGATATGTTTGTCATTTCCTACTGCCATGTCAAGAATACCGTCCACAAATTATATTATTTATTACACTAATATACCATTTATTTTGTTTATTCTAAGACAAGACATACATGATTTTTGATTTTAACAGCAACTGGTGTCACAAAATTTTAGGCATTCTGTCAAATCTGTATTACCTAAACTGTTTACTCACTGTGTTTGGTGTGTGTGTGTTGGTTGCACCTTCATCCTCTTAGCACAATGAGTCCTGATTTCTTGTTTGTGTTTGTGTGTTTACACGGCGCTTTATGCCACTGAACTATCCCTCAGAGTAATTAAGCGCTTACTCCATGATCCACTTGGGAAACACGGGGGATTGGCTCCGTTCAATACATCCAGACCTCCACCGCTAGACTAGCAAACAAGGAGCCATACCTTAACAACATTCATGACAGTCAGCTATGAATGAAACTCGTGAGATAGTGGAATGTGTGGAACTATTCAGCACCGAGGTATGAACATTTAATTAAGTTGTCTTGGCTGTTATTTGAAAAGCAGAAAGCTCATATATATATATATATATATATATATATATATATTTTTTTTTTTTTTATAGCTTTTACCTACTTTTGCCTCTGTGGAGTAGCACACTGAAAACTTCATGTACTGGTTTCACAAGGATTTTCCCAACCCCTCCAGAGACTAATCTTATAAGTGGACCATCTTTCATCTTCACTGGAAAGTGATTAGAGGATATTTGCTTGGCAGCATCTTGGTCAACACACGGCTACCATTTTTACCGTAACTTTCAAGATGTTTTTGGATTGTACTATGGGTCTTTACAGAATTCAGATCCTGCATACTTTTGCTGCAAGTTTTGACTGCTCTGCCACTTGATTCTTCCCAGAGTTGGTACAGTTGTGGTGGTATTCCCTTGAAAATACATGTCATCCCAAGATCCAGGGGCTGAGACACTTGTGTTCTTTGGGCTACCTTCACGACTCATCTAGGAGTTGAGCTGGCAGTCACTATCTTCACTCAGTAGGGGTATGGTGTGTACAGTGCCATAAGCTTGGCATCTCCCCCGGATCAGTGTTTTCACATTTTTCAGAGAGACCAGAGATTTCTGTGTAATCTTACTAAATGGTACAGGTTAGGATAAGGCCTTAGTAGATATTCCAATGGGTACCTGCATCCCATATGTTTCCTTAGGATGCACATGGATGCATGGTTGGTTTCTCAAGGACTTTTTTCATTTCAGAGGCAGTCAGAGGTAAGGGTTTTAGGTTGGACTGCTTGGGCTAATACATGAGGGTATTATAGCATGATTCGCCTTTGATTTTTATTCTTCTTTTTCCACGGGGGAAGAGTACTGTGTGATGAGTCTTTGTATATCCAAACGTCACAGCCATGCATTATGTCTGTTTAAGGCTGCAGCCATTTGAATTTTCCTTTTTAATCCTATGATGTCCGTCAGAGGTTATTCAAGGACAACTAGGATTACAATACATGAGCCAAATCTTAAACTGAAACCCCTTCTAAAATATGGCTTTTGACTATGAGACACCCTCTGTAGACATGAAAGATGGCTTTAAAATCTTTGTAGTTTGCTTTTTAGCAGCAGACCATGTCTGTTACCGGCTATGATATATGGTAGTTTGCAAAGGATCCCAATGATGACCCAGTTTCAATACCAAAAGCAACCTTCTCCTAGAGAGAGTCCCATTTAAAGTACATAATATCTAAATCCGCCGCAGTCTCAAATCAAAGCTTGTGGATTGTTTGTTAACAATTGGCTGTCATGAAGATGAGCATATCTTTGAATGGATCCACTTATTACGATTTTCTTGTCAAGACAACTGCACTTGTTATGAAGAACAAAGAGACAAGCATGAACACACTATGGTTATAGATAGATTTGTGTGTGTGTATAGAGACACATGCTTCCAAGCTGCCCCCTGAGCTCACACCAATTTGAAACGGGCAAGGTTATTCATAAAAAGATAGATGTTGCTTTTTGTTTCTGCTGTCATTTGACGATCCATCTTAATGCATGATAATACTTGGCTATTGGGTTTTTCCCTCCACACGAACGCATCCAGTTTGTCTGTTACAGAAGGCTGATGATAAAGACAGATTACTGTCCAGGCTGCCTTACTGTACTTCCCCATGGCCAGAGATGTGAAACGAGGCCATTAATATTGTAAACATAAGGAGCCGATCAGGTGCTATATGTGAGATTATTGGAGCAAATCAAAACTGAGTTTAACACACTGGATATTTTTTTCCTAATATTTAATGATACAAATTATGTAAATCCTGTCAGTGGACATAATAGGACAAGATTAATTTAGGCAAAAAGCCTGAGGTTTTATTGTGACCTAAAAACTAGCCTAATAGGCCACATGGATATATCTGATAGAGAAATTTAATCATATCATTGATTGTAGTGAACATATCTGCTTTTTGCACACTAAAACAAAAGGATTTATGAGGAACAACGTAATGGAAAGTTTATTGCTATTCCATTTTGAGCCAATGCTTGTCTTCCTCCACCATTTAGCGAGGACAATATACGAGACACTAATGGAAAAGGCAAGTGTGGCATGATAAATATCTTACACCTTATTAATGCAGGGTGTGGCCAGTATATGTTGAGGTATCACAGCGTTTCCTCCTTGCTGCCTAATCAATACGTTGACATGCGCAACAGAACATGCTTGACCGTATTGTCCTCTTAATTAAATGTGATGCAGTATCTGCTGAAACTGCAGTTGCGCTGTGTTCATGGCAGCTTTACCCAGCCAATGAAAATATTGATAGTCTATCTATACCATCTCACATTTTACAGGACATATCTGTCCTAGTGTGTGACTTTCAACAGGCCTGTTGACAAGGACCCACGATTTAACAGAGGGAGTCTCTGTATACCTACCATCTTTGTTACAATTCCACATATGGTAGAAAAATATAAAGGAAGTGACCTTATTTCAAACAGGGTTTGATGCTTGCTGTTTTACTCCAGAATAATTCCCTAGGACAGCGCAATAGTTTTGCTTTTTCCTAAAAGCTACTTTATGATATATATATGTAATTGTAATTCTGCCTGTGAGAGTGCGGAAATTGCAAACATTATGAAACGCTCAGCCAAGTGCTCATTCTCGGTTTCTGGTTGAGAAGTATGCAGTTGCGCTAATGCCATACATAAGGCGGGCATTTTTTCCTAGCTGCTCTGCTAATGAGTGACATATTTGTGGAGGTTTGTAAAACTTGCGTTGTCGTGATAAGCAGAAATGCTCTTGTTACTGTCTAAGTATCATCATGCAGAGAATGTGCTTTTTGCCAGGGGATAGGAGGACTTTTGGGTATTATTGTCTCTGACTGTCATGTTCTCTGCTGTATAAACGAAGAATTAAGCATGCTCAATTGGAGCTAATTCAACAAGGGGTGCTCCCCAAAAGCTAAATTTGCAAAACAGTGACGTACGTGGATAATTGTTTGACATGACTAATTGTAAAGCCAACATTACTCAGCATGAACACTGGAGGCAATGGATTACAATCAAGCATGCTGCTCAGCATGCCTATAATAGCATGTTCAAACGACCTAAGAGAGGTATTAGAGCAGCATATAAAATGGCTATTTTCGATGTTTAATGATTTATTTCTGAAATCGATATGAGCAAATATCCTAAGGTCCTAATGACCATTTTCCCCTGTTTTACCTTTGCAGCCTACTTTATGGCTGGCCCTAATAGTTGTGCCTTTAACTCTTCAAATACCTTGTTGAAGGAGCGTGGCCATCATCCACCCTCCATTTTGTAGTCATTTGTCTTTCACATTTGTCTTCAGCCTGTTTGTAACCCCCCCCCACACACACACACACACACACACACACACACACACACACACACACACACACACACACCACCACCACCACCTCCCTTGTTAGGCTGAGATGAGCCCACTGTGGTGCTGGTTAAATGCAATCCCATATGCGATTATCACAAGAGTGAATGAAGTAAATGGAAACTGGAGTGAAGTTGTTGCTTTATACCACCATCTATTTAAGCATAAATGGATTTATTCTCAATGTGCTGGTGTTAGCACAAGCTGATTAGTTGTAATGCCAGGGACTGCTTATATGTTTAGATAACATTATCACATTGGAAGCCCCTTCATAAAAGAGCAAGGAATGGGAATTATCAAAATTTAATGCAATATGATTCTGATAATCTTCCATGCAATGATGCTTTGTGATATGTCAGGTTGAGATGTTTCCTTTTTTTGGTACTTCCTGTATTGTGCAAACACTTTTGAAAAATGCATTACTGCCACTGTGAACAATATTAAGTTGAGGCATTTGAGATGCATTTTTTAGGAGTAACAATGAGTAATAATTCTTACATCATCAGTGACCTATCTAATGGTAGATATAATGATGAAAAGGAGCTGTAAATGTGTCCTACTGCAAGAAGAACACACAGTAATACCAAAACAACCTTTCATCCTCACACTGCATTTTTGGGCTGTCTTAAGGTTTAAGCCAAGCTGTCAACACTCCACCATTAAGTAGTGACCCATGTTCATTGACAATCGGGTCACACTGCAAACCAGTCAAAACAAACCTTACTTTTACCATTTACTAGATATAGCAGTGGCTTAGAGAAAAAGATTGAGAAATTGACCCCCAAGGGTAGTTGCTCAATGTCAAGGTCACTGTCGAGTTGTCAGAGCTACGAGAAAAAATCCATTACTGAGGCAAGGGAAAGGTGTAGTATTTGTCATTCTCAAATGAACAGCAGCTGTTTCTTCCCTGTTGGTTAGGTGTGCAGCCTTTGGGAGTTTGATCTGACCATCGCAAACGTAATGGCCTTCTGTTCTAAGGAAAACCACACGGCAGTCCTCTTCTCAGATTCCTTTCTTTTGATACCTTTGATAGAAGTGGCTTTTCAACTAACGCTCGATATGAATATGTGCCGATATTGCATTTTAGCTAATGAGGACACAGTTTACTGGATATCTGACTTTAGAAAAGTAGAAAACCAATAGAACAACAATATATCAGCCAGCATTCATTGTAGCATTCATAATCACATATCATAAACAATCAATATGGATAAGTATTCCTTAATTTTGAGCAGGGTATTTTACATTTATACATTGCAGTTTTTTGTTATGTACCAAATGACATATACGTGACACCAATATATACATGTTAATATAATACTGGAGGATAATATAATAGTAAAGATGTTTGATGATATCTGACAGCTGTTGTGGCTTTTGTTATTGAGCACAATATGCTTGCAAGTGAAATAAATTACAAAATTACCATTTGTAAATGACCTGGAAACAAGTGTTTTTTTTTCCGAATTTACTTAAGCAAATAAAACTGTGCATTAGCTCATGCAGTTGACTTTATTAATTGTTTGTAAAATGACTCTCTTAATGCTACTGTAGTATAAGTGACCTGTTATAGTGCTGATTATGTGTGAAAGGGATAACATAATATTAAAAATTCTACTGTCAAGCAGAGATTATCTCAAAATGAAAATAAAGGGATTTAGTGAGGAGTCCATGACCCTTTTTATCACAGTCCTATTGTGTAATGATATGAAATGATTGCACAAGAGACACATTTAAAACTGGGTTACACTGACAGTTCCCTCTGAGAACTGCTTTGACAAACATTCAAAATTTAATCTGTTTATATTTAGCCGCTTCATGATTGAATAATGCAACCCTTTTACATGCAAAAACAACTGCAGGGTGTCAGCGATAATGAAAAATGGATACATTCAACTTGGCTCCACAAAAAAGTTCTCTTCTGCATTTCTCTGCTGCAAACTCCGCCAACAGAATCCATCATTAACAACATTAAATCCATAAGACATCAACCAACCTGAGGAGGAATGAATGGAAAAGCCAGCAGAATAGCTTACAATTAATTCCATCACTAGCTAAATCTGTTTGTAAAGATTTATGGATTTCTAATTAGCATAAACATGAAGGAGATCGATAACAATGATATTATCTCTGCTGAACTAATCGGTTTATTCACACATCAAAACAAGGCAGAGTAAATCTTTTGTTTAAAGACGTATCATCCCTGCACTCTGTTTGGGTGTTAAGATACTTTTACAACAAAGTGCAACAATGGCAAGAGCCTACATAGATTTGGGATGCTTGTATTCTGGCATTAGTGTAATCTTATGTAGAATCAAGACATTAGCTGACATCAATCTACTGTCAAATCTCTTTGGAAAGGAGGCAAAAAGCGTCATAGAGAGAGATCTTTTGATTCTGTGTTAAAGGTATGTCAAACGCAAACTTGCCACAGCCTGTTCAAGCGTTTTCTGGGAAACCTCCTCAAAGCCTAACAGGCCAAACACATCTTCAGAGTGAAATTATTGTGTCACATTCAGACTACCTGAAATAGGGAAGAATCACTGTGCCATCTTATGGATCGCACCACTGTGTGGCGACCACTTTGGAGAAAATCTCAGCGCTCTCTCTTGACTGACATAATGTCATCTCCTTGTCAAGTACAGGAATGGAGCTCAAGGGTCGGATTCCCTGACAGCTCAGAGCCTGCGGAGAAATGCCAGGGAGCCAGCAGGCACTTGTGTTTTTAATAGAAACTGGCCAAAAAGAAAAAGATCTGTCACTTCCTCATTCACTATTTGGGTGAGTTCTGGAGGCCATTAAGAGCAACTTTTCCCTCCCTTAACGTGCATCCAACTGTCCAAGACAACCACTGACGGGAGTCAGCGCACCTGCTTTACAGGAGAGCTCCATTTCCAGGTAGTTGTTAATTTTAGGGAATGACTTGCAAATGGTATGCGCGAGCATCTGTCTGCATTTACATATCACAGTGTGCATGTGTGTGTACATGTAGATGCATGTAGCACACGGACTGCGCAGGGGATGAGATAAATTATGTCTGTGGACTGTTGATTAACGAGTTTACCATGCTGAAGTTGTTTCACCTTGTTTTCATAAATTTGTATAAACTATATGATGAGGAACATTAGAGAGAAATACAGCAGCTGTGTTTGTGTGTGTGTGTGTGTATCTGTGTGTCTATGTGTGTAGGCATGAGGTTCTCAGAGACAAAGTGAGAGAAGCAAATAAGTGGGTGAGCGAGTGAGTGAGTGAGTAGTAGAAAATGAGGCCCTTGATCATGAAGTGCAGTATTTGCAGGTACAGTATTTCATCCTAAAATGAGAGCCACTTCATCTCTTCCTCTGCTGTATAATAGTCTATTTCGGCATGTAATGTGTGCAATTACATCTCGGCTATGAAAAATATTTTATTGATTTTCACAACAGTTGTTAGTTTTTGAACAAGAAAGGCATCAGTTAGTGAATTTGTCATACATCTGATGTAAAGGCAACAATATAACAAACCCTAAATGATAAAGAACAAACAGTGGGAGGAGCAATTAAAACTTCCCAGCAACAGCGAACCTGGAGTCATGAACTTTTCTGTGATCCAGTTTATACGGCTCATAGAAAGGTAAAGTTGGTACAGAATTGTCTGTGCACGCCGGGTAATATGTCCCAACCTGGGCTTGATACAGTGAACAAACAATAAATCCACTACAATCATGTGGCTAAGGCATGTTCATAATTAAACTTAGAAATACTAAAGTAGGTTTTGGAAAGATCTGTGGATCTACTTTATATTTACTTCGTAACATCTATTTAAAGCTTTTTTGAACTTGCCTGGTCCATTTGTTGGATAGCGAAATAAATAATAATTTATGAATAATGTTTATTCAGTTTATTGTTCAAATACCCACTTTACATGGATTTTTTTTTTGGTTATTATGGGCCACAGCAGTATTTTTTAAAAAGCTGTTATTAGGGGGAAAACATTTCTTTAATTTTTGAACTTCTTATGATTAATCAAATGTTGCCATGAAATAACAGATTAAGGATTAACGGACTTGCTTGGAATTCACATGTCTAGTTGTTACTTAGTGTTGTGACAATCGTAAAGTCTTTGCCAAAGAAACTCCAGTGTAACGTTTAAACTGCTTCTGTTTTAATTATAGTGAAATAGTCATAAAAGCACTTGAATTTCCCTCTAAACTTTGCAGATCTTGCAGTCGCCTAATCCTACTCGTCAAATAGCAGCACACCCTCTTGCAAGCGTGTGCAAAAATTCTTTCACACAAAGCAAAATCCGTCTCTTCCTCCATGATGATTCCTCCTCGACTGGTTGGAGAGGCCAACTCACAGAGGAGATAGCAAGCTGTGGCGACCGGCCATGTACTTGGCTGCATTTGCTGACTCAGAAGAGGACATTAGCATACAGCTGCCATTAGCCGGGCTGCAGCTGCTACGGATGCCTTCCTTCGTTCGCTAAAAAGGAAAAGATAGTATGTCGGGCTAACTGGTGTGGGTGTGACAGAGGGCTCATAAGGCATGCACTCATGGTCCACAGAGACCTTTGCTGATACCTTCCCTCTGTCCTGATGACTGATGTTATGCCACTCGCATGAAAAACTGTTTGCAATCCTTAAAGGAGAGTCTATTGTACGAAATGACATGATAGATGGCACAAAGAAAATCTGCATCCAGTTATGTAAATATGGAAGCACCTCCTGGCTTTTGCACGCATGCAGAGGAAAAAAAAACATAAATTTACAGATTTTTAGGAAATTTATTCTCCGCAAATAGAGTTTCCTTGAACAGTGCCTTTTGAATTGATTTCTGCTTGTTCCCAATCCACTCTGAGAAAGCCATCTTTTCATGTCTAGTTGAAGCTGAATCACATTCTGTCAGGGCTGAGGTGATGTTGCAGGCAGATTGCTTATCCGTCAGGATCACGGCAGACACAAACAGGTTGCTGATGCTGCTGCTTAAACCTGTCTCAGTCAGGCCTCGATCATCAAATCTGTCCCTGTCTCCCATGATATATTGACAGCATTGCATTTGTCTCCCCCTTCCCCTCCAAGCTGAATTCCTGACCAATCCTGTGCCTGGTTATCGAACTATCATAAAGAATGTATGACAGGACCTTAGAGTGGTGAGAGATGGCTTCGGTGAAGCCCGTAGGGCTGGTGAAGATGGAATAACGTAGGTGTGGCGGCACATGGCAGTTTGACTTACAGCCTTGATTCCTTTCACAACCACCTTGAAATCTCAGACTGTGGACACTGTTTGAGAAGTTGTTGAAATGAACATGAAATAGATAGAAATTTGTGATCTGATGGTCATTAAAGCTGAGGGAGGAAGGCCAGACATGTTCAGAGTCAATTTATCAACCCTACTATTTGCATGCAGGTTTTTGCATATATAAAAAATATTGTCAGTTGAATCCATGTCTTTGAACTCATTAAGATTTAATATCGCTACTTGATGGTGTACAGATGGTGTAAATACAATTTACCCATTTACAACAGAGGTAGAAATCCCAGAAACTGTTGATTGGCCATGGTCGGGAAACCTCAAACTGCAAGTTCTCTTCACAAATTGTGATCTCAAGAGATAAACCTCAGACTTAGATCAATACAGTCGGCAGGATAGTGACGTCAAAACTAATTAAGATTGCCTGTGTGCCACAATGGTACCAATCTGTGCTGAGTGGGCCCAGTGTCAGCATGGGCTACAGCAAGGTTATTTTTCTTCCATTGTTTGAGGCTTAGAGGCACCTCCAGAGGGATCCCTGCAGCCAAGACACTATTATCTGGCTAAGGTTTGGGACAATCACACTGTCCCTCTCTCATTTCTTGTAAAGGTCCCTCTTCAATTAATCTCAGAGCCAAATCTTTTTATGCTTTCCTGTATGGGGCCCATGAAAGGAGACTTTTTCAAAGAAGCTTGTGAACAGGTTGGCTCTCTGTGTTGAAAGAGAATAAAGAGGGATTATGTCATATAGAGTAAACTGGGAAGGAGAGGATATAGCTGGGTGACTCCGATTATGTCCAGGTAATGTAGTGTTGTCACGTCTGGCAGAAGATGTTGTGCATCAAAGAGGGGAAATTTTCCAGACTGATCTTTACATTTCAGTTCAGGCCCATCTGTGAATCAGTGCAAAACATCAATCATTAGAATCGTTCCAATGTGCAGATTACATGAATCATACAATCAGTATGAGGGAATGGTTCATTGTGCAAACTTTGAATAACAAGCTAATTTGATGAGCCTCAAAGTGGGATTCTATTATCATGTGCCTCTCACTCCATTATCCAAGTAAGCCCAGCGTCCCTAAGTTTGCGTTGTAAAATTGTAAATATGCGTTCTGTCCCCAAACTCTCAACCCCCCATGATAGGAGAGGATATACAACAAACACTCTGTCTGACTTGAATTAGTACAGTAATAAGCAGTTGCATTGAGGTCAGGATGATAAGTACGCGCACCACAAAGGATCTTTCCAGTTTAATACAACATGGATTTTAATCTTGTAGGTTTATCCATTGGTTCTGTTGGTCATAATAACATCATTGTCATCACTGACTGCTATGATCTGGAAAACTGCTAAAAATTAAATAAAGGTTTTATATAAAACATCAGGTTAGTGACCATATTTGGAAAAGTAAACAAAGGGAAAACATAAAGTCATTGCTGGAGCTATCACTTAAAAACATCCTGCATCATTTATACAGGCATCTTGCTTCAACTTTGACCTGCCATACTGTAGTTACGCACTGTCGTTCTCTGGAGAGCTGAGATTTTTAACCCAAAAAGGTGGTTCATATAATCGGAGTACCCTGTTGGTTTGTTTATCTGATGATATAATAGCCAGTGCTGTGTAAAAGCTAGATTCCAGTAATTACTTCAGTGAAAACAGTGTTATCACATCCAACCGAAACAACGATCACAGCCATGGAAGGTAGATCTGAGTCGATAGGTTACAGTGACATCCTTTAAATTAAAGGAGGGGTGGGGTTTTGAGCATTACTTTTCACAAGTGGGTCCTCGTTTTGTTTGTATCATGCACGCACATAAAGATGTGAGGGCTTTGAATGAGCCCTTTCACATGATGAGAAAATAGTTTTGTCCGGCATAGAGTATTGTTGCATGAATCAAATAATTGCTCAGAGATATACACTAACCTGGGCACACAGCTTGTGATTTGTGTTTTATAAATTGTGCTCCTTTCTCAAACCTTCATTAGACTGTGCTGTAAGAAGGTCCCTGCTTGCTACGCTGTCTTAACTGCCAAAATTAATTTTTACTGATAAGACCGCAATTTGTTGATAGTAAATGTTATTTCAAAAGTTAATCATCATGCAGAATGAAACTCAACAACATTTACAAATCAGTAACCTGAAGTAGCATGGAGATGAGACAAATTGAAACTGGAATCCCTACCAACAGAATTACAACCATAAATATTTACCTTAAAATGCCCCAGTTCAAGCTCTTGAACAAAACAAAAGATCTTGTGTTAATTTGTTATAATTACAAATATTCTCTCCTTAACCAACCTTGCTTACATGTAATCAGCGTAAAATAACCTTGAAAAATGCAAACAAGGCAATTGTGTTGGGATGATTAATTTATTTCTGAATTGCTGTGCTTGACTGCATGTTGAACATAGTAAGATTAATTTTTATGAATTTATGTATTTCGCAAAAGTGCTTTTGGAGTGCAAAGATGAATTTTTATTTGGATTAAGAAGCCAAGCTATAATGTTACTCCCTGGCCCGAGCAGTATAAGGAGCTACACATGCACACACATACACACACACAGCCAAAGTTGTTTTAAAGTCAAATGGATTGTAATAGAAACCTGCGATGCACTCTGTTCCTTACTCTGAGGATTAGGTAATGGTTAGAACAAGAGAAATATGAATAATTTATTGCTGCATGCATTGCGGTCATACACATACAAGTGTTAGCTTCAGACTTAGTATGTGATTTTCATGTTCATTAGCGATCTAAAGAGGATCCTTTTAGGGTCTGTTAGACATGCAGAGGTTTAAATTGTATGCAAGATGCACATTCATTTAATCTGTCATGCACACCCTCCTCATACTTAAAGTGCCCTCACTGAGACTCACTGTCTGTGTCTATAACACTCTGCCTCCCTGTTCTTACAGCCATTTCCAGTACAGTTATTAGCAATAAAATATATAATCACAGGCGGATGCACCTTTATAAAGAACAATTAAATTTGTCCAAACGTCCCTGTCTCAAAAGATTTTCAGGATGGAATCCGCAGTGCCGTCCTCCTAATCACTGCTCCATTAATACATACGAAATCCGTTTTTTAATGGCATTTTTCATCACAGCCCACCAGAAAAATGCAACTGTCCACACCTGCAGAAACGCACACTTGCTGAGCAATGGAAAAACCCCGGGTGTTTCACGTGATTAATTTTTTTTCAGATGATTTGACAAAACAATTTGCGGTGTGGAGAAAAGCTACATCATGATATGACTGTAGCTCCCTGGGCCACATTGAGACCTTTTTTTTTTTACTTGAGGAAGCATTGTAATGGGGACTTCATCTTTTTTTTTTTTTTTTTTGGGGCTATTCTATAAAAAGGTGCAAGCATCTGAGGTCCCAGCGGTACCTATTACAGCAGCCTTGTAGTCATTAATCACGGACGAGTAAGCATTTCAACACAGCGTCCGCTTAGAGTTTCCAATAGCCATTCATTAACAGTTTCCACTGCCATCTCTTTTCTTAGCTTCTGCCCCCTCCTATCCATCGCTCCCACCTGGACTCTATGGAGTTGGTCCTTTTCTTGCTGATATACCTGCTTTTTAGACTATTTCCTGTGTTATGTAGAAACTATAGAGGAGGGTGAGCTCATTGTTCAGGGCTTTTATTTAGAGTGGGAAAACTAACCTTTGCGAAGTTCCTCTTCTTTCGCTTTTCTTGTCCCTCTTCAAGTTTTTTATTTAGAAAAGCCTGCTACTGTTACATACAGTATTGGGCGTTATTGTGAAAAGGGACTGTCTTCTGGAAACTGACATCATATAGTCTATCATTGCATCCATTTATATTGGATTGAAGCAGTGAGACAGACATTGTAGTAATAGTTCTTTCTAAAATAAAGTCACTAAAATATTTTAAAGCTGTCATTTAGAATCAGCAATCTTCACAACGGGAAACTACTCAGTAGTTACTTGGATACAGTGACAAGGTATTTCTTCTCATCTGTAAAAAAACCTTAGTGTTCATGCTATATATGGTTGTGTTTCATTTCACTCAAGATTCAATGAAAATAATCTGTCAAACATCATGCAATAGAGTGGCCAGTGGGGAAATTATACCCATTATTAATGGTCTCCATCATCTCTCAGGGGCTTTCCATTATAATTATTGACTTTTTTCCCTTCTTGTCTCATACAGTTCTTTTAAATTAGAGCAGGGTCAGCATCTGATAAAGTAGCTGCAAAAAAAACAAAAAACCATAGCATAATGAAATTTGGCTGTTAACGATGTTCATGTCATAGAAAATGGGACTCAAAAACAGTAGAATTTATATAGTTATATTTATCAGAATTTGTGCTATATGAATTTTAAAGCATTTCACAATATTGAAAATTAAACCATTAAACTGCATATTTAGAATCTAAATAACCTTGTTTTTTTTATAAACAGACCAAACTGGGCTATTCAAAGAAATGTTGGAGAAGTCTGGGGTGAATTTAGAGTAATTTGCTTAGACACAAAGGAGCAGCTGGCATTTTAAATGATTTATCTGAAAACCCAAGAGGATGATTGTTGTCCCCCTATTTATTGTGAAGACCAATTTACAACAAGTTACAGCAGGTGGTGGGACAAAATCTTGGCTATCAGGCAAAAACCTTGACCTCGAAAATCATTTCATATTGACTTTCACTACAATTGTCTCTCTGACACTTATTGGACCTAATAAGCACTAGTTAGTTTAGCACTGGTTAGTTCTAGTTATTGTTTATTAAATTCAACATAATAGTTAGGTTAAATGTTAAAAACCCATTATCAGCTTGGATGTAGATGGCACCAGCAGTGCAATACTCTCTACTTCCCTTTCCCAAGAAATAGGGCATGAAGCATTTTGAAGTTGGCCAAGAATCTGACAACGCCAACCTGAGCGATTTGGCTTTCAGCTCTGATTGATTAGATTGAGCTCTCAGCCTTCTCATTGATATGCATCAGAGAAGGGAGTAACTTTCCTCTCAAAATAATTTAGCTACAGTTACAGGGAACTTCTCACTTTGGCAGCACCTTACCTAATATCAATCGCCTAAAAAGGGATAATCCAAAGTGCTGATAAGAAGAAAGGCATGGAGATCCCTCCTCCTCAGCTTCCATCTTTTGTCATATAGAACATTAACCCTGAGACTTAGATTTCCCTTGGCAGCAGCCTAAACAAAATGATTGCTAATCATTTGTCGTCTTAGCCCTGGACGACTGTGGGTGTAACTCTGCATTGATTAAATGGCAGGAGAGAGTGAGAATGAGAGGGAGCGGCCCTTCGCCTGGTTAATGCAGATGACGGGGAAAAGTATGACAGTCAGCAGAAATCGGCTAATATGAGGTCACCTGAGGATATGCTTCCATAACATGCATTCATAGTCCATGTGCTCAGTTTGTTGGTTGGGGTTTGCAGGAAAAAAAGTGAGTTTATTTTGTCTCCTGACCCCATCAGTTTTTGTAATTTATAACAGTTGAATTCTAAATGAAAATATACTAAAATTATAGTATTATGAACTGTAATTTTTGTATTCATGCTGTCTTAATGCAACTAATATTAGTGTTAACTCCAATACAAAGACAAAGTTATCACAGACTTGTATTATTTGAAGAGTTTCTACATGATTAAGAAATGAAAGGTAAATACCCCCATGGCCACATAAAGAATGGCACAGCCATTACTCATAACCTGGAACAAAATTAATAGGCCAAAGTCGACCATACTGTGGGTGCATGAGTAATGCAGGGTCTTGGCTGCTGGTACGTTTCAGAACAGAAGCTACCACTACTTGCCAATTCCACGATAAATATCAGATAGTCTGGCAGCACATTTTGGAAATTGAGCTCCATGATGGAGTGTAAAATTACCATCGGCCTGATGCATTGTTAAAGACAAGCAGGAACAGCTGGTGGCCTTTTCCAAGATAATCCAGCTCTTGATGTTTTTGGATTTCTTGCTGGTGATAAGAGTCTGTGCTCTCCACCATTCCTGTCAACAATAAACTTCCGTTCCTCGGTTCATGAAAATATATGTAATTTAATACAAACTTAGAACTCAAACATATGCTTACAATGCAGGATGCAAAGCCTCGGAGCATTTGGACAAGGAGACTAGGAGTGTGCATGTATGCAGAATCTTAACCACTGCACCATTAACTCACAGTAATGATGCATGCCATCCGTCTGTTTGCCTGTTGGTGATTTCAAGATGGCACACTGTTGCATGCCGTATGCCCTCTCGCATTCTGGCCAGAATTCCAAACCGCACAAATGTAAAAGAGCAGGAAAAATTAAGGTGGTTCTGGGTTGTAGAGAACATAATAGTCTGAACTGTTAGGGCTTGCCTTATGAGTGAGAGAAAGGCAGGGAGAAGGATTGTATGAAAGCCCGCTCTAGCTTTTTTTCCCTATTGTGAAGTATATTTGTCTGCAGCCCCTTTGGAAAGCTCACGAAGCAGCTTGACGACTGAAGACGTGTTTTCTTTATGTGAGAACCAGCCTGTGTGATACACAGGGAAAATGTTATTTTTTACCCCCAACTGTTGTTTACGGGAAACAAGTGTCAAAAACTACTTCAGTCTCCAAAGCGAACTTGATAAAAGCAACAATCTGAAAAGTGCATGCTCTTATTTTCGATCACTCAGCGCTGAATGAGAATTCAAAATTTGCTTGTGTGATTCTGGAAGTCAACTTTCCGCTTTAAAGTGTGAATGTGCAAAATGTATGCAACACTCAACACAAGAAAGCAGATGGATTTCTCAGCTGAATTTGCCTATTATTAAATTATATCGGCAGACTAAGTCGCGAGGTATATGGCCTAATTACTATTCTTTTGTAACATGCTGGTGTTATTCTCGACTCATACAAAATGGACGAAGACGTTGAGAATAAATTTGTTGCCTAAACTCAGAATGCAGGAGAATACATTATGCAAGCCAGCAAAACTTTATACTGCGTTAAAAGTATATTTCTTTAATTATGACACTGCTTCATTGAGTTCATTGTTAATAACAAGCAGTTCTGCTCGGAGGAAAGGAATTCTTCTAATAGCTACAGCATATGCAGGCAGAAAAGAGGATATCTCTTCTGAAAATGTTATTCTGGTTTTGCCATGTCATGTGTTCAATACCATTATCGTATGAAATGAATCTCCCCTGAGAGACTGATCAGTGTGACTAACCCTCTTTGTACTGCCTTAGAACCTCATCAGATACAGACTCTGTATGGTTTTGTGCTTGAGTGCCGTGCACCCATTCAGCAATTTGAGCTTGGTCTATCAACTGAGCAAGTGCCCCAAATACAGTTTTCCCTGGTAAGATAACGGCTGGATAATGTGTTTTTTTGTGTCAGTCCCTGGAATTACCTGACTCTCCTATTTGTCTCTGACTGTAGTTCTAGATACTTCTCTGTATGTTGCACAGTATCGTTTGTTATGTGATTAATCACCAGTGATAGTACACTATCAACCTTCCCTACACTTATCTGGATGTTTAGGTCGATGTAGACAAAGGAATTACATTTTTCCCTTTATGATACCCAGTGGTCAATATGTGTTTGTGTGATATAGAAAAAGGCTTTTTAATCACAGGGTTTTTTGGGTTTTTTTAATATACCAACATAGTGCTTTTCCTTTCTCAAACAGCTCGGTAATTTATTTTGCAGCACAAAGTTAAAGAAATTAAGGGCTGATTCATACCTTTTTTTCAGATAGAAATTACATCAAATTAAAGGATTACATTACGTTTGTTTAATATGAAAAAGGTCACCCAAATTCACAGCATAACTAAATCACAAAATATGTCCTTCATTATTACCTTCCAAAATGACTCATATTACCTCTACAGAAATATTTCATTTGCCAATTTACTGATGTGCCAGCTCAGTGGTTAAGGTTGGTTAATTAAAGAAAAGTAAAAGTTTACTTTTTTAAGGTCAGAAAAAGAAGCCTTTTTTGTTTTGTTTTGTTTTGTTTTGTTGTTGGTTTTTTTTGTTTTGCAAATTGATTTTGACATGGAAGAACACAAACACTTCTTCTTTCTGTCTTTGATTCCTTGGGAGGACAGTTACTGTTTGCATGCACACAAGCACTCAGAGTTCAAGGAATTTTATATGTGTTTGAACAAACAAAAGTGCTGTTGTTTCTCTGGTTAGTAGAGTTTTGTTTGGCCACCATTAGCTCATTGTTGTGGTTTTTACAGTCCACAGATTGTTTTGTATAGTTCAGTCTCGGGGCTCTCGCCAACTTCAGAATTTGGTGGAGACCACAGCACATCTAAAGTGAGGCTGGATATTTGACATGACTTCAAGCTAATGCTAAAGTTGCTCAGTGTCCGTGTAGTATTTATCTATTTATCCTTTTTTTTTTGCTCACATGTTAGTCATCTAGCTCATCTGCCCCCTAGTTGTCAAAAATAAACCAATATATCTTTAAAAAAAACATAGTAATTGATGTTTTTAATTCCCTAATTAACACACTAATGAACAGCAAACTCACTACATAGCTAGTGTTAAACCAAATTGCTGTCACTCAATCAGTCTCTTTGACATTGTTTTCCTGCAGACTGCTTTGAATCCTTTACAGGTATTTTCATCATTTACTGATTAAAATTTAGTATAACACTGGGGATGCGACTGTCATGACACCATGAACCCATCCCGTTTTGGTAGCCAATGGTAGAGGACCTAAGAACTTTCACAGGAGGAATATACCATGGGGAGCCAAACGATGTGAAGCATCACTGAGCCGTAACATCTAATTATCAGGGCCCTGTGAAGTGTATTGAATTTGTCAATCCATTGGAAAAAGGTGTTTCCAGTGTTCAGTGTTTGCACCTTTAGAAGAGACCAATCTGATGTGTCACCTTCCCCCGGAGGAAACAATTTGGTTCTCAAACAACAAGGTTCTTTTTAATGTCAAAGAGAGGGCAGACTTTAATCAAGACACTATTGTAATCATTCAGACGAATGATAGTTACTCATCCAGATTGTTCTACTTTAGGATTATATATAAATAATGCAGAAGTTCTAATAACAAGCTGTTTGCAAGTATTGCGTCAGTAAACTTCCCATTATCTTCAAATACATTATTCACAAATGAATGTGCAAAGAGACAAATCAACCCACCCCCTGACCTAACACCCTAGAAATCAGCTTCAGCTACCACTGTATGTAACCTGAGGTAACACTCATCGCAAGTTGTTGTACCATTATTGGAACATCCTGCAGCATGTCAGAGCTGCTTTCTAATGACTGCTTTCTCCCCGCTCCGTTTGATGTGTAACTTGTCACTCTATCGTCTACAGCCGAAACAAAATTTAAAAAAAGCGGAATGTTTTGCTACATATGAGACAGCAAACAGAAATCCTCCAAAATGCTTTTCCATGCAGCACCTTCAAACCCCTGGTAGGTTTTGGGTGAAAAGATTGGGTAGCAAAGTTCTGCTCCATATGAGGGCTGAGAATAACATGCACCAGGAGGCAAGAGAAACACTGCATCAGGGACCAATTTACATCATGACACTGTCAAGATGGAGCCTCAGAGGTGTTACATCTGCAGAGGACTTGCACTGAGCATGCTAAAATTATGTGCACATATATTTGAATATTATCCTCAAGTTCATTCTGTACTGATCTCAAAAAGCATGAAAATCCTTGGACCATGCAAAGCACTCAAAAAAAAAGAGGGAGAAGGGTCTGTGCTGTTTAATATCATGATAACTTCCTTGAAATTATAATATATAAAAAGCACTAAAGCACACTGTTGTTTAAAAATCTTAATAACACTGAGCTCAAACAGCATATTAATCTCATCACACTGCAAAATTTGCAGTTAATTATTTAAGACTTGACTAACAAGCAGTACTTCTGTTAATTTACACATTAACAAATCTGCTTTTGAATGTCAAATCTGTCCATATGATGAAACCATCGTTCAATCATTAAACAAGAAGAAAAATTCTGTTAACATCGTACCTTTTTTTGAGAACATCGAGCCTCATTTTGAGGCCCTCCTGCTCTGTTCTTGATTCAACAGCCGATTTAACATTCGACCCAGTTTCAGCAAGGTTCTCTTCTGGGACACAACCCAGAAGTGTCATACAGCAGAACCAGAATAATAAGGCCCTCCGTTCTGGAAACGAAAGCAAACGATGCTCTGTTTGTGCACTGTAGATTAACATACAAGCACAGCATCTCTCCGTGCCGGTGATCTGCTTATTTAAGAAGCACACACAGTCCTCAGCTTGCATTATTGCAATCAGTTCGAAAAGAAAAAAGAGGCACGGAGAAACAGACAGGATAAGCACAGTGTAATCCAATGAGCATACATCTCATTTTGAAGGCTAATTATGCACACCCTGCCCCTCGGATGTTAGTTTGGTATGGAAATGACAGCCAACAATTTTATGCGACCCCTAGGAATGTAATTAGTATTATAATATAATGTAATTAGTCTTACCATGCCATGTAATCGCACAAGGCTTGGAATATCAATAGTTAATGTACAAACTGGATCAAAAACAACCTGATTAAATTTTCTAACTTACTTTCAAAGAGCTAGTAGCAGTCTGCCAGCAGGTCTCACAGGGAATTTAATGTTTTTTTTTATTTTTTTTATTGAAGTTAGTGAAGTACATATTGTCTCTGAGGTGAACTCCGGCTAGCAAAAGTCTAATTATAGTAACGCTCATATTGACAGTGTAGTGTGTTCGGTGTGTGCTTAACCTAAAGAAGTCAAGCTATGGAAACATTTCAGTCAGTGTTGTTCTGCTCTGCCCTCGTGGCTCAAATAGCGTGGTATCGTATCTCAGCCACGGGTCAGAATTTGTGCCGTGATAGGGACCACACAAAGAAGCTGTACCGCACGCCGGACACAGCACAGCAATGAACCCAAGCACTGCTTCATCAACACTATCGCTCATGTCCCAAATGTGTCCGCTTGAATTGTTTTTTTACTGGATTGTATTTAGCGCTATTAAAACCATCATGCTTTCTGTAATTGAATTTGTCAGTGTTTAGGTTGGCTTGGTTAAGTTTGCATTTGTTTCAACCATTATCCATTGCGTCGAGCTAATGATTTCAACTGTTTACCGGTTATTATAGCTTTCTGTGTAGATCATTTATCTATTACTTTTGGCTAAGGATTTCTACCACGTATCTGGTGCATATTTGTTTCAGCTGTTTGAGCTAGACATTCCAACTACTAGAGCTACTCTGCAAGTGCCCCCTGGCAACTGCACGGTACCTTCGGTGAGGAGCATCATACTAAAAACAACAGCTGCTTTAATGTGTTATATATTTTATTATTGTAATGTAAATATATTTTTGTCATACGTAATAACTTGATGGGAGATTTTCTTATTAGTTTATTGTTATTACTCCTCCTGCTGTGCATGCAGCATAATGAAGCAAATAATTCTTCTTGATGCGTGTTATGATGATTTAATCATGTCTCTAGTGCTCTCATTTTGGTGATATAATTACTGTGTCTTAGAGAAGAGTCCAAAAAAGTTCTTTAATTGGGTTTTTTGTCATTGATGTGACTTTCAAATGAAACATATCTTAACCTGACTTTGGTTTAAAATGGAGCAAAAGGTGACTAGGAGCAAAGTAAATGGTGCGTCCAAGATCCAAGCATTAGCACAAACAAGCCTCTCTGTTATCTAGGGCAGCTCACTGTAAATTACACAGCCTCAGTAGTTGTTCCGAGTGTCTTTGAGAGAGCGCTCCTCTCTCCAAGCATATTTCCGCTATCCAGCATCCAAAGTGTTACAGTCATAATTAGCCTAGATTAATGAGGGGGCCACTTTAGAATGAAACATATGAATAATAAAGGTGTTTTAAACAAACACTGTTTCATCTTTTATTGTAATCGTACACAGTGCCCATGTGGGATGGTAAAAAAAAAAAAAAAGCAAAAAAAAGCATGTTATCAAATTTATTAAGGCCACACTGACAATTTGTGCTTGTGAATATTGATGAAGGGGAAAGCCACACTACTTTTCTTTCTTGTCTTGAAATATAGCGTATTCAATCAAGTTGAATTTCCCTTTTAATTACTTGGCCTTGGAAAGAAAGGGAAAACTTTAATATATGTACACCTATGATGAAGCAATCCTTCGTGTCTTTCTGACTGGCAGTATGAGTTGCTTTTTACAGTGGTGAGAATGCATTAAGACTGCCCCCTTCCTACCATTCTCAATACCTACAGATAATTAAACCCATGGTGCACAGAATGTGAGTCTACTGAGAGAACAGAAAGGCTAAAGGGAATAAAGCCGGGGCAGAACTATGATATGAGCATGCAAACACTGACTTCTCTTCACTCAGGCAATGGTGTCTAAAACTTCCTTGATGTACTGCATATACTATATGTGTTGATAGTGAAGTTAACATGTCCTTACTTTACTCTTTATTGCTAAAGTGTTGAACAATAGGCAGTGTGACCCCTCAAGAAAATTTCACAACCAGAATCAACAAAAGTGACACATTATTATAAATACAAAAATAGTCTTGATACTTGGTCTTTAAAGGTCTTATTTAGGATATTATGTTCATGCTGATTTTTAATTGTTGATCCAAAAAAAAATCCTGCACACTTGAGTAGTGAATTATTCAGTAATTTGCGGTAGAATATTACCACAGAGTTGCTGTTAATAGGAAACCTACACCAAACGGGATGAATGAGTAATGGTCGCCTCTGATTTCTGAATGAAAGAGCCTACATATTTCCCTCATTTCTGCATCTAAAGATAGCTTCCTTGATGGGCCAGTGTTGCAGAAATTCCCTCTGAAAACGGCTGCTGGAAAAGAGAATTTAATATGTCTTTTGTTGTTCTCTCTCTGTGAGGTTTCCTAAAATGAGAAACACCACCATTGAGCTCCCTCCAAAAAAGGTTGCTTTGTACTATGTTAAATTTAGCATGACAGGATGAAAGTTAATTTCCACATTAAACAAATGTGCTGATCTCTGATTTTGGAGCAACAAACACAAATCACAGTGAGACCAGTGAAAAGTGGAGAGAAAGTAGAACAAACTTTTCCTCAGAATCCAGGCCAATGCTTTACCCCTCTGCCAAGTGCTGTTTTTTTTTTCCACAATGCCAGTGATGCTCTATGATTAGGTCTTTGTCTGAACTGAGTAGAAGCCCACACACAAATACTTTCCTCTTAATTGGGGTTTTTAAACAATGAGAGTGGGTAGGAAGAAAACGAAAAGCTTCAAACCTTAGGGAAGAAAGCTAAATTTGATCTCAGGCAAAACCAGAGCTTTCGGAGATCGAGTTTAGCTTCCTCTCTAATGTGCAACTTCATCCAGCATGTGATTTGGCATGTCCGGGAAGAATAAGTAAAACCCCTTCAAGGGGTGTTGATAGCTGACCAGCAGGCATTAACAAAGACAGTTCATGTGTCCGCCAGCATGGACCCTCAGGGCCTTTGCAATTCAGGACCAGGCCTGTTTGATCTACAGAGAACACACCACGAATGTCAGCCCTGGGAATGGATATTTCCCTGGGGATGCAGCCAGTGGGGACAGCAGAATCCAAGAGGCTAAAAATATATTTGTGAGAGGCGATTACAGGTATAAAGTCGGATGTGAACAGTGGAAAGGCTTTGAAATGCCAAATTATTGTCTGCTCCCCACCTGTCACTGACACTTTGCTCAAAAAGGGTGATTGTCCTCCATTGCAATTTGCACCATTTCACTTGCATCTACCATATATACTATGTCGATTTACACTATGTATCCATTAAATGACAGGATGGAGGAGTCCTAATTATCCCTAGTACACTGACAAGAAAACTGTGCTGTGATTGACGATGTAGTTCATGAACTAAAGTCTCGTTGCCTTTATGATACTGTAGAAAATGAACTACATCGTTCATTCAGCATCATTATCAAAAAAAAGATACCACCGATTTCATCACCAACTGGAGTCCAGGCAAAGAGATCATTTCACTGAATAGCTCTGGCATTGTCTGCAACGCTCAAGCTAAAGCAGAATACATCTGCATTAATGTGCTATACCCTTTTTATCTGCCTCTCCTACAGCAAATTGCCTAACGTTCGTAACCCTGCATGTAAGAAAAAATGTTAAAGAGATGCTTTTCTTATCAGCAGCCCCTCCAAATTCTTTCTATGTTCCACCTCCTCTTGATTAAGTGTGGCCCCAGACACAAAAGAGCCAACACACTTATCAGACAGGGATCAGGGAAGAAAAATAACCCTCACTGTGAAGGCACCTCTCCTCCCCCTTTTCTGTGTCTTCCCAGCCAGGAGAGGGAGGGGACAGGCGGTCGAGGAGGACATATAAGTGTGGGGATGAGGAACAACTTGTCAAGATGGTGGATGATAAACAGGACGCTTCATGTGGGTGGAGGAACTAAGTGATGCCACTTGCCCCCTGGGTGGCCTTAACCGCATTTGCAACGAATGTGACTCGTGTTACATTGGCATTCATCATTCAGACCTTTTAAATAAGGTCTTACGTTACATAAGTTTCAGTTTTTGCAGGATGTGATATGCAAGGACACTGCCATGAGAGATTCAAAAACTGCTGTCAGAGAGCTTAAGGACGTTAACTAACTCAATGCAATCTCTGCCATTTACCTGTTTGCAATAATATAGGTCTTTGTTGAAACTGAGCAGAAGTGAGCTGCTAAGAAATATCAAGGGGACTGTAAAAGGTCTGGCAAGAAGACAGTGTGTGTTGCCTGTATTATTCACAGTCTTTCAGTAAACTTTAAATGGTGAGGTGAGGTAGCATAAATAACACTGGCAAGATGCAACGTGATTTTGCAGATCCAAGAATAAACTGCAGTGTTGCCTCACCACGCTTGCGAGCAGAGCTGCATCGGATTTTTGCTAATGAAGTGTTGAGGCCAGAAATCTCGGCGTTTGTCACCACATATCATCTACCTCCTTTCTTTTGTTTCGTGTTCTTCCACTCTGATGCTTAATTTTCGAGAAACTGAAATTAAAATGATCAGGATCATTAAATTGGTTAAGATTTTGTCATTTATTTTCACCTTTTTTTACTCCCCGTATCTCTTGACGCTCAGGGATTCAAGCCTCAGAAATGGCATTAGACACCATTTTTCATAGGGATGAAATAAAATACAATTCACCAGGATACACTATTACATAAACATGTTTCACTCTGGACACAAAAACACTAATGTATTAAATGTTGGTTTGGACAATGGCTTGCATAGCTCAAGCCCACATAATAAAGAATTAATGAAGTATTTGCCAGGGTGATGCATATTAAGCCATGTTTAACAATCTGTCAGCCGAGGCCTCGACAGCCACTTGGTTGGGGTGATAGATTTCAAAGCAGGATGAGACATCAATCACTGTCCCGTGGTGATTGGTTGTTTGTGTGTGCGGTGGTGGCCCTCCATCTCAGCAAGGCGAAGGTTGGCTGATTGCTCCCTCTGCCTCTCCACATTCATTGTAGCTACCTGACACCATGTTATACACCCGATGCTGAGCGTGGAAATGCTTATTTACACTTTGCTGGGCCAAGCCACCACATGCGAAATATCATTTGGGCGTCCTGATGCCGAATTGGCTGGTGTGCTGGTGTGAGCCAAGCAGGTTTAGTAGTCTGGTTATTGCTTCCCATGCTGTTTTTGTCCATTTATTTCAAAATAGGTTAGATGGAGGAGTGTTGGTTGTTTGTTTTGTTGGCCTGCCTGTCTTCTGGCCCTGCTGCTACGATATCTGACTGACAAGTGGTAAAGATGTCTCTTTGTGCTTATCAAAAAGTTGGCATATAAGGGTGAAAAGCATTTGCTCTCTATCTGCTTTGAAGCTGCAGTAGAAATCAGGTTTCTGAAGCTATAATAGCAGCTGCAACTACACCTGAAATTACAGTAGAGTGTACAAAATACAGTGTGCACCAGCATTTATATGATCAAAACCTCCAATATACATCAACTAAACTTAATTATAATAATGAGAATCAACAGACTTATCCTTATGAAATTATCTTTCAAAAATGTTTAGTATTTCTGCACCCTTTTATTGCAACTAAAAATATCATAACATTATCACTGTAATGTTATTTTCTATTCTACCTTTCCCCTTATGGGCTTTTTCTTTGTCTTGTTATTATCATCATCTCTTGTGTTGCACATGATTGTGAATCTTTTAAACTGTTCTGTGGTTAGTATTTTTGCACTGGCTCCCCAAACGTGGAAAAACGATCCCCAAATCTTATTATGGGTGGTATTATCAAAACTTTGTATATAAAGGCCCGGTAAGCCTTGTTAAAACTGTAGTGTTAATATGCTACAGAGGGGAGGCTGCAAATGTTCAAAGCCACTAAACAGCAAGGTGAATCATGTTTACTGACTGGACTTATTTGCCAAATGAGAAGAAAATACTTTCATATCACAGTGCTCTATATTCTTTTTCCTGACAGAAATGGAGCAAGAATAGGGGACAGAAGAGAACAGTAATTAGACAGACTTGTTAAGGCAACAGACTTATTTTAATATTCACTGTTTTTATGTTCGTTTGTGTTTTTGTCGGTCGGTCAGTTGTTTTTTTGTGTTTATATGTGTGTGTGTGTGTGTGTGTCTGTGTCTTTGTGTCTGTGTGTGTGTTTTTTATGGGGGGGTTGCAAGTTCAATTAATTGTTTAATAGACCACAGTCAAACTTTCTTTAGGAGAAAGGAAGCAGAGGGAGAAAAATTCAACGCTATCAGTCATGTTTGCTCCTTCTGCCTTTGCCATTTTGAAATTAATACAACTGATCATTCACTGAGTGAAAATATATGCAAGTAATTGCAGAAATAGTTCCACAGTTTAGATATTGGATTTTCTTTTTGGCCAAGAGTTAGATGAAAAATTTGAATTACCTTCTTGTTTGTACAGTAAATGTATCTGGAGCCAGCTTATCTTAGCATAAAGACTTAAAACAGGGAAAGAGTGAGCCTAGCTCCGTCCAAAGCTAGTAAAAAAACCAACACTTCCAAAGCTCAATAATCAACAAACAACAACTGTTGCTGGCAAACTTCCTCAGCTCTATGTAATTAATATTAGTTCTCTATGCCCTGCAGCTGATATTAAACTTCTGGCAGTTGTGTGGCATATATACTCACTGTCTGCATGCTGATGCTGATGCATTTATGCTTGTGAAAGATTGGTTTTGTCAAAGAAGAAACATTACTTAGCAGAGTCCTGTATTGGTAAACTTTTTGCATACCCAGACACCGCCCTGCACCCACAAAGCTTGTTACCGGAACCGACCCATTACCCGCAATTTTTTAATCATTTTTTCCACATAAAGTCAGTATCATTTACTCAGAAAATGACTTTTCTGTAACTCAGTGGTATTTTTCTCAAATATTTTCAGCCCTAACATGTGATCATTTGCAATAACCGCCACATTGTCTCATGAAAAAGTCAGATGAAAGGCAAAAGCCAGAACGTCCAGGAGTTAGCGTACCGATCCACAGCCAGTTGCACACTTTAGTCAAGTGGTTAAGATAGCATCACTGTCACTGGGCATCAGAAGGATGGAGAGCGTTAAAATGAAGCTGGCGAAAGATGAAGTCAGACGAGGAATCCCAAACACCCTTCTCCAGATGCGATCTCTCCTGGCATATCGATGCACATCCTCTTTGTCCTTCATGAAGTCAGTGACTCCCTGAATTATGCATTTGTGATAAATATTTTGCAAGCGTGTATCAGGAGTTGGGAGTTTTCTTGAAATTAGTTTTGATTTGAAATTAGTTTTGATTTTTATTTTTTTTCCCTCTTGATTTGAAGAGGAAATGGTGAGAAAACAAAATATAGGGAATAAGTGAGCTCAGAATGTATTACGTTCAAAGCAGGAGTTTAAAAGCTCGTCAGTACACAGAAGTGTTGTGCTGTTTTTGTTTGTAAAATACTTTCCCTGATGATCACATGCGCCAGATCTCGTTCTTTTGACATGTTTTTCTGTTCTTTTCAGAGCATTTTTAATACTAATATTTACATAATCTTGTCATCGTAATAGAGGTGCCACAGACACCATTAAGCCAAAGTAGTAGCCAGTCATCTTGCCTGGCATTGATGTCTTATACCATCTTTGCATAAACTGATGAATAATAGTGGAAAATAACATCTACAATTGCTAATGGTGGTTTTGAAGCATCTTTATTGTTATATTATATGTGATTTTATAATACATTAATATAGCATGTTTGACTTATATAAGCGGTATGATATATGGGTCCATAAATAGCAATATAGGCGCTTGCCAGAAATGATGATAAACATGGAGAAAATGTCTTTGCACCGTCTCCTACATTAGATGCAATTGGTATGGTCTATTGTTATTGGTATGTTCTTAACTGTAATGCCTCCTCCAGATGGCCCTCCTCAATTGAGCTATTCTTCTCCAACACCCTGAAGAAAGCAATGTGGGTGCTGAGGCTCTTGACAGTTATGTATATTTTGAGCGTGTTGCTGTGCCCTTCACAGAAATAATCATAGGAGTGTGAGCATTATTAGAGTCAAATTAGAACCCCACTGTGTTTGAAACCACATGAATAATTGGGGAATTATTAATTCATTGTTCACAAATACTGAGGAGAGGTCAGGTTAACCACTTACTGACCTTTTTTATTCTATTTGATATCTCTAAGAGGGGATATAGACAACTGTATCAATGTAGTCTTTGCTTTTGCCCTTGTCATCATAAAACCCGCATTTCAGCAACTCCTTTTTACAACTACACTCCTCTGTGTTATGACTACACGTAGTATAATAATTTTTTTCAACACTATGGTCCAAGGGGCCAACAGCGAAACAGCAAAAATTACTAACGGCAGAAAAGACATGGGTTTGTGTAATTTTGACCGAAGTATGTCGAGGACTTATGTGAAAATCAATAACTAAGTAGACATTTTCCCAATACTTTAGACATATCTGACATATGAGTGACAGATCTATGGTGCTCGGGAGAATACCTGCATGTCCGATCGCTCCTCAACAACCCAGCTGCAGAGGGTTAAGTGAAAACGAAGCGCTAATTTCCCCCCCCGGGGGAGAGCTGTCGTGCTGCGCGCAGCGTGACTGACAGTATGACCAATAGATTCATTTCTGTTTTTTCTATCATTCACAGTATTGATGATCCACTGGAATTAAATCGCTGTGTGGTGCCTGCCTGATTACAATGCCCTTTTATTCTTACAGGGGTCAATGATAATAACTAGATGGGTTGATTGCTGTCTGGGTCAGCCTTTAAGTACCATCCTGTATGACTCAAATTGAAGAGGCTCTCTCTGATTATCTTTTAATTTTTTTTCCCCTGTTTTTAATGCTTTTGTGTTGCAAACCTACTTGACTATGGGCCCCCAATAATAAATACTTACATGAGTAGTTTGTGTTAAATATATTAATGGAGCAAGGAATTAAGAAATAATTTATGAAATAATTAAGAATCAACTCAATATTATCGAGTTCTACAACATTTTACAATAATGAGTTGAGTTTTAATTCATTTAATTGATTTATTTATTATTTGGTTCATTTCAATTATTTATGTTAATTTTTTTTTTTTTCCCAGTTCATTTATTTCTTAATTTTGTATTTCTTTGTTTCATATTGAACACTTCGGGACTTAGTACCTGACCGGACAGTTTATTTGGCAGCGTTGAGAGTGTAACATCTGAGGAAGCTTTAAACTGATACCTACAGTGGAGCATTTGGCAAAAGTTAATGACTTTGCACTTCAACAAACTGGCTCATCGAGCATTTTTCTTGAAGATATCATCTAATAGGTGCTGAAAGTCTTTTTACATGCAGGGTATGAAGAACCTTCTCGATCCAAGGATATTCCATATCAGATAACATACATAGATATTACTCAACATAATGAATGCGAGCAGAGATCAAGTGCATATTATACAATTAATCATAATCGAGATCATTATCACAGAGGAAGCATGTGATGGTTGAATTTCAGAATAGTACACATCTCTTTGATATACCCAAAGCAGCCAATACTTTCATCCTGTGAACTATCACCTTTCAGGTTGCCTCATTATATGCCTTGATCTTTTATGCAGCCGGGTAAAAACAGAAGCCTTGCAATTGCTTTGATCCGCAGCATAAAAGCTCCCCAAGAACTGACAGTGTTTCAAGGCGGAAACAGCGTTAGACAGACCAAGTTAGACTAAAATATTGTTTGATATTTGGATGCATTATTGACCGCGAAACAAAAAGCATAATATTGACCTCATCAAATATTGAGGGGCGCCGCGACAAGGTGTGTAGATCAACAAGGCCGTCTGCAGTGGTCTCCCTTTGTGTCTGAGAGATTCCAGCCAGGTCAGGGCCACTGGAGAATACGCTGCCACCGGAGCGCCACTAGTTTAGAAAACACATCTTTGACTGTATTCAGGCCAGCCGTGTTAAAAAAAAAAAAAAAATGATAGGATTTTTTTATTTTTTATTTTTTTTTAAATTCAGGGTTTGTTCAAAGACATCAGTAGCTGTAGGAGGCTTCCTTTTTATGCACAGTTTGCTGATATTTGCTCCCTCTTCATCTCAGTTGTTCAGACTTGTGTTTGAACAGTTAAACATCAGCTCAAACAGTCCTTCATTTGGGAATTACAAACTCCTAAGTGACTTCAAAAGCACTGCCTTCATTTGTATCAACAAAGAACAGAATATGATGATTCATTCACTTTTCTTGTTTATTTTTTCTCTTTAGACACATTTCGGGTGACAAGCATAACCTCCTCTCTATATTCACATATGTCCGTCCAAACATGCTGTGGAATGGGACGTTTTAGAGAAACAGACAACTCCAAAAGCCAGACATGTTAATTGCATATTTATATAAACTACTCTGCTAAATATTTTTATGAAATTATTCCTATTTACTTCAAGCTACTGCTTAACTTGGCTATTCTTTCTTTCCATTTGTGACAGATTTGTACTTACATTAGCTTGTACTATCTGTTTCCAGACTTTACACAAGTCACACAGGTGTTGATGATCAAGGCTAGTATTAAACATGCAGTGCTTAATTAACATGTTGATTATTTTTTATGGCTGTCACCTTGTCTCCCATTGAGAATAACAATAAGCAGTAATGTCATGGAAATCAAGGCCTTGAGGAAAAATTACAAGTGGGTTCAAATCAATGCGACGGCAGATTTTAGCTGTACAGATAATGTGTGGAGGTATTGTATGAAGTATTGCATGAATATAAAGCATGAGACTGCTAAGGGCATCATAGAATTTATTCCGCAGTTTATTTCATTTCAATTTGCTCAGCAGATTCTTCTATGGTGATGACATTACCTAATTAATTCTTTCTCCAAGGGAACAAATTAAGTCATCTATTGAACTTTGAACAACAACAAAAAAAAAAAAACTTTTACACCCCACATGTGACCTCTCGAACAGTGAAACTAATGACCTGCAGCCAGGAGCAGCAGTTTGTCATGACATAATCAGCTTAGCCGCACTTTAATTTAGCAAAATATTAAAAGCAATGTGAAAGTAATACAAGATGAAGCACTTGTGCTAACTACAGCAAGAGATAAAAGGTTCATTAATCTGGACATAATTATGATTATACATCCCTTACCATAATGTTAGCTCTACCCCAAAAGGGTGAAGGACAAAGCTTTCTTTAAGGATGATTTTAACAGTGTGGATCCAAGCTTGTGCTCATCTTCGCTTTTGCATTTCAAATGCAACTGTAGTGTACTAGACCGGCGTATCATATATTATTACATTAATTCCCCTCTATCAACAGTGTAGTGCTCCAGATTCAGAAGTATGCACAGTGTCTCTTTAATTGTTTACCCTCTTTCTTCTCTATTCTGTTTGAATATGCATGCAGAGGAAGAACACTTGTACTCCCAAGGATATATACTGTGAAAGAGTTTGGATCAAAACAGAACTGGCTTAAACTGGATGATACTCAAAGAGGAGTTTACTTCATTTTCTGCCTTGATCTGATCCGCGGTGTTTTGAAAGAAGGTGAAGATTTACATACAGAAAATCTGATTTAATATTGTGATCAAGTTCCACCTGTGGAGGCTTTAGTTGGTGATTTCCACCAGGCATTCAAAGTATATCAGGAGTTCATGCTTTGTGGATTATTTAGACCTAAATTGCAAATAATGGAGGCGATCATGCAAGGTAATAGTGATTAATCTTTACTTTCAGTGCTACAAAGGAAAAAAGTTTCTCCCATCTGCAAATTAAAAAATAATTAATCCCTAAGCTGCTGCTGTTGTGATATGATATGGAAATGTGCTATGACATAAACAGTGTAATAAGGAGAATGATCTGTTTTAGACAAGCACAGGAAATGTTGAAGTATGTGTAGCTGAACTCAAGTTGAGTTTGCTTTTAGCATGTCTCCAAATATGATGCGACCGACGTGAATTGCAAACACGGCTCTTTAAATTCTCCTCTCTTCTGTTTGCTTTTCCAGTTTAAAAGCAATGATTTAATGACATAGTTATATAATGTGGTGACTCAAATGGAAAATCCAACCCAGAACAGAATTTGCATATTTCTTGTCTTGTTTGAACTTGAACAAGAGCACAAATACAAATGTCTTCTTTCAGCTAGGAACAACAGACGCGACTGAGGCAAAGTGTGTGGCTGTTTCATTGACAATGAATCAAAAAACATGGTTATGTCTAGACCAAAGCATTATCAAACTGATTTTTTTACAGAAGCCTATTATTTGGTTCTACCCTTTTGACAAAAACACAGATTAGTGTGTTTGGATACATGTAGATTTGTTTATGCTATATCCATCGATTGAGCAGTCTGTGATTACACTGAATTGTATTTTAGGATGAATTTATTATATTTAGCAGAATCCACTGAACTACTCCCTGGGATGAGTCCATTTCATTTTTAAAAATAACCCAACAGCAGGCTTAAGATCAGACAATTATTGCTGCTCTGATCACTGCCACTTTGCGTAGGGCATCTACTACCCAAGGTATAAGATGACATTTAGTTCAGTGAAAGATTGATGAACAAATATAGACAATAGAAGAGAGAAAATGCAAGAAGGAGGTGAACTGAATCTGGAACTAATTTGCAAAGAAATATACAATCACTGGCTCGCTCCACAGTTGACTGAAAGCATCCTTTGATGACTCATACAACAAAGTGAAAATAATGGATTAAACACTTCTCACTTGTGTGGTATTTCAAGCCCTCTGGATAGCAGAAAATAATGACTGATACTCCCTCAGTAGCCTGAATAAAAATGACACTGAGTGAAATACTCAGTCCCCCAAATGTTCCAGCAGAGCAGCACAGTGTCCAGCTTTTGAACTCCTAAGTGCAAATATGTGTAGCTGTGTGACTGACTGGTCAGACTGGCGAGTTTTCCATCGAGTCCTTACCTAAATGACAGAAAAATATTCTTTGTCATTTCCTGCAAAAAAACAACTTATATAACCCTTTCAAAAATGATTCATATGAGTCTTCTCCAATATGCTACCACTATATAATTAAGTGTTGGCAACTAAAGCTACTTGGGTAACGTTAGGAAAGATCCTGGTCATGGTTTTAAGAAACAGGCATTTGGTTGGAGACGGAATTTTTTTAAAACCTATTAGCCTCTAGGATCAAAGTCAGAGATTTATCCTTCTAAACAACCACCACAGACTTCTCACAAGGACACTACAAAGAACCTCACGCCGCTTCCCCCTTTGTATCTGACAGAGAACGATTATTGTTTGAATGACCGAAAGAGGTTTCCCGTCCCAAGAAGAACTCAGATAGGTCATTTTGAGCGAACAAACAACCAAAGCTGTCGTGTTTATTTCTAGTGAGGACAGTTTCCCCTTTTTTTTCTTCTTTTGAGAGTATATGCTGTGGCAAACTCTTTCCTCCAGTAACCCTGACAGGAATTCACTGGTAAAGGCAATAAATAAATGATCAAATATGTCATACCAAAGCCCTGCTGTGTATTCAAAGAATCCGGTCAGCCACTGATTGGTTTAAGGAAAGATGGGCATTAAAGGCTCTGTGTCCTTCACTGGCAGAACCTTAAAATTGCTCACTCCAAATACTACCATTCTCTTTTTAATCCTGGCTTTTTGAAGATAACTGCGCCGTAAAGGGACCGAGCGTATCTATCAGTTCACATCAAAGGCGGATGTCCGAGACATTCAGATACCTTGTCTGTCAATAACCAGTAGAAATTTTGAAATTTCTGATCATCATTATCTGCTGTGTCTTTGTTCTATGGGCAAATGTGCCTGGAATGCTTCAAAGGCATGTTAATCAAGCCCTCTGTGAAGATGCCAGGAGACCAATTACACTTGTGAGCTGCACTTCAGCTTTCTCATTTCCCTGAATCCTGCTGCTCAAACATGGTTATAGCCCACATTTCTTTTCCATGGCAATGAAATAGTTGACCTTGACAAATAGCAAAATACAGAATGCAGAACAGAATTGGTAACATGGAAACAGCATGGGACTACTTCAGGTTCTCTACAGCTCGTCTGGAAAATGGCATATTTTTGATTTTCAGCTACATTGGAGTGTATTTTTATGAACAGAAGATAGAGCAGCTTTGTTGCTCAAGACTTTTACGAATTTGGCTTTAAACTGAATTTGTGGGGTCAAAGAAGATTGAAAGCTCTACATCATATCTTCAGCAATATAACCCGAACTTGATGATACTTAATAACTGTACCTCAGAGTCCAAGTACATGATTGTGCCCCTATCTTTGAACAGGTAATATTTTCCTTCACTTTCATATCTGCCCAAGGTCACTTTAATTAACATGTATCATAACTCTGTCATCCAAGATGCTGAGGCAAAAATCTAGTCTTCCTTCAGAGGTCGAGTTTACAGAGAACAGATGCAGGTTGAACAATGAGCTCTCCGTGACTCCAGCTGTTGCTCATTTCACTGTGGTGGGGACTAAAGAACAGAAGAATCTGTCGCCGGTGGAAACCACATCCCAGTTGGCCTTATGAAGCCACGGCCTTGTCCTAATGATCATCCATCCATCCATCCATCTGCCACAGGACTGATATCGTGAAAAGCCCTGGCATGCCCCTCTGCTGCCGCTCAGTCTGTCTGTCTTCGCTCTTGCTGCCTGCATTCTGTTCACACTGGACACAAACTTGACTGGAGGAGAGGGAGGCTTTTGTTGAGCCACCCAAACAAGTATATCTTCCCACAATCTGGTCTGGGTCTGGCTCTGCAGCCGTGTAGATGTTTGCGAGTGTGGATATTCATGTTGGTGAAACTGTCCGACGGTGAAGAGAAAAAAAAAAAATGTGTGTGTGTGATATTTTTAAAACAAAAAAGCCCTGGCATGCTGTCTGTGCCTGCTGACCACACTGCAGCTGTAGCAGCTGTAGCAGCTGTAGCAGCTGTAGCAGCTCCAGTTGTTCGTTTGTTGTTTGTGGTGCAACATTTCCCAAGCATGTGACAGGCTGCGAGCGCACTCTATCCAGGCTTTGTTAAAGAAAGCTTGAAATGCCAACGGGTTCCCCTCACACCCACAGGTTTCCTCAGCAGTGGCAGTAATCAGCCGTCCACACCGTCCACGCTTCGGTACCCAGGCCAGAAGCTTTCTAAACTGCTTCTTCTACTACTACTACTTCCTTTTTTTTTCCTTTTCTTTTTTTTTTCCGTAAATGTCATCTCCCATTATGTCCATCTCCCACAGTGTTCCTCAGGCTAACAAACAATAAAGCACCAGTGCTCAGTCACTATTGCATTATAGTGTGGATCAGTTCCTGCTCTTTATGTTGAGGTTTAGCATTATGAGTTTATGTAAGCCAGATGCACTGAGGTTGGACATATAGGCTTAGACAAAATAATGCAAATGCTTCATAGAAAAGGATTCTAGCTCCGAACGAGCTAATAACTGAATACGCAGCGAGTAAAGTGCATGTCAGTTAACTTTGTCAACCTACGGACTGTGAATAACCTGCAGTGGTTCAGTATTTAGGCTTTCGGAGCAAAATGAGGTCAAATTATCTGTGCCCAAATAGTGGGCAAAGATAAAATAGTGGGCACTAGTTAAAAAAAATCTAGTGAAATTATGTAATATGTCAAAGGAAGCAGTTAGGAAAAACATGACAACATATGCCTCGAACACAGATAAACTGCTTCCCCAAAGAGGGACAGCGGTCGAAAGTTGAATTTGTCTAACCCAAGGGGATCTGATGAAGGACTACCATATAAATCGGGCTTGACAAATACATCTAATTGGCATCCAACCTACGACCCATATTTGTTGCAGTTTTTTCCAAAAATCTTTCATCTTTTTGAAAGTAAACTCCTTTTTCATAACGCGATTGTGCTGTGTTATATGCTCCCTGTATCCCTCTGTGCAGAGACCTAGAGCAGAACGCGTGCGCACACAAAGAGGGGCCCTCAAACACACACCAACCTTAATGACATAAATGGCATGTAATGGTGATGATACAGAGCCGGAGGGAAAAATAAATCACTGATGTAATGTTTCTGGTGAACACGTGGCTCACGCAGCAGGCGAAGCCAATGCGTGGGGCTCCATCTACTGTTGGGTTACGCGTACCTCATCCTGTTGGTTCTGACAATGCTCCAGCTGACTCACTTCAGCTCCTTGCCCGAAAACGAAAAGGGACAGCCAGACTCTGCAATGAAAAAGAAGCAGTATAATTTATGCCCGTGAATTATGGATACACCGGGCAAGTGAAGGCCAATATATGTTTTATACCACGCTCCCCTCCATTTATTTAAGCTGGGGTTATGACTTGATAGCTGGCGGTTCTATTGATGATGGACTTCTTGATTTATCAGCTCAGTCAGGCAAGACCATCAATTAAAGTGTGTTGTCAGGACTGACATGCCGAATGTACTGTCACCTGTTGTTTATGACTGACTGCTCTCGCGAGTCAGCTTCCTGCAGAACTGGGCGGTTCTCCGCTCATTCTGCTCACCACTGTGATTACTCCCAGACGTGAGGCAGTAAAACAGTGTGCACTACCCCACTGCAATTTGCGCAACCTCTTAACTAGCAGTATCTGCTTTCCAGCTTCATTGAATGCTTCGACGTATTTTTATCCAATAATCTGAATTACAGTAACCGTGGGGAGGAGAGCGAGGCAACCCTATACATGGCATTGTTTTATAGCCTCGATTTATAACCTCATGGTAGTTGCGAACTTATAATTTCTCAGAGATAGACTGAGATGTATATACACTATCCATTCCCCTGGAATCCATCACCGGCAATTTCCTTCCTCTTTCATCATTCTAAATGCACGTTTAAATGGTTTGGGGGGGGGGGGGGGTGAGCGGCAATAACCACAACTTTGTGTCAGGAGAGGAATGTGGAATCTTGGATGCTTTCCCTGGCATGAAATGTATTTACAAATACCTTCGTGGGAGCCAATAAAAGGTTTAATATTTAATTAGGCCTAAGGGCATCTCTCAATATCAGGCGCATTTCTGATCATTTCTGATCCTCCCTCACTGTCGTTCTGTGCAAGGACAGAGCCTGGCTTCCTCTTCTCAGTGTTACTACAGTTACTTACACAAAGAAAGCAATTTGTGGGGAACAGTTAATCACTGAGCATTCACAATGCACTTACAGGAATGCTGAGCAGCCCCCTGGACCCAGTGGATCCATGTCCGTATACATTTGTGAATTTTAAGGCTTCTGACTTCAGATGATTACCGCGAATGATGAATGGCGAATGACGATGAAAAATGTATTTGGACTCTCCGTGTGCCAGTGCTGATGAAATTTTCATGATACCTGTAGAAACTGGGAATGCCATGGAGCACTATGAGATTGAATTGTATAATCAAGAGTCTAAACTCACCGTAGCCGAGAGGTGTTTTCGATAGTCCCCCCCTTTTTTTGTTCTTCTTTTTTGGAGTCTGTGATAACAAATACCACAGAGGTCAGACATGCAAGCCTGCTGTTGACTGCTGAAATTGGAAATACGCATTTCTCTGTTTTTGTTTTGTTTTTTTTTTTAGCTAGGTGAGCATTTGCTTTAATATGTACTTGCTCAACAAATTTATTGTGAATATATTTTTCCACAAAAAATCTTATCTAATGATTAAACCTTTTCAGTGCATTGTATTCTATCAGACAAATAAATTGCAGAATAGTGCAATTTTGTTCCAACTATGTTGTTCGTTGTTTTCAACTAAAATAGGTTTTGAACAAGCTCGGGTATTATGGAGTGGTACGTCTTTCTAAATGACATTTTTGCCTTAGGTAGACTTTATGTAGCAATTTTTTCATACCTTCAGAGTCAGAGCTACAGTGCTTTTAGTCTATTGTGCATCACTGCACTCCACTGGATACAATAAATTCAGTATACAGCATTGGATGGAAGCTGTAGTGTTGTGATCATGACTTTGCAAATTGACCCCGGGCTTTGCAAATGTTTTTGCAAAGTCTCCACTTGATTTTCTGAGAGAACATTTTGAGACACGTAGGCTAATTTGCCGATGACGCGATGTCAAAGCACAGTAGTTCACATCAGAGGAGCCTTATTGACTGGACTTCACTGTTGTGTAAATTAGAACACCTGCTCTTTGGCATTAAAGACTTCGATTTAGCTCTATCAAACTACACGAAGCTTAACAGCAGCTGTCAAAGCTTCATGACAGTTGTCACAGAGTCAACACACTTTAGTCTGCTTCCTCTACCGCAAGATTATTTCTGTGAAACTCTCCGAGCGCTGGAAAGAGCGGCGTGTCACATTTTTACTCCCGATGACAGGATGAAGAGTCCTCTGCTTTAGTTTAAAACGGAGAGATTCAGGCTGTACTCTTGAGCCACATAGCGACGAGGGAGAACGTGTGCTCCGCATTGGAGACTTTTGTTTCACTGCCACCGAACACACGTCAGAGAGCGTCGATGCCTCAGAGACAAGGCACAAAACATATAAATGCCCAATTATAGTTGCTTCAAAGAGAGAGGCATTTAAAAATTAATAATTGGGAGTATTACATAATTCACGACGCTTGGTTATGTAAGTGGCCCAAATATGAAGAAGAGACAGGGTATTGTCTCTTACTCATAGGGAGGTGGGTGTGCCTGCATGTATGTTTCTGTGTCGTTGTGACCGCCTGCATCCATGCTCACCTCTGTGTGCATTTAACCATTCGCATGTGTGTGTTCTGTAATATTCTGAGAAGAAAATGGGGAGTGAGGACAAGACATTGTCGAGGGCAAAAAACTCTTTTTTTAAAAGCTCCACTTTGGTGCGTTCAATCTGCTGCCCTCCCAGAAGATTTTGACCTGCTCTGTTCTGTCTCCTTGCTGCTTCAATTCAGCATCAAGGCTGCTTTGTCTGATGTATTCATGGCTGAGGCACTGCACAGTAGTTCCCTCAAACCCATAATATAAATAGAAGCTCAATGGATTATCATCCCTCCATGCCAGTTTTGTGTCCTGCACGCTGGTCGGGCACAAACCTCCACTGAGTTGTGCCTTTACTCTTCCTCTTCAAGTCTGATATTGTCAACATTAGTCAAGATGTTAAACATATATTTCCCTTCAGTAGCCCCATCAAAAAAGGTATAATTTATTCACATTTGTCTTTCTTACACAAGGGAAATGGAGGAGTTGTTTGCTTTTCAGACATAGCTGTGGGATATGATAAAATAGCAGACTGCAGTTATTGTGAGACAAGAAATAGGCTGCTATAGAGATAAATTGTCTCAGTGTAGTCAGCTTCAGTTTGATTCTTTCACAATTAATTGGAATAATTAATGGCAAGAACTCTTATGAACTTCCCAAATCGCACTTGATGAATTTCGGACAATTTTTAATAAGACGATGAAAGAACCCAAAGCAATGAGTCCTGACAATAAGCAAAAGCGTGGTGGCCCTAAGGGTGCAGCATCCACTTATATAGCCTATTGCTGCAAAGATAGAAATGTTCCAGATCTGTAACTCTCCCCCATCAGATAAAAAACCAAACCTTAAATCTTTAATTAAGCTTATTGCTTTGTTAGCACAATGTTATGGGTTAAGAAGAACTCTATGAAAATAATATGCTATGCCTTTCCTTAATTAGCAAGAATCCCAGGTGTTATATGTTTTCATTTATTGTCTAAGGGCTGAAATTGTTTCCCTTCTCACTTTTTTATCACTCTGAGCTCTTAATGTAATAATTGGGGATAGTCTTCTGTGGCAGACTTTATTTCTGGGTTTGTATTCCAATGCTTTGTTAGTTCCCTCTTGTTTCATTACGATTTGACTCCGTTTCCTCCGAGGTGTCTGAGTGTGAGTGTCTCAGCATGTGCCTGCACATCTGTTTAACATCAGTCATTTTTTTTAAATGGCCTCTAAATCCCATAGAAATCTGGATTTAACTTGTGAGCCCTTATGCTTTGACCAAATTAAAAAAAAAAAATACAGAAAAAATACAGAAAAAAAGAATACTAGACTTTACATACAGCTCAGGTCTAACCCAAAATCCATCTGACAGTGAATAAGCTCCTGTCTACCTAGAAAGGTACGAAAGCAGCTTGATCTTTTACTAAGGATTACAGAATGGATGAAAGTAAAAATAGATAAAACTGATGAATCATGCTCATGCTACTTATTGGGGCAGATTCTCCTCAGATTTCTTGAATGTTCTCTGCAGTGTGATACAGCTGCTAATCAAGTGTGACTCACTAACTAAAAAAAAAAAAACAATAGCAGAAGAATAAGCTTTAAAGGATAATTCCGGCTTTTTACAACTTTGATCTCATTGATGAAGAGCCTGTAGTAATGACATTCCTTACATCTAAACAATAACGGTTGGCCAACTGTACACAGAGGAGAAGACAGAGGTGAGCAATGAAATTATTACCCTGTCATTGTCCCCTTATAAACATTATTTACTGTTTACAGACCGACTTACTGGTTCGTTCACAGTTTAATTCGCTTTTCATCGGAAAATATTACTGATATCTTCATGTTTTAAATAATCTTTCCAAACAGTATGATGAAGTACGCCCTACTGGGCAGTTTCCTACCCCACTGGACATCTGCGTGGTAATGTTGTAGTGTCCCTAGATCTCAGCAATTGCATCGATGAATGCAGGGTTATCATAACAGATATAAAATGATGCCCAAGCCAAGGAAAATAAGACCTAAATTGTAATAAATAAGGATTACCCTTTGAGTAAAAGCTGAACTGAAGCTGCATGGAGGCCCTCAGGTTGTCAAATTTACAGATATACACTTTCAAAGACATGCTACTGCCTCTCTTTGGACCATACCTGTGTCCTGCTTACTGCATTCAAATAGGCATAGAATATTCCTTTGCACGCTAACGTCACCAGAATTTAGCCACAAATGAATTAGAGCAGCAACTAACAAATATGCTCAAAAATGCCCACGAATGTCAAACCTCACACCTCCAATTTGTAACACAGCCTTTCTGTTAAATTTTTTTTCAGTCTCTCCTCCTCTTCAAGCCTGATATTGTCAACATTACTCAATCGCAAACTGAGAGATAACCCTGATGGCATCATCATGGTTATCTTTTCTAATTTTGGAAAAGCACTGTCCAGAGCCACAGATCAGATAATACAGCTGTTTTCACAGCTCTTGAGTACATCTCAAGACGAATAAACTGAATTCCATCAGTAGAGTCAGTGAAATGGCCATTTAATAGATAACCAAATAAATTCATCTGCGATAATGTTTTTAAAATTTTCTGTCAATTAAATGGCTAATCCTTTCAGCACTGCCTTATATAATTGTTATAACTTGCTATTCCAGATTTGTTATGATCCACTGATGATGGCCTGTTTTCTAAAACACTCAAACCTTATGGAAAAATAAAAGCGGTAAACTGGGGCTCTTGTGGTGCATCATCTTTTTTGTTGTGTAGTGCCGCTGATGGAATTGATCTGCTGTTATACCAAACTGTACAGGCGCATCCAGTCGTATGACAGCAGCACACCTGTCCCAAATCTCCATGTGTTATGGCTTGTAGCTGTTACTATCTTTTGTTCATTCTATGCCAGCACATTATTAAATGAAGCATCTATTCATGCTGCTGTCTGTTAGTTATGCATTAGTTGCCACTACAGCCTGACATTGTATGTTTTTGCCTTGGCTGCCTTGTAGATGGTCTTTGTCCTGATACATTGGTTTTGTCCTCACTGCTGGAGATTAAGTGGAGTTGCCTTTCATTGTCTTTTATTCTACCAAAATCATACTGTGTGTCATCCTGCCTGAAGAAATGAGATACTCTTTTTTTGTCATCATGTTCCAAGGTTTTTTTTTTTACCAAGCACAATTGGACCCTCCCTGGTGCACACCTCAGCAAATCCCCTCAGTTCCCTGAAACATCCTAGAAACCTCTTCTTCCTCCAGAGACTGGCTGTGATTCCAATTATGAAGAAATATGTACAGGAGACAGGCGACTGTCACAGGTCCCATGGAAATTTCATTTTAATTAATTTTGAGCAGAAATTGGCAGCTCGGGCATCACGACACTCATCACGGCTCCCTGAAGTAGATCCAATTTTCTGTCTCAATAGGCATTAAATTAGCAAGAACATTTCCACCTTCGTCACCCCGGCGCGCATAACAAATGAAATACATTTGGCTACATGACATAATGGAGTGCTAATAAATGACTCGCCACCCCAGCGAGGTACAGGGAGATGGTGGCAGGTGAATCACATTCACTGGCACCTCATCGCATCTGGGAGTGTTAAAGAGAGACGAAATGTGGAGGAAGGCAGATTTGGGGATGTTCACAAGGATGCGAGATCAGAATAAACTACTTTGACTCATTAGACAAGAATGAGATGATGATGAGCTTGACTGACCATTTCAAGCCCTTAACTAGCACTGTCTCTATAATTATAAGCATTATAGAAGTTTATTAACCTCGCAAGTGTATGTTTTTATGAAAAATGGCTGGCAACATGATATCATTATTGCTAAGAAGTTTCACATTCCATTCATGTTTAAAGATTGTATTGTCCGTCAAACCAAAGATATGTTGCAGCATTGGTTCAATGCAAGTCTATATTAAGAGGTTCTATCAAATTAATTTCCTTTTGGAAAACTCCAACAGCTACCTTTCAGTAGAAATTTATTTGGTTGAGCACAGATTAACACGTTGCCAAAGAATCTTTGGTAAGTTTGTGAAAAGTTGTTATCAGTCCCAAAACTTTTATCACTCCACATGTGACTCGGCACAAAGGTAATATAACATTTTTATGGAGATACATAGACCTCAACTATAATCAGAATTGCACCACATATACAGTACAGCAAATTATAAGAAATATATCTTTTGCCAAAGAAGGAAAGTCTGAAATTCTATATGGAGGAGCATTGCTCATACATTGTACCATCTGTCCAAAAGAATCACAGTGGGATCCAGAATTTACAAAAGCCTTCTCCAATATAAAATACATGTGATTTTTTTTTTTATGATTTTCATTGAGAGGCTGTTTTTCCATTTCTTGGGGGTGATGATGGTTAGACAGGTAGTTAATCCACACTCTACAATAAGAAATGAGTAAAGTTGGTGTATACTGTGAGAATATATGCATTTGTCTACTTTCAACCGATTTTTGACACTTTTTAAACAAGGTCCAGTTTCTATTCCCATAATTAAAGAGTAGCACTTTAGGTCAAAATTGGATTAACAGATTTTTTCTCCCTCAATGTGATGAAATACCTTGAATATGATGGATATTTAATTCCCTTGATTACCCAAAAAGAAAACAAAACAGCCTCTCAATTGATTTTCCAGGAAATGTACTATTTCACAAAATACCTATTGGTGACAAAAGAGAGAAGCCGACATGAAGAGTCGTGGCGTGGTGTCGGGCCACCGTGGTCCAGCAGAATAACTTCACTACTCAACGCTGCATAACTCGTCAATACAAAATTTCCTAGTGGTGGTTAATCGGAGCGACATCTGGTTACTGCAAAGGCCTAGCTCCAGTTTGTGCTCCTCTTGCTTTACTATCACATCTGAGTCACAAATCCATCCCTGTCCTAGAGTACAGCCAAATATGGTCCAGTTTTCAGGAACGTAACAAGAGCTTTACGCCTCTTTTTCCCAATTTTTGAGAAAAGATTTGAATCTTTGTTGCTCTTTACTTCAACTGATGGTGTCCGATTTTACCACAAAATGTCACAAAACAGCTTAACTTCTTAAAACTGTACTGTTCCCCCACAGAAGTTTATTTTAACTTGTTGTGTTTCTCCAGTAATGATGAACTGGCTCCTTCTTAACCTCCATCCCTGTCCTCATCCACTTCTATGCAGCATTTTAATTGGCTGAGGCTGGCACAACCTTCCAACCCAGCTGTTTCCCTGCTACATCCCGGAGCAAGACTAGTGTTCCTCACTAATTACCGCCGCTGTCTGCGCTGATCTGTGACACAGCCGGCTCCCACTGAATTAACCTCACCTCTCCCATTTACAGTACCTGTCAATATCCTCCCTCATTTTCATATATCAGTGAAAAAAATGTGTGAAGTGAAGCCAAGGATTGAACGAAAAATGATGCCCTTTCAAGAGGCTCCCACAAGACTAACGACTGTTAAAAAGCAATCAAGTGGTAGCAGCAGTCTGGGCAGTAGATCTCTGTGTTTTATTGCTAACGCCTGGTCACGGCACCTCTGCTGTTTAAATTATTGCTATGTAAATCACCTGAAGTGCTTTAGTATTGGAAGCAGCAGATTTAAGCAGCAGATTTAAGGTGCCGGTGCATGTGCTAAGTAGACAGTATCCCGATATCCGTGGAGGCCTTCATTTGAGGGACTAACTCTTACTATTCATCAGTGTGCCAATGCACCTCGAGCTGGCACTACATTCTGAGAGGTTCACTGGCGGAACAAATGAAGATCTCTCTGACTAACATGTGAAATGCTTATTCTGTATTTCTGCAAAACTGATGTGCGTTACGGCACTTAAAAGTTTGGCTCTAGACTGTAGGGGAAGAACCTTCACCTTACCTCTGCCCCTTCTTTCGTTCACGGATTACTCTGCTCTTATGTTAATATGGGAGTTAAAAAGCTGTGAACGTAAAGAATTTGCTTGAATCACAGTGTCTTTAAACTTTGAATTAGGACATTTTTAATAATGATGAGGTTAGAAAGTTTTTGAACACCTCTGAGGTTTTCATCTAGAAGTGAAATCCCTCAAGGTAAAGGTTGTTTACAGCTAAATGATGTCTTTAGAAAAAAACAATAATAATAACTCTGTGTCTATAATAAACCGTCTGTGTACAGTGGATGGATGCCCACCCAGGACTGCTGTAAATAGAAGCTGATTGGTTGCCTTTGTGCAACTCTTTACATGAGATGTCACTGTCCTCTGCTGGGTACTATGCTGTATTACACCTACAATGTGGCGATCCACTTTAGGCAAAGCCGTTTCATCAAAAACAAAGTTGTCCTTATTGTTTAATTCACTGCTTTTCGTGATTTTTATAAATCACAGTCAAACTGGTTGTATTCTGTCACATCTAAATCCACTTTTTCCCTGCTACAGAGCACAGCTAATTTGTGTTGGAATTTAAGCTTGTGACTGTTAATATGCTTATCACAGAAGAAAACTCCATTGTGAGAATTAATTGTTTTATTGTTGAAAATTCTCTGCTGTCTTTCCCAGCACGTAGGCTTACACGTTTTGGAACAAGATGCATTCCCTTATTCCCAGGCTTATTTTCATTCTTGCACCAGATACAGTGTGAACCTCAATAGAGTTTTGTTTTGTTTTGTTTTTTTGTTTTTTTCATTCAAGGATCCAAATTGAATTCTCCTTGAATAAATACATCAGTCATGACTATTGCAGATGTATGTGAGAAATGTTGTCGCTATTCGGGTAACAGACCTACAGTGCACTTATATCACACGTCACTGGTCTGTGCATTAGTCTTGGTATTTCACTTTCTTTATTGTTTTGTGCCCAGAGGAGAGGTTTGCAGTGGTAGCTGCTGATATATAGAAATTATGGTATGCAAGCAGTTTAAAAAATTAAACAAAAAAATATGCAGTCTGCAGGATGCAGAGAGATAAGAGCCCCACACACAATCAACCACACTCGCACTCCTCCAGCCCTTCACCCCCAGGGCTTTGGTCATGAGTCTGCTTTATTCCGTAAGTAGACAGCCCCCGCAGGATAGACCTCCATTCACTCCCAGCTCAATTAGGCAGTGAACTTTCTGTAAAACTTTCTGTAAAAGTCATACTGTGTATACATATTTTCAGCATGATAAGGTTTTTCATTCTCTGCTCATAACGGAAATAATTACATTTTAGCTATTTGGAACATGGTATAAAATAGCAGCTAAACCTCTGTCAAATCTAATATACAATCCTTTCCACCCTGCACTCTCTTCTGTATACTCTATATATTTATCATAGGTCAAAGAGAATATTTTCTCTCAGACTGGAATCTTCTATTGTAGGAATAAGGTGGATACGTCTTTTAGTTTGGCCCCATACTGCTGATTTGTTTTCGGCCCTGCTAGTGGCGTGGCTCTGTGGGTGACATTGTTGGCCTTTTGGACAGTCAACTACTTTTGTCCAGACTCAAATATTTCAACAGCTATTGGATTCCCATGAAATTTTGTACAGACATTCATGATCCCAGCAGGATGACTTTGGTGATGCCCTGACTTTTCCTGAAGCCCCAATATGATGTTTACATTTTTGTTTTTTGGTGAAATGTCTCGACAGCTGATAGCCATGACAGCTAGTATGCATTTCCGTGGTGCCCAGAGGAGGAATCCTCGCAACTTTGGAGATCCTCCCGCTTTTCATTGCAGTGACATATTTCAAACATCTACTCGGTGGTTTTCAAGAAAACCACTGGAGCAGACAGTCATGGCTCCCTGAGGCTCATCCTCATCATGAGGTTAATATTTGCAGTTTTGAGTGAAATGACTCAACAACTACTGGACGGCTTTCCATGAAATTTTGCAAACACATCCAAGTCCCCCTCAGGATGAATTGTGATAACTTTCGTAAACCCCTGACTTTACTTCTAGCGCTATCCTTTGGCTTATGACTAAATACCTGCAAAAGTAATGACCACCGGCCTCAGCTGTACTTTGTGTGAAGTGCTAATTACGAAGTGTTCACAATATTGGGCTAAAAATCAGCAAATTAGCACTGACTTTGTGATGTTAACATTAACCTTGAAGCGCTGCCGTGCATAACTACAGCCTCGCAGAGCTTCTAGCATGGCTGTAGACTCTTAGTCTTGTTATACCATAGACGCCTTGAGCTATAACAGTGTCTCCACATGGGACTCACTCTTTGAGATTGTGAAAAATATTTTTATTTTCCCCTCATTAACGGAGAAGCAAATGAACATGAGGAAAAGCGGGGGCTGCGATGAAATGAGTTGCATGAAAACAGCCTGTGATGTCAAAGTGAAAGAGAATGCCAAGCAGTTGCGAGCATTGTCTTAGAGGACAGGGAAGGGGAGGAGAGAGAGAGAGAGATAGGCAGACAGTCATATGAACCGCTCGTATAGCTCCCTCTTAATGACTCCCACTGTGCCATTTTTACCAAAGGCAAGGATTACCATTAAGCCCGAGTCACATCTTCTCACATGATCCTCTATCCTGCCCAAGGTTTATTCACACACATGCAAAGACGTGAGCACACACGGATTGGTGGCGGGGGAGGGAGGGATGGAGGGATGAAAGGGAGTTCGGATGAACGGTGGTCACGGGACTAGCAGTGGAGACGTGTACACGTGTGGCAGTCATGGTAGGATAATGCAGTAGATTTAAAAACAATCATAAGCCAGAGTATTTTTGTATATAGTTAGAGTTGGGGTGCACTTGTGTTTGTAAATCAAAATCTCTCATATGTTAGTATTACTTTCAGTTTGTGTTTACTGTAGTTAATCTCATCTGATGTGCATGGAATTAAAAGATAATTGACAAAATAATTTTTTACCACCTCACTATTTGTTTTATAAATTCTCATATGACAACAAACGAAATTAGTTTAGATTACAGCTACCTGCTTTACTACCTCACTATTTGCGGTGTAATCTCAATAGGTTTGCATTAGCTCTTTGTCATATTCATGTACATTCATTTGACACATTCATGGAGAACTGAATGCAAGTGTAGCAGAGAGATCATAAACATAAAAGCTTCCTATGGGCCTAATCGACAGACGATCGGTATATAGCTGGTACCTCCTTTGCTAAAATCTGACCTGAAACACACTGCAGTTCATTTCAGGGTCAAAAGCATTTTGAATTATTAAACACTCGTAGGTCTATTATAATATCGAATCACTAAAAATTCATTTAGGGCCAATAGAATACTGGAAGGTCAAAATAACTGTCAGTCTAACTATTTGATAACTTGTTCGAAAAGTATTCACCTAGATGTTTTGGGGTTTTTTCATGGAGAAAGCTAGACAGAGACTCCAGATAAAAGCTGTTTGAATGGTCAACTTTGACTTGCTAACTGGCCTTCTACTAGTTCTCATGGGGAATTTGGGAACCGCATATATGTAAGGAATGTGGTTGTATTTTCAAATGTATTTCATGAGAATGAGCTTACTGCTAGCTTTGTGTAATCCTTGCCGTCACGCCCCAATTATGAAACGATACATCCCTGCTGGAATTATGGTAATCAATGTGAAGCACATGTGATGGCTTAAGAATCTTTTCCTTTCAGAGCATGGAATCACAAAGTTTCTCCTCTTAGAAAAATGCAGAATTGTTATATATTTTTTTTAATATAGGGCTATTGAGTACATTTAAAAGATGAATCATTTGTTTTCGAGGTTAAATACTCATGTTCAATACTTACAGTATCAGTTCCATCGCCTCTTTCCACGGACAGTGTTCACAGATGAAGATTTTGCTCCGGAGCTACTCATCAAGCCAAAAAGATTGAAAGTCACTGGTAAATTCTAGAACAATTTATTGTGTTTAATCTGATTTTAATGTAAAACCTTAATTGGAAAAGACGGTAGTAACCGCAGCTGTCAACCAAATGTAATGGTGTACAAAGTGCAATACTTACCTCCTCAGTAGAAGGATAAAGTAGCATAAAATGGATACTCTCATATACCAAGTATAACTGCTTCAAATTTTATACTGAAGTAAACATGCTTAAGATTTCCCAGCACTGTTTGTATTTGGTATGCCTGCCATCTAATAGAGCTATTTAACAGCTAATAGCACTGCCTCAGTGCCTGTTTTGTTGTTTTAATGATGCAGGTTGTCTGCTGCTTCACTTTGACTGGAACTCCTGGTCTTTGAAGTGAAAGCATATGTGGCCATTTAAAGTTAAAAAACACACATTGATTTGTTTTTCCTTTCCCCATTACTTTCATTTGATGAATAAATTTGTAGAGCATCTGTTTGCTTATTAGTGGGTGTTGATCCTTTTGAGGATATCTGATGTACACGTCCTAGCGAAACGTCCTGTGAAATAACTGATTAAAAACTATTGTTCAAACTATCCGGTGCCCTTTCTGCAACGCAGCGTAAAGCTTGTGGTGAACTGTGGGATGAATGTAAGACTCTGGATGTTTTAGAAAGAGCCTGCCTCACTGATCCTGCCCCAGATTCTAACTCCTTGGGGTTATCGCTGTAGGTTTTGTCAACAACAACAGCCAATCATTTTCCTTCTCATGAAACCGCCTCGAGGTTATAGTAGCAGCAGACCAAAATAATCAAGGTTCTGCCACTGGTATCTTCGACTCATTAAAACGAATCAAAGGTTTTTGTTCTCAGTGCAGCTCCTTCACCTGCAGAACAGTGGAGTAAGTAAACAAACAGTGCACACGCTGGAGGGGCGATCTGAGGGAGAATTCAAATGAATGTTGCACAGATGCTGCAGTAGGGGAAAAAAATGTTTGAAGGAGAGTGGTTAGTTTACGCTAGAATTAAACCCTTTTTATACTTGCTGACTGCAGTTTCTCCCAAAATTCATTGCACTCGATTAGTTCCTGGTAAAGTTTTATTTTAACTGATATCTTAAGGGAGCTAACCACCAAATTTACCGAATAGACATGAGTTTACCAGTCATGAATAGTATTACTCAGCATGGAGTTGCATGATTTGGCCCTCGAGATCAAGTCTCAGAAAATAACCCCGATGACATCATCAGGGTTAAACACAAACTGGTAACACCTGTAACACTGGTAACACCTGTGTTACCAGTTTGATAAGCTGTGTTTGGAAGATATGGACGTTTACAAGGTACAAAGGGTCTTATGTTGTTTTCATGTCTTATGGGAGTTGTAACCATCATCATCAGTTTCCAGCTTGTTAAGAGTGTTCGCATCAATGCCCATGACATAATCATGACGTCCACTTGGAGTCTGAAAGTTCCTGAAAACCAGACAAACATGGATGGCCTTTGTCCACCAAAATCCACTGTTATTGGCTTTAACAGACTCAAATGGCTTCAATTCAGCATCATTAGTGGGTGTAAAGACACAGAGGGAAACCTCAGAGGGACTATGTTTAATAGATCCAAAAGACAAAAAATCCAGTTCCCATCTGATGCCCTTTGCTGCAAGCCAGATATAAAGCAATAAAAGACAATGGTGCAGTTCAAATGGGGTGGCGCACTACAGTGTAAAAAGTAAAGAAAAAAAGATAACGTGCTAGAATGTAAAAGCAAGTAAAAGCATAGGTTTATAACACAGGGGATGCATGGAAATTTGAAGCAGACACGCCTGACTTTGACTTGAAAAATACACAGAGAATAGAAAGAATTCTGCATTCCTAGGAGGGATCCTTTATGTAGAATAAATGCCCTCCCTGCTTCAACAATGTCTCACATGCTCGTGGCAGCAAAGGCAGCCTGGAGCCTGGAGAAGGGAGGAGGTGGGAGATTGAGAGAGGGGCCTTACAGAGAAGTCAAATGACCAGAAATATGATCACTTTAGCAAACACATGAACCTTTGAGGGTTATTCAAGATTAGATTTTGGTCTTTTATACAGTGGGAGTCATTTTTCTTTAATACACTTGGGGAAACCGTGTTGTTTAAAATAACATTTTTGGTTGTTTGTTGCATCTCTGTTGGATTTTCAGTAATGGACAAGGGTTGGAGTTTAGAAGTGCGGCAGCAGATCATGTAAACAAGACCCATACTGCACTTCTGAGTGTGCCTGAAGTGCCAAGTTGACTATTTTAATTCCACAAACGTGTACAAGTAATTTGCAGAAAAGCTATAAATTCACGACAAATTAATTTTCATACAGTGTTCATAAACCCGTGCTGAAACGTTACAGTCCATGTACAAGCGTTTCAGTTTATGGGGAGGTTTTACTCATTCATCACAATTAGTGACTCTCATTTAACCAGCTGCACAAGTCCACTGGGTCTTTAGAAGAATAATAATGTGCATGACCGGATCACACTACCTTCTCTCCCTCCATCCCCGGTAGGAAATATGATGTTATGTGATGGGATCACGCGGGAGTCAGAAAATCCGGGTAGTCATGCGCTAATCCGGTATTTAAGGTCGACGCTTCGCTGCTTCTTGGAGGAAAGAGAAGCGGGGGCCCCGGTGCGTGGGAGGGGAAGTTTTACACACGTTCGGTTACTAGAGAAAGTAATTACAGGAGTGCTGAAGTGATGCGCGGTCATTTTGGATAAAGGGTTATCTGAGGTGCATATTGGAAGAAAACTATCCAAACTGACCCCAAATCAGCCTGCAGCCGTGCGTAAAATTCGCCAACCGCTTCGGATGATGTGGCCCTGCTGCTTTTTGGTCCTCGCTGGGGCGGCGGTGGTGAGCGCCCAGTTCCCCCGAGAATGCGTGACCCCCGAGGGGCTCAGGAGCGGACAGTGCTGTCCGTCCCCCTCTGGACTCGCCAACGACCCGTGCGGCTCCAGCACCGGACGCGGACAGTGCGTGTCCATCAGCTTCGACGCGCGGCGGCACGGGCCCCAGTACCCCCACGACGGACGGGACGACCGGGAGAGATGGCCCGTGCGGTTCTTCAACCGCACCTGTCAGTGCAATGGGAACTTTAGCGGCTACAACTGCGGCCGCTGCAGACACGGATGGACGGGGCCCAACTGTGACCAGCGGGTTCCCGTCGGTAAGTGCGCGTCGGAGGGAGGGGGGATTTTATAATCCACGATATGGATTATTTAATCAAACTCCTCATAGAAAGTCACAGAGTCAGATAGCAGATCCAGAGCTGTCAGGGATTCGCGGGCATTGCTCAGCGGCACCTCGGCGCTGCTTTAGACACCACAGCGAGTCTAAGTAGCTGGTTTTGGCCCATTTACTTGGTACTTCCTGTTTCCATCCGCTGACAAGGACATTTATTTTAGAAAATAAAATCATTCGAATTAGGGCCCCGTGGAAAAAAAAGTCGAATTTCATCTGAAATGGTTACAACGGAGAAACTTTTAAAAAGTAATTTAATTTCAGGATGAATTGATCAGAACTGTCAAAATGAGAAAATGCCTGTTGCGCACTTGTTCCATTTCTTTTCTCAACCATTAAAATCCGATCCCCAATTGAGCTAATCCTCTTTTCCTGCACTATAACACCCCCCACCCCCACCACCACCACCCTCCACCCTCCTCCTCCTCCTCTCCAGTAAGGAGAAACGTGATGCAGCTCAGCGCGGACCAGAAGCTCGCCTTCGTGAACGCGCTGGACCGGGCCAAGCGCACGGTGCACCCGGACCTGGTGATCGCCACCCGCCATTACTCCGACATCCTCGGGCCCGACGGGAACACCGCGCAGTTCGAGAACATCACCATCTACAACTACTTCGTGTGGTCCCACTACTACTCCGTCAGCAAGACCTTCCTGGGCGCGGGGCAGGCCAGCTTCGGGGGGGTGGACTTCTCCCACGAGGGGCCCGGATTCGTCACCTGGCACAGGTACCATCTGCTGCAGCTGGAGAGAGACATGCAGGTGAGATTCCGTGTAGTGCGTAATGGCGCTGTAATTGCATTCACAATAGTGCTGATATCTGTAGGGTGTTTTAAATGAAAGGAAACAGGCCCAACTAATTGATTTTGTTGGTGGTTGCCTGGGGGTAATCGTCAGCGGACTAGTTTATCCACTTTTTGAATTCCCTGTTATATCACCGACTAATAGCCTACTTCAGCCCAGCTGTCGTCTCCCCCCCCTTCTTGTTTGTCCCGTCACACAACCGCACTGGCGAGGAAATCGCAGTCGACGACGCGGTTTCACGCCTTAATACCCGCGCGACGCACAAATGGGATTTTAAGCGTTTTACAGGCTTCGGATTCGATTTGATCAGCGCATCATCGATTGGGAGACGGTGGGAAATTAAAAAAACAACAACAGAAATCTATTTTGTACTCTCGAGTCAGCACAGTGACGGGAACAGTTGAGGCAGAGCACTTGTTTTCAGTCGAGATCTGGGTGAACTTTATTAAATAAGGTGAATAAAACGTCTTGCTACAATTAAATTCCTGTCCTGTTAGAGGCCTGGGCTTTAATGATGTGGTGGATTATTTTGTTCAGAATAAAAACCTGGCTTCGGTTTAACAGCTCTTTTTTTAATGTGCTTTGATGACTGGCTTCATGAGCAGTGGTTAAGGTTCATTAGGGCTTCTAGGGTCAAAAACTTTAGAGTTTCAGGTCGGGTTTTGGTAACTCGTGATGATTTTTCAAAGGAAGACAGTAAGTGTGCAGAGTAGATGTTCCCTTTAGCTTGATGAATAATTTGACTTTTAAATAATGTACTGACACATATAGAACTCAATCTCAAATTGCGGGTTTTTGCACTGAGCGATCATAAAAAGATGTGGTTGAACATCGTCTGTCAGCTTCTAAAAAAAGTAATTTCTTTCCATTAAGTTGCAGTTTTTATAAATCCATCATGATCTTATAATACTCTCCACAATTCATTTTTTCCCTCTTCATACTGACATATTATATGTTGTACATAAATTTTACACAAAGGCTCTTAAAGAACCAATCTTTATTTATTGCAGACCTATTCATGTATGGTCAACAGCTATTGTTATAGACTGTCTTAACAGCAAATTGCAATGTGAGAATAATATAACCAGTTTATCCACTGGCTTATGACACCATTACTGAATGAGATTTTATGGATCTTTGGATGTTAACTGAGGGAATTGGATTATATTGTTTGCAGCACAATAAAATAAAGCCTCCAGCAAACTCCAGAAGGCTCGCACCGCTGCTGAAAACCTCTGGTTCTTGTTCCCTGACTTGATCTTCACACACACGAGCACTAACCCAGCCATTCCTTTCATTTATTTTCATATCTAACAAATAGGATATGCTGCAAGACCCCTCCTTCGCCCTGCCTTACTGGAACTTTGCCATTGGTGGAAACACATGTGACATTTGCACAGATGACCTGATGGGAGCCAGGAGCAGTTTTGACATGAATTCCCTGAGCCCCAACTCCATCTTCTCCCAGTGGAGAGTCGTCTGTGAGAGCGTAGAAGACTACGACACTCTGGGAACCATCTGCAACAGTAAGAATATTTTTCTTTTACCGAGTAATGTTACGGTGATCCTCTTAATTCTGTCTTATCTGGTTGCTTTTCCTCTCCCCCGTCAGGCACTGAGACGAACCCCATCAGAAGGAACCCAGCAGGAAATGTCAACAGGCCGATGGTCCAGCGTCTCCCTGAGCCCCAGGATGTGGTGGACTGTCTGCAGGTTAACACTTTTGACACACCTCCCTACTTCTCCACCTCCTCTGAAAGCTTCAGAAACACAATTGAAGGTGAGTGACTACGAAGGTATTTCTTCCTCTGTTTGTCTTCCGTACAGTGTTTCTCCATTTTCTCATGTGTTTGTGTTGTTTTGGCAGGCTACAGCGCCCCCCAGGGGAACTATGACCCCGTGGTCAGGAGTCTCCACAACTTGGCCCATCTGTTCCTAAACGGGACAGGAGGACAGACCCACCTTTCACCCAATGACCCCATCTTCGTCCTGCTCCACACCTTCACCGACGCCATCTTTGATGAATGGCTGAGGAGACACAGTCCAGGTTTGTTTTTTTTATTAACAAAATCTAGTTTAATGCCAGTTGTTCTTGCTCCTCTCTTCATAATTCTTGGTTTTTGTTTTACCCCCTTATTGCTTTAATGATGAGCATGTACGCTAAGTTGAAGTACTTCTTGACAGGTTCAGCAGTGTATCCTGAGGAAAATGCCCCCATTGGTCATAACAGGGGCTACAACATGGTGCCTTTCTGGCCTCCAGTGACTAACGCTGATATGTTTTTGACTGCCCCGGAAAACCTCGGTTACTCTTACGAAGCTGAATGGCCAGGTATGCATTTTGGATTACCTCTGGTACCGTCACATTTTTTTTGTGGGTCTGCTTTCACCCCCCCCCCCTTTGAATAAATGCATTTGATGAGGGTAATAATAATCCACTTCAACTCTTCCAGGTCAAGCTTTCACTCTGACCGAAATCATCACCGTAGCCATAGTCGCCGCCCTCGTGGTCGTCGCAGTCATCTTCGCGGCCACCACGTGTGCCGTGCGTGCCAGATCTTACAAGATGGAGGGCCACCAGCCTCTGCTGGGGGACCAGTACCAGCGGTATGACGATGACAAAAGCCAATCCGTGGTGTAAGAATCCATGTTTGAACATGAGCCTCACCTACGTGCCTCTTCTCCTTACCTATGCAATGACGCAGCTATGCAGTTTTGTTGTAGAATCTTGAAACTCATATTTATACTGCATTCATGCCCCTAAACTGGTATAGTTCATTCTACTTGAAAAATAGCACAGATGTGAAAAAAAATTTACTTTTTACATTTCCCACGTGGATGCAAATCACCCATTTAATGTCTGTTTTTTTATAATGGAAAGATAAATGCAGCAGTCTTTAAGGGTATGACTGCAAAAACAGCAAAGGTTGTCTCTCAGCAGTTTTCAGATTTCTGGAAAAATTTGAAAATGGAGTAATGTGTTCAAATAAAGTGAACATGACCAAATGAAAAGTTTGGTGTGATAGCAGTGCCACCTGGTGATGAACGACAATGATCTCGTAGAGTTTTTAAAATGTCGTGTAAGTAGCAGCAGTGTTACCTGGGTAAGTGTTTGATGTTTCACTTTAAGGCTGATCCAGTTTGCCAGAATGCAGATCCTGATAAGTGATCGAGAATGTTCTTTAACTGTCTGAAGAGGTAATAGCGATGCTTATATGAGTGTAATACATGGGAAATGATTTGAACGTAAACTTAAAGATCTACAGCGTTTATAGACTGTAACGCCTATGCGTTTATTTGACTTCACAGACGCTTAAGTTTAGTTTAGTTTACTTTAGTTTAGTTGACTGATGATGACATAAGTAAGGTGATTGTCAGTAATAACTGTATAATAAACTGCACATGTACTAGAGCCGCAGTGCCCACAAGGGGGTGCAATAGTTCAATCTCTGAAACTGCCTGTACAGTACTTACTGAGAGACATGTTTTTTTTATGATGTATTAATATAAATTGATCAACAAGCCCTGAAATATTGTTATTAATCAATTAAGATATAAAAAGTAAATTAACAGGAGGTGTCGATTTGAGAAGAACCGTAAGAGACTTCAGACCCAACAGGTTATTATCCTGGGACCTAACTCAACTGTGTGCATCCAGAGAATACGCAGCTTCTTTTTCTCCCCCCTGTCTTTGTCTTTCTGTCTTTTTTTTAAACCACATTTGTGTAAAATGGCCATTAACGCCACACTGTTTTTACATTTCTACTTTTGTCTCAATGCCTTCGCACCTGGGTGCATGCAAAGTTATTTAAATGATTAAATTTGACGTCTACGCACGGTTGTTTTGTTCGACTTCCCCCCCCAAAAAAAGAAGTAATACGCCAAATATATATATTCATGTACACAACAAATCACGACATGCTTCATATTATCTGATATCGTCCTTGGAGCCCATGTGCTCGGTGCTTATTTTATATGTTTATCCCTCATTCATCTTGCATGTGTGCGCGTCCATCCAGACGCTCATACATCAATAAAGGGGCTGCTGTTTTCTCTGGGGTCGGGCCATTTGCCACCGGTTGCATGGTTCTCATTTGTAACCGGTTAAAAAATTCATTTTCCCTCGTCCCCTGCGTTATTTTTAATTTACTTTTTATTTTTTTATCCTCCGCGCCGCCTCACCTGTCAGGTGTCAGGTTTCAGACGGAGCCCTCCTCCTCCTCCTCCTCCTCCTCCTCTTCCTCCTCCTTGTGGGAGGGTCTACGGTGGGGGGGGGGGGGTCACGTCGTCCCAGAGCCCGAGCGCCGTAAGGTGCAGGAGCCGGTGACGCGTCCTCCGTTCAGCACCTCGCGCCCGGATCGGATAAAGTTGCGGGAGGCGCGCGCGCTCGCGTCGCGGCCCATCACGCATTTTCACGCATTTTTCCTACTTTTTTTCCTTTAACCGCGTCTGTCTCCCCGACCGTCCCTTATTTAACATTTAAATGGACGAGGACACCAACGCGATGCCGGACCTGAGGGACATCGAGACCAAGCTGGGTCGAAAAGTCCCGGACAGTCTCATCCGCTCTCTCGCGGGAGGGAAGCATCACGACAGGCACGAGAAGTCGGCGGCGCCGCATCAGCTGCTCGACTGCAAGTTTTGCGCTAATTCTGCGGACTTGAAAAGGCTGGAGAGCAAAATGCTTTTCCTGAAACAAGAAATGGTAGGTTTTCTTTGTCCGTGTCCTGTTTAAATGGCAAAGGGGTTAAGGGATTGTTACAGAAAAGGTGCCTATTTTTAAATTGCCATAAATAAATTAAATTTTAAATAGTGACATATGCGCCATAGCAAGTTTACAACTTGTACCTTAACTGCAAGCTAGGTTCCAAATCCTGTCTATTTTCCCTAGCTATATATTTATCTACAAAGGTTATTTGAAGATAAAGTGTATCAGACATGACTGTTTTCACAACCTAATTATCACCTTGGTTATTTTGCTTAGTTACAGGACAGATAAGTTTATTTTGATATGTCTGCTTACTCCACTGTATCACATTTATTAGCACTGGAACACAGGAAGTGCCTATGCAGAATACTAAACAGGTCTATATATCAACATGTGGTTGTTAAAGTTCCAGTGAGGGGTTTGCTGTGCCTCAGCTGTCTTTAAAAAAACAAAACAAAACAAAAAGAAAGCAGCGTGAGACTGGTCAGTAGGTGAGAGCCATTCACACCTGCACACGAGGGGTCACTCAGACCTTTGTTGACGACCCCCCACCACCACCTCAGGGGATGTTTCCTTCCTCTTGTGATTCAAACCGCTCTGCGACATCCACTTGTGGCCGTGTAATTACCCTTTTCCATGATTAACTTGTTCTTATCTGCCAGCACTCACCATTGAAAAAAACTTTATCGAATGCCATGAACGCTCCAGAGTGGCAGCGCAGCCCCTTTTCAAATAAGATCACGTAAGGTATTAGGATTGGCTGAGCAGATGGCCAAGTTGACCGAGTTCCACAGACCGTAGCAGGGCTGTAGCATGTTCAGCAGACTGGCCGATCCCTCAGAGACTTTGTTTATAGGCTTAGTTTTATTTTGTCCTGACGGAGAAATCGAGACCTAGAAACCAGCTCATTTTGTCTCTGCAAAAACATAACAACCTTCAGCTTGGTAAATTTGACGAGTATTGTGGAAAAAGAAGTTAATTAAACCAGTAACCATGCATATTCATTTAGTTGTGCTGACATGAGCGAAAACTAATTGACTTTTAAAAATTAATTGAGTGTAATTCCATCAGTCGTCTGTTATTGTTAGACAGCTTATTCCCGCTTCGGACCGTCTATGGCCTCCCTGTTTTTGATGCTCCCTTCACAGCTTATTCACTAATCCAATCAGACTGCTCAGTTTTGTTGTGCGCAAGTCTGGTAGACACACACAGAAATGCACACCTCTTTTTGATTACAGCATTGTGCTAAGCTAAGATTTTACATCATGTGAGAGGCTGCAGTACTCTACAGGCCTTTCAAAGGAGAAAATGGACTGTAAAATGTGTTCTTCCCTGAAAAAAGATAGAGAACAGCCCTTATTGGTTTCATATGACATATTAAACATGTCGTAAGCTCAATTTTGCCATCCAGCACAGACAAAACTATGCAGCACTAATTGGGTTTCCTAACTCGTTTTGTGATACCGACCCACTGCTGGCATCTTATTAAATGGGATGGCTGCTTGGACCGAAAATTTCACTATAACTCCATCTGCTCGACTTCCATGTGTGTATAAAGCGGGTGGTTGTACATGCAAAACAAACACGCTGGCAGCAGTGTGAGCTAAATGAAGGCTGGTCGCAAATCCACTCCAAAGACAGGCTGTTGTATCAAGCCAGCTGTCTGGAACACTGTACCAGCCCTGTCTGCCTCCTTCTGCCTCAATGCATTTTCAGTGTGGCAGGATGTTACAGCTGTTCTGACTGGTTGTTTGTCACCCAGTAGACACAAGGGAATCCCTTTGAATAACTCCATAGGCTGTCCACTTCCATCCACAATCAATGGCATGGTTTGTCATGGCAGTGGAGTTAAAGTAATGGCCATACTTTGTAAAGCAGGCATATCATTCATTATCGGGGATGAATAGTGTCTCCTAGCTGGGCAGTTGCACGAGTATTGCAAGACCTTTTCCGGTGCAACATAGTTAAGTGTCTTTGTTCATAACAACAGCACGATAGTCTAAACATAATAGGACACAGTGTTCTAGCCATGAGAGGACAAAAGAGAGCTCACTGTTAAGAAAAAAAACCTCTCTTTATTAGGTCCTCCGGAGCTTTCAGTGGTATAACTTGATTTTCCTTCATAGATGGGGTTTTCTTAGCTGTCATGGAAAAAAAAGTATGTTTAATTTCCACCTTTTCTTATCTGAGACATCCTTTCCTGTCAGTAATGGCCTGAAAGCTGGTGTTTCATTTGCTGATGACAATTGTGATATGATCGAAAGCTCCGGAGCAGCTACAAAATTGACCATGTGTTGTGAGCAGTCATCTCAATTGTTCCCACGGCCCAAAAAATGCACTTTGAAACCTCAATGCTGACAAGAGTTAACAGCGCAATTAGTACTTGGTCTGTATTCTGTTAACTTTCCTTCTACTTCTGAGGGCATACTGCGTTTTTTAGTAGCTGAACAGTTTGACTTTTCGACAAAAACCTTTAATGGGAGTTTTATGAGAAGATTGATACTATTTTTATATCTGTTCTATATAACATAAGGTTACAGCTAGCCGAATGGTAGCTTAGCTTAGTTTAACTATTAATAGTGCAAAACCTCTCGATACTCAGATATGCTAATTGGTGCATTTCCTTTCTTTGGAAAGAGCCAGGCTAGCTATTTACCATAGTTATGCTAAGCTAACTGGCTGCATGCTGCAGCCTTGTATTATTGGACAGATGTAAGAATTGCATCAATCTTCTCGTGAAATTCTTGGCACAAAGCCAATGAGCACATCTTCCTCAACAAATTACTCATTTATGTCAATTATCCGAAATGCAGTGACTTGACTGGGATGTTTTTGTATAACTCACAGGAACATCTGCGAGCCATTGATGTAAAGCTGATGCAGCAGCTTATGTCAATCAACGAGGGCATCGAGTCCATCCGCTGGATGATAGAAGACAAAGGAGGTGTCGCCAGCCAAGACGGCAGCTTGACGGGCAGCTTGTACAGCCTATCAGACAGCCAGGACGGCACCTCACTGCGAGGCAGCTTCAACAGCTTGAACGATGCTAACAGTGACGGCCTAGACGGTCTGTCTGTAGGTAGTTATCTGGACACTCTAGCAGAAGACCTCCCAGATGACCCATCTCCTACAGACCTTGACTGCTTTGTGGATAAAACTGTAATTGACAGTGATTCCTTCAGCAAATCACCACTGAAACTCAGGGTGGAATCAGATGAATACTACTGCTTCGGATAATGATGATGAGCTAAACACGGTGGTTACAGAGACTACTGAGATATATTGTGAAGAAAGATTTCAAAATGTGCTCTGTACTTTGACACACGAATACACCCGTTGGTTACTTTTCCCACATGCTTCACATTTTTCTCATTATATCTTACCAAATGAGTCATGTTACTTTTAATCTTTGAAACGATCGTCCTTATGTTGTGGATCTGACACACCTCATGAAACAATTGCCAATTAATTTCACTCCAAATTCAAGTGAAAACATAACAATTATTTATGTCTTAATTTTCTATCATGTAGATTAATTAAACTGAAAATGTGTTCTATTATGCAGAAAGGCTGAAAGTTATCCAGTTCATCAGCAGGTTGTTTGTTTTTCAGAGTACTTCTTGGCCTAAAATGATTGAAGAAAGGTTGAATTAATGCAGCAACGTGAGCAATTTCCTTCTTTTCATGGAACATTCAACTTGGACTTCGTGTTAGGTCAACCACAATCAGCTGATCCCGGTAAAAAAAAGTAGATTAGGATTTAGCAGCCATTTAGAAAATTGGACATTTCATGCTGAGTGATTCAAGAGCCTAAACTTCTTAACGTGGCAAAAGTGTTTAGTTGAAGTGTTACAGCAAGTGCAATTTGCTTCCATGCCAAATTCTAAGCTCCACCTACTGTATATGTTAAGCTTTTTATTTTTCTTACTTTAATGTTTTGACTGATGCAAGTTCTTTAAGTTGACCCCACTCAGCAACTGTAGAATTAACAAGAAGTCTTACTCACAAGAGATTAGTAGCACATTGAAAGCACAGATGCTTGACTGAAAACCAAAGCAATTTGATTGTCTTAAAGATAATTTGGGCCTTGAAGCCAAACCTTGTTAACTCCAGATGGGCAATTTGTTGCTCATGGACTCAAGTGGAACACAGTTGCTTTGTGGGCACGTTTTAATTCTCTGTTGTCAAAATAAGGTTAAATGAGAGCTAAACGTTGCTGTACATAAATTTGTTGTTCTAGTTTTAAATTCCTTAGTTTGTTTTATTTTACATTCGTATGTTTTGCTGCCTGCTTTTGAAAATGGTTTTATTAATTGCAGATAATTTTGTCGTGGAAATGAAATAATATATTGTAATTTTCCCCTGGCGTACATTGTGTTAAGTTTTTAATGCAAAGAAACACTAACATGTGGTCTCAACTGTGTGGTAAGTGCCAATTTTTAGGAACAAAAAACAGTTTGCCGACCTTCTTATGGAATCTTAATGAGATGGAAAGTGAACATTATGACAGTTTCCCCTTTTGGTAAATCATAGTTTAAAAATAATCTAGGAATAATGAAGTCAGACTTCCTGGTGCCCTGTCTAACGTGGCATGGAAAATTACTCTCGTTAATTCACTTTGTCACTCTGTCACGTTCCTTTGATAAAACACAAAACCAAGAAGATGGTTCTAAATTTGGCAGATGGCTGCTTATCTGTGCCTCTTAAAATTACCATGGTTTTAGCAGAGGAAGCCCATTTGGGAGAATATTTAGGGTGGCATAGCAAAAATTATCACAGATGAGGAATATTACCAAAAGCCCATGAGTATCTATTATCTGTGCAGTGCTTGAATGAATCATTTTTGAAATAACACCAGTCAAAAATAAGAGACTTGGAACTGAAATACTGGCCATGTAGAATATTTGATGGTAGTAATGGTATTTTCATTTTTATGCTTCTCACCAGCTTCTTATCTTTCATGTGATAATTGAGGTTCCAGACAGAGAACACAGGGAAAGTCATTACTGGAAAGATGAGAACCTTGGTCTCTTTGGCTTGCAAATGAATGAGTGGCCATGGCGCACACTACCTCACTGGTTCTCATACTGGGATCCGGATTTGGCTTTGGAAATGCTGCCTTGTTGGATGAGTCCTCATTTATTCACTTTGTCCATATAACTGTCTCATGCTAGGTTCTCGTCTTATTTGGAGCTAGCATTTGTGAAATAATGGATGAAGGATATTTGTGGGTGTTTTCTGGATGCGTGACAGTTTTCTCGCATTATATGAAATGCACAAAATAACAAGATTGGACACAAAGAACACTTTTAGCGTTACATTAGTTCCGTACAGATATAATAACTTTATCCAGGCACATTAAGCATACTTGTAACCTTGTCTCACTTGAAGTGCAAAGCAGCTTTATTTGGTTTTATGCTGCCTTTCCTTATCTCTACCTCCCAGAGGCTTTGGCAAGCTTAAGCTCCCTGTCAAGCTGAACCAGACTAAGGCCACTAAACCAAAGAGCCTTGTGAATGGCACCATGACCTGCTTGTCAGCAATTCAATTAAAACACAAAAAGTTCTCTCAGCTTCTCTAAATTTCATGTCTTAACAAATGTAACCATGTCCTGACTGACTGATTGCTAATATCCCTTGGGGTAAAATGTTGAGACTAGAGCTAGTTGGCTTGAAATAATTGGACGTAGAGAACAGGTTCTGCAAGTTTATCCCGTAACAGGCCTGAGTCAAAATTCCTGAGAGCTACATGGTACACCACTCATGAACACAAGTTGCCTTTTTCTTATAAGCATACACTTCCTACGTGAAAGGGAGAACCAGTTGGCACAGCCTTTGTGGCGAAGACAAGTGCCGTCTTTCACTGGTCTTGTTTGGAAAAAATGAACGTTTTTTTTTTTTTTTTTTTTTTGCTACATCTGCAAGCTTAAATCACCCTCCCCCCCAATCCCAAGCAAGTTCCAAGTACATATTACCACATGATTCTTCACCTTAGCAGGTATTCTCTTACTTTCTGCATGTTTACATTGAAGAAGTAAAGTAACTCCAAGTTTGTCAAATCCTTCTCTCAGCAATTATAGTCACCCTGTGCTGAGGGTGAATGACATCCAGTCTTTGTGAAAAGCAAACAAAATCAACTGTGTTTCCCCATGTTTGGGAGCAGAGTGCAGAGTAATGATTTATTCATTCTCTTAGTTAGTCCCCACATCACTTGAGCACAAACAAGTACACTTGAATGCAGTCGAGGCAGCAGCTTCCAGCAGGGATCCATTAGCAAATTAGACACTTGGAATTGGGCCTCTGCCACAAGATGAAGGAAAACCAATACTGCGTGGTATCTGGGAAGCTGTCACTATGCTACCAAATGAGGATACAGGATATGGGTTACTGGAGTAGCTTTTAGAGGGGGATCAAAAGAGCCACAGACACATTGAACCCCTCAGACAGGAAGCCAGGAAGATACTGAGTAAATATACAGTTGTCGAGTTACTTAATTCTGGTTTAATTAGGTTTTCTCTTGCAAACCTGTGGTTTGTTTTGCAGTTCTGTGAGTTTTCCAGCAAATTCAAATAGACTGGAGAACTCTATAAACATCACTGTTGAATTAAAATGAATGTAAGTCTTGTGCATAACACAATCAACTTAAGAATGAATGTCATGGCCCTGTGTGCTTTGCAGTCATGCTAATACTTGTGATGGATGTAGCACATTAGATCCACTATGTCAGCCTTATTACATTCCCAGATGTGAGGAGCTCGACGTTGGGAGATTTATGAAGCTGTGGAAAACTTAATAAGTCCTGTCCCATAGTATGAATATCTTGTTTCGCCAAGGAAAAATACTTAATGAATGTCAAGGTTCACCACAACCCTAATGTTGTGCTTCACATGAGATTTTCTGCACTGCTGATGCAATGGTAGCACTCAAATTCAGACCAAGCAAATTCTTCAATTTCATTAGATTATCAAATAAGTGTAAGTCTAATATGTCTACAGTGTACGTCAGGGTTTTGGGGAGATACAATCTTAAAGGAGCTCTCATGTTAGTCTTTTGCTAGACTGTAGAACCGTGAAACACTTTCAAAGAGCCTCGTGAAACCTGCTGTTCATGGGAACCAGTGTTCAACCATGACAGTGGAGACATGGCACTATTTCCAGCACTGCAAATATTAGACTTTTAACAATGGCTCTCTGCTCTCTTAAAGCACTCGGCCAAGATTTAGAGAAACACCCTCTGGAACCTTCTGTAAACATCACACAGAAAACATCTGAGAAACCCAAATAAAGAAAGTGGACAGCCTGAGAACTTATTACCCTTCAGGCCGGTCAGGGAGCATTCCATTCATGGTTCATGGGGTTATTTTTAATCAATGTAAACACAAGCAGTGATTGATTATTTATGAGATGTAGTTACAGCTATAAAGATTACAGCACAGCCCACCCCACCTATTCTGGGCCTTTTTTCTCAGATCTATGGGAATCTCAATGGATGCAAAAAATTACTAATTAATTAAAGATTAATCATCAATAGTGTTGCACTAGTTGAATGAACCATACCCCCTTACTGTAAAGGTCATCCTCTTTGTTGTATATTGAACGTAAACACATTATTCAGAAAACAGTCTCTCAGAAAACTAGGGTGGATGTCACCAACTGTTCGTAACATCAAACTTAGCCCAGTGTTAATCCAAGCACTTACTAAGTGGACATCACAGATCGCTACACAAAAACGGGATGCACCACCCAAACTTACTCTTACCTAGAGATCAGTGGTCACACCCAGTAACGGCCAGGTGTGAGCCGTCCGTCACATAGCTAAATGAACTAACAGGTAAATGAATGTTAGCTAGCCATGGGCTGTTAAGATTTTAAAGTAAAATGAGTAATATGGGATAGGTTCAAATTGCAAAAGGTTAAACCATTCATTTTAGCCTGAGTGACCAGATAGCGTTGATTGGATTAGCATAGGCTCAACTGAATATTTCAAGTACTACTAACTCTGAAACACATATTTCTCCATGTATTTATATAGTAATAAAACAAAGCCATGCCTATATTGACAAAAGATTGAGAATGAATTATGATATATTGCTGACCTCCTACAACGGTTAATCTTGGCAGTTACGCTGCAACTTCTGCTGCTACAATAACTTCTTGTTCACATAATTGCTTGTGGTTGGCTACGTGCTAACAATGTTTACTATAAACTAATTTGCACATGACTAATTTCATAATTGGCTCATTCCTTACTGTTTATTAGTGCAGCCCAGTTCTGAATCAACAGTCATAGCAAGTAGCGATGAAAAATGTAAAGGACTTGACTTAATAATTGATTTATCAATAGCTGGTTGTGAAATAATTTTCTATTAAAGGCAAAAACAGGTGGAACCAGTTACACACTGTGCTACTTCTAACGTCTAACATATTTTCCAACAATTGTCTTTTTGTTTTGTCTTTTTTCCATGAGGTGTCTTTACAACCCTTTGTATTAGGAACTGAGGATTGGCTAGGAAGTCATCATTACTCATGAGTATAACCTTTACCCTTGAGATCAGTGTATTTCACCAACACTCCACTTACTGCCAGCAGAGTTTAAGGCATCATATTTTGTATACCCTACTGGTGCAGGCAAAGGGCATCACAGCAGATCTATTGACTGATAATTCAAGAGAAGTTATATAGTAAGTCCGGTCATAAAATTAGGTTTAGGGTTGTTACATATAAGCCGTCCTGATACTGATTGACTTTCCACACATCCTTCCTCATTTGGCTCAGTAGGTTCAGTGTTTTCTCAAGCCGTTCTCCATTCATTGCCCCTTGAGTACATTTTTTGATACTCCGGCTGTGTTTGATGTCTCTCTGTATTGAGCGCCTTTTCCTGACCACACTTCCGCGGGCCGAGCCGTTGAGCCAGCTGAGATTAAAAAGCAGGCTGCATCAGCCAGGAACCTTCAGCAGATAGAGAGGAGAGAACAAAACAAACCTCTATCCCATTTGATCCCCCCTTTTACACTCCCTTTTTCTCTATCTATCCAGGCCAGGAAGCCTTTCTGTGACTATATTAGAAATCAAAGGGACTTCTACAGAAGGCACTGACCCTGTCAGAGCTTTTTGAACTTTTGCTTTGCTCTTTGACAGCCGATTGGTGAGTCATGAAAGAGAAAGATAGAAATATGTGTTATCGTTGTTGCTTTGAAGTTTACAGAAGTTGCGGTGTTACAGTGTGTGTGATTATTTTAGCTGTAATGCAGATTTGTCTCTGGGATGGCCATGTACATGCATTTAATTGGTAATGTGAGACAAGACATGTTGCAACTGGCAACAGGAAGCCAAATGTCGAAAACCCTTTCAAGTGTTTCCTGGCAACGAGATGACCCTGACCATTGAAGGAGCAGAGCTGGGGCAGCATGTTTGTTGGCAAACATGGTTGACCAAAATGTTCCCCTGCGGATGGCTGCTTTGTAATTCCCTTGTCACTCATTCGGGTCAAACGGGGTCAGTTTGAGGTCAGCAGGAAAGCATTAAAATTGATTGAACCACAGAGGTCAAGAGACGTCAATCTGATGACTTTGTGGGGAAGTAATTAGGTCATTCAAATTATCTGCTAGATATTAGCTCATGTGTTGTTTGTCTGCTTGGGGTGTTTATTCAGGATTGTTTTATTTTATTGTCTTGACTGGTGCACAGTTGCATTGTCCACATGAGATCTAGCATTGTTTCAAGTCAAGACATATTAAATTTCAAGTGACTGCTGGTAGGAAAAAGTTTAGCTGTCATAGATCATGTCTGTTTTTACTCCTTTTATTTTTCTTCCTTTTTTTCAGGGCTCATAAAGAATTCTGCTGAGGAGTTTCATAATTCGGTTATTGTTGCCTCAACCTCCTCAAACAGAATTTGCTAATTTGCTCCTCTATCATCATTAATGTACACATATAGAGTCCCACAGCTTTCTTGTCACTATGAGATCCCATTTTTCCCAACCATTCTGTCTGCACTCACTCATAAATTGTCATTCTTCATGGGAAAGAGATGTGATCTTCTTGGGAAAGAATAAACAACCCCCCCCTCCGCCTCCATCAGTGTCCTGTAAAGGGAGACCCTCCCATGGCACTGTAGTATTCCACTTATATTCGTCTATTTCCACTTGTTCTCATCCTTCTAAATTGTTCTATATGGTTCTACCCCTGTTTTACAAATCCACAGAGACAAAGTTGTTCTTGTTCATCCCTTCAGCCCTGTTGTGCAAAAATATGGTACAGATCTGGGATTCAACATTCAGTTCAGATCTCCACCCCAAATAAAATCTCTTTTTTTGCCTTGTGGCACTGGGTTAAAAATGGGTGAAAAGAAATGTCTCCAGTGCCATCCAAGTCCTAGTCTCAAAACATGCCACGAAACCCTCCTCTGCAACTCAAAACAGGTGTAACAAGGCCCTGAAGATTTGGCTCAAGTGGTTTAATTTAGCAGGTAAAGGACCTCTAATATCCGGGGAGGGGATTAGGATGCAAAACTGGCGAGGTTTCCTTGGCACCCTCTTAAAGCCCTCTTCATTCAAAACCCAGAGCTTCAATGAAAACGCAAGATCATTTCTACTTGAGCAGGATTTGGATGGCCTTGACCATGGCAGTGTAATTTCGGGAGATTCGAATTACCGTCAGGCCCACATCTACCTGGAAGTCTGCGGGCAAAAAAGAACTAGATTTAGAGTCAGAGTCTCATTTTGGAGAAACAGTTGGAATAGAGTTTCGTGTTAACGTAGGAACCGTACGATATTTGAGTTTTATTTCCAGTCTCTCGAACAAATCTTCGTTTGTTCGCTGTGAAGGAGGCAAAGACGATTTCTGAAAGTCACTGAAAAGATTTGTAAATGTTTAAACAAAGAATCTGAGTTATTGAACCTCGTGCCTGATTTAATAAAACACACGGGCCGTCCCCAGGGTTATGAAAATCTTCAATGGGCCGTCATGTTGGCTTAGGAAAAACTCCAATACCCCCTTCCCCACTATGTCAAAATAATATAATAATACAATAGCACTGAACTACATCAGCTCATTTCAACATTAAATATAAAAAAAAAATTAAGTTTGCCAAACTTATGGCAAATATTGTTTACACACACTTTTTTTTTTTAAAGCCAAGCAGTTATTTTTGCCACTGAATGAGTGGCCTGAACCTGGCATGTCACACTCGAATCAGATGTTATTGTGGGCTGACGGCATTTGACACATTCAATTTGCATCCATAAAGACGCAGCGTATTCTGTGTTCCTCAAAACTGACATACTGGCTCTACAAGGGATGACTCATTGTACACACGAATGCCACCACTTATTTAGTAATTGATCCTTTTTTATTTTTTTTCACATGACATCTTCTATGGGAAGGCTGAAACAAAACATAAATAACATAACAAAAGACCAACGGCCAATTACCGTTAGGAAAAAACAAAAAGCAAACATCTACTGCTACATCCCACAACTTATTTTTATACAGTTCCCATTTGAAAGCTGTTCCGAAAATTGTAACGCTTTGTCACTTTATTTTCACGTGTCCATGCTGCAGGAACAGACATTAAAAAAATACTTCCCTTATTTTCCTTCCTTTTGCTGTGTTCCCCGCCACCAACCATTTAACCTAGACATTCAACAGTTGGAAAACGACACTGCTGAAATAACACCATGCTTTTGTCTTGACTTGTCTCTGGTTACTCCAGCTTTCAGCCACCCAGCCCCCACATACATACCCTGTGGGGATAGCCACCTGTCTCAGCTGACTCCTGGGATGCCTCCCTGGTCTAACAGACAGCTCTTTGTGTTGAGGGGGGGGAAGTAAAGCCTCTTAGCAGGCTGTTACTGATAGGCCTCAGGAGACTTCTCCTGTCAGGGAGCAGTTAGAGCAGTGTATTTACAGTGAGGCGGTTCATCTACAGTCTTTTTTCAATCATCAGTAGTTCAATTTCCTTTTTTTTTTTTGACACTGGCTTGATGGGTTTGTGTACATGTGAACGTTCTTGTGTGTGCGGGGTTAGGGTCAATCCGAACGATCAATAGTGCAATACAAGCCAGCCAAGGTGACATCAGCTTTAAAACACACAGGCAATGGCGGACACTGATAGCTGACCTGACACTGTCCAGGCCGTAGGCGGTGCGCGTTAATGATTGCCTCTGTGTGGGATCATCGTTTGAATCACTGCTGCACCGGGTGCTGACAGCTTGTCTCCTCCACTGTCTCTGATTGCCGTGGCCCAACGAGGGTGAGGGCGTTGCACTTTTGCTATGGGCCTAATGAAGACAAATGTTTGCGCAGATTGCTGATGCGGTAAAGTGCTGGAGTAGCAAGTTAGATTTTCTCGCCTTCAAAACTATGAACCCATTCAGTTGTGAATTACTCTACTAATGGTTTTTCAAGACATTTCCCTCATTCTTTTACACTTACATAGGAAAAAGTCCCAAACCTGCAACATCATTATAGTGTTAGTTGGCACTGAATATTTACTATAGACATCAAGGACAAATGATTGAGAAACTGGACCACCATGACCCCATTTAAAAACAGCAACAAATTTCTCTCTAACTCTAAGCTCAAGGATCACTAACTAGATTTTTTTTGGAGCTTTCAACTGTGTCACCCTGACTTCTTTAGGGAATGAAACTTGTCTGATTCCCTCACAAGTATGGAACTTTGGCCATATATGGGAGCAAATAACCAGTTTCAGATATAATTGGATAAGACTATGTGGGTTTGACAAGAAACGTAGGAAAGGGGCTGGCCACAAAGGCCCCAAGCTGGAAGCAAATTTGGGGTGGCTGCGAGAGGACTGAACGCTGTATAAAATGTTAGTAAGTGAACCATTAGTTTAGAATATTTTTGCAAAAATGAATACGTTTCCAAGGTCAGGAATCAATCATCATGCTCCACTTACACTTCTGTACTCAATAACATCTGTATTATTTTGCTCCTGAAACGTTCAACATTAGAGGAATATAATAAAAATAGTGCAACACAATAAAAGCTTCTTTTCATTTTGCTCTAGGAGTACAGCTGTGGTCTTCCTCTTGATTCTGCATGATGCTTCCAAAACACTGGCACAAAAGAATAGAATAAAAATCGTGTTGAAGAAAATTAATCATTTTTTAGTGTCTAATGCATTGCAGCTACTAGTTCTTTCTTTAGATGTGGTCGGGAACTGAAATTCATGGGGAATCTCTGGATCTTGGCAAAGACGGGACATAGCACAGATTCCAGTGCAGCCCTCTTCTAAAAACAGTGGGAGGATAGATGTGTGGCTGCAAGGCTTTGCAGAAGACTCTTTCATTTGCTGTAAGGATGCTGACATTCCAATACATTTTACCATGTGCATTTGTTAAATTGTTGTAAATTTTCTACCTCAACATTCAAAGCAGGGTTGTGTTCACACAACACTAAAGACAACATATTATGTAAAGTACCCTGTCAAAAGTGATTACTTAGAAAATGGCTCATTTCTTTAAATAAATAAATAACTTTGCAACGAGGTGGTTACTCGTCTACAATGATCTGACTCATCTGATATCTTTTTCCACGGTATTACTGTAATGACAATCACGCTCTGCAGTTTTTCCAACCTCAAAAGTATGAAGCGTTTGGGAGAAATTGGTGCACTTATCTCTGAAAGATACAAAACAAATGGCATCTGTGACAATACATTGTGTCTGACTATACAAAACTATGTAAACTTTCAAGATACGCACGTCGCTGATCTCGCCACGGGGCGATGAAACCTGTCAAGTCATGTGAAAGTGCTCCCTGATGACGTCATGTCTTAGAATGGCCATGCAGCCATGTCTGTTGGCAGTTCACTTTCTGTCAACAAACAGAAATGTGCTGACTTTATTACTTTCACAACAACAGCACTGTCTGGGCCAACGTCTTCCTTTGTCCTAGAAGTCATAAAATAAATCTGCCAAGCGAGGCAGCAATTTATCCCAAATTAATCAGATTTTATTGTACTAAATGATGATGAATGGTGACACCTCTGTCGTTGGATTTGCCTCTAGGAAAACAGATCAACACAGCAACACATCAGGAGAGCATAAATCTGCTCAAGCACTTGCATATAACAGGTTCATGCAGGTCCAATGGAAAGTTTTTTCTTGAATCCCCTACAGCTTCGGTGTGATGAATACCTCGTAGGCTCATGACTTTCCTCTTGACATTTTCTCAGGCATACACTGAGTTACTCTGCCACTAATCACACCAATTTCATAAGTAGCTGAAGGACATTCATTGTTGAGGAAAGGTTATCAAATGGTCGTGTGTGAGTACCTGAAGGGACTTTGTTCACATGCAGCACTGGCGTTTTATGGCTATGCAACATAGATTCCTTGGGGAATCTCCAATGGAGTCCGTCCGAGAAAAAAGCATGTATCCGCAAACTTCAGCATGTTTTTAATCATTTTTGACTTTGTGTTGGTGTGACAGCTGTTGAGTAAAAAATTCCACTAGTTCATGCTCCATGGTCTTGGAATGTAATTCCTTTTTTATGCATCTTTAACAGCCCTTTAAAATCTCTTTTCCCCCTAGGTGGATTTACAAAATAAGCCAGACTAAAGCGTGTGTTTTTTTTAGACGACTTGAAACCTCGTCACCCAGTTGCATTTCTGTCCTTTCAAACAGAGGCATATCAGATAGCCACTGATGGAATCCAGTCTGAGAGTCACCCATGGGTGCTCCTTTGGTTGCTGTCTTTTCATTTGCATCGATGACTGCAGGGCAGATAAAAGCGGGGGGAAACCTGTTCCTGTTCCTTCCTTGCCGGATTTTACGGGACATGGTTACACCTGTCTAACACTTAAAATCCACTCAGGAAGTAGAAAGCCAGTCACCCGACAGAGCTATCTTGTATCTGTGATCTCGAGGAAAAGGGAAAAATGTGCAGTAGCACAAACCAGACCTGAACCACAGGGACATGTTCACCTAGGCAGGGACATGTAAACATGTATTAAAGCACTGCTGAGGTCTGTGCTCAGCCTGTTGTGGTCTCTTTTAGAGACGGGTGGAAGTCGTCGCCTCACCCTGTGGGGCGTCCTCATAAATCAAGAAGGAACGCTGGGTTTTAAGTGCAGCACCTTGAGGCCAAAACAGCTTAATTTATTGCTGCTGTCAGACAAAAAGATGTTGAAAGTCACCTTTGGAATTTGGACAATCTTTGAGCTTTGTGTTCAAGTATATTTTTTAACCTATGTTATGAAACTTACTCTTGCACATATTATACATGACATGCAGTATGAGAATGTAACCTTGCAACAATGCCCTCAGAATCCAAACATTACCCTTCATGACTATTGTTTGGCATCTACAAGCCATAACTTGGATGCTACTCAAAAGATAAGATGTTGATATTAGAGTAATAGCATAGCACAGATATATTCTGCAGGCCTCTAAGTGACGGGTTGCTTAGTAACTCCATAGAGCCTATGTTACTCTATAACAACAATTAGAGGTTAGGTGAGATAATGGTTGGGAAATGCATGTAAAGACTTGGTAACATGGCACCAAGTCTGGAAAAAAAGCTCTCTGGCACTACAGGTTCAAATATGACATAACTATCTTCTCATTTTTTAAGGACTGATAACTCCAAATGACTTATGCATCACCCCACCACCACACTTTAAAATTCACAAATCACAGTACCCCAGTGTTAAGTAGGGGTTAAAGCCTGTGTTGTAACTCTGAGGCTGATAACAGAGGCTCTAAAAATGTTTCCTTAGTATAATAAAAGGAGAATGGCATGAATCAAAAGTTAGACATTCAAGTCAAAGCCTGAGCAAGTACCAATTTCAGAAAAAGGTTATTTATGGTACATCATTTAGTTTGACACTAGTTTCAAAGTAATGGCACTGGCAGGTTTGTGAATGAAGATGGAAAATGGACTCAAACATCAGCGAGGGCCCGAGGCGTAAATGGGCTTTTATCACAGGCTCATTTTTCCATCCTGTCTTAAAAATCAATAGAATGCCTTTATTTTTAAACCAGCAGTGCAGAGAGATGCAGTCGATAAAAAAGGCCATTAGCAAATGTGGAACAAGCACATTACAGTATGTTAGCTGGACCTTTGGCGTGTTGCAGTACACATTAGTGGCATGGCTCTGGTGTAAGTTGGTCCACCAACCGGTTCACATTAATACAGTATATTATAAAACTAGTGGATAGATTGCCATAAAAGTTAGTACAGATTTCCATGGACTCTGGAAGATGAATTTTACAGACTTTGGTGATCCCCTTACTTTTGCTCTATTGCCACAATGAGGTTGACATTTTTTGTATGTAGTGAAAGGTCTTGACAGCCATTGGATGGTGATGAAATGGTGCAGATTTTTTGTACAGACATTCATGGAACACAGGGGATAACGCTTAATCACTTTGATGATCCTCTGACTTCTTCTCTGGCAGCAGTATGCGGCTCTTATTTCCGGTTTTGAGAGAGATGTCTGGGCAACTAATGTATTGACTCCCCTAAAAATTGGAACAACAGATATTCATATTCCCATCGGGATGAATTACATAACTTTGGTGAACCTCTGTCTTCCCCTCTAGCATCAGCAGTGGGTCAAATTTTCAATTTGCCCAGACATTGGTTTAGGACAAAATACTTGGAAGACCAAACTGAATGCTTTCTTTAAAGCTAATTTGCAAGTGTAAGCATGCTATAGCTGATGTTAGATTTGGGCTCAAATCACCACTCTAAGATTATGTCTAAGAAGTAATTTGTTTTTGCATTATGATGAGGGAGCAATACTAGGCATGCTTCATTCGATTTCCCGCTGTCCTTTGTCTGTCTTTATTTTTCTGTCCACAATTGCTGGTTCCAGCGCCCTGCAGCCATGTCCTTCCACAAGGTCAGCTATATGCACCTCTCCAAAGGCAAACAAAGGTGTATCTTCCGCCCTCAGCCCTGCAAACATTTCTGAGCAACCATGTCACCACATTACTTTGCACACAGCTCATAAAGCAATGATTACACACTCGGCCTTATCAGGCCTCAGCTGGGGTGATGTAATTTGAAGCTGTAACTGAAATGCAAACATTCCAAGAGAAATACGCACGGTGTGTTGAAGACCAGCGGTGGCCCCTCGTGTGAAGTGGCTTCCTGTTATCAGGAAGACAGTCAGAGAGAGAGAGGGTTAAATAGATGGGTAATCAAGAGCTGCCTTGTCTACTGTGTCTTTACAGTTTTAGCTGAGTAGACTGTTTGTATTACTAACATGTAATAACTGCAGTTAAGTGTTCAACACCAAACATTTAATGTCAGTGTTTGGGGTTCCCTCACTGAACATGTGCTCTGTTGTCTGTGTAAACAAGCTCTCATGCTCCACTTTGTGCAAACACACCAAAGGTGAGGAGGAGATCCCACCCCGTTGTCGGCCATCGCTGCCACAGTCAACTCCCATTTATGACAGTCAAGGAACAGGAGACTGTGTGCCGAGCCGTGGCTGTCCTCGTAATGAGGAAAACCTCACTGTAAATCACGATAACATCCAATTTCCTGCTTGCAAAGTAAGACTCTTGCATAATTTCGGGTTATGAGGAAGAAGGAAAGTATGTGTGTGTTTGTCTCTTTGTTTGTCAGAAAAATATAATAGTTACCATCTAAATAAAGGAGGATAATTATAATTATCCTTTCTTTTTCCTGGAACTTAGACGCCTAAGTGAAATATGTAAAAATAAATAAATGTGACATAAACGAGGCTGTGTAAAATTTGTTATGCAAATTTTTTTTTTTCATTGCCTATTCATTCTACAAGCAATATTTCTAACTCCCGGTTTGAGTGTTGAGACTTGTTTACTGGTCTTAGGTAATATTCCCCTTAAGGTTTGAACTCCTTTTCCCATTGTCTGTGGTTATCATAAATCATTACCTCAATAAAGTTTAAACACACATACAAATATTGCAAAAAGAAAGAACTGGCAAGATGAGTTTCCTCCTGAGATTCCAGTCTCTATTCATCATTTAATTACACTGATACGTCTCACACCAGTTCAAGACAGAAACATCTGTTGTGATAAACGTTCAGGATATTTGACGTTTGTCTCTTGTGCATGGATCATCAGCAATCACCGCCCAGTTTGTCTACAGTTACACCATTGTTTTGAGAGGAAGGACTGTTAAAGAGCAACCCATGCATGCTGACTCAGACAGTGCAGAGGATTTCACGCACCTGTGATGTGCTAATCTCCGACAGCTAAGTAAAGATCTAAGGCAACAGAGTCACTGTGCAGGGAGGTCAAATGATCGCCTCAGGAACCTTTTTTGAGTAGCTCTTTTCTTCAAAGCCGGTGAAGGGACATTATTGTAACATTATTGTAACAGTGGGTTCATCAAGCAGCAACTTTACACCGCTGCCACAGTGGAAACTTGATTATGTTTGCTTATTTGTGTATGCAGGAGTGCGTCATGGCTGGGGCGGGCTAAGATGGATGACCTTTTCGGATCCTCACCACGTTAAGGAGATGTCTGGTCCATCCAAAAGGGAGCAGACTCTTTTCCATGACGTCAGAGGGGCACAAAGCAGACTGGATGCACGGGAGATGAATGATGACTCTTAAGCAAGCATGACTCCTCCAAGCTGTATGTGTTCTTTGTGACGGTTTGATATGTCTGGATAGGTTCAAGAATGGGTAAATGATTTTGACATTTGCTAGAAAAAAAAAGAAAAATACTGGCTGTCGTACAGAAAAAAACAAAAACAAAAAAACCTCACTTTCCTCATACCATCAAGTGAGAAAATGCCTCAATGAAACTCGTATCATCAAGAATCTATAGCCATGGTAGCTGCTCCTATACTTATATATATATGTGTATGTATTACTTATACATGGTAATACTAGCATGCCAACGTTCTGATTTTGTGTGGGTATAGTGTTTACTATTTTCACCATCAAATCCCCTGGTCATTGAGATATTATTATATATTGTTTTTCGTCAGGTCCATGGTTGTCAGTGCAAGAGTCAGCAGTTTTCAGTTTGAGATGCTTATGTTAAGGAATTGGCATTTGTAGAAAATGGTTATATTGTTGGGATTTGGCAGAAATGGCTCCGTTGTTTGAGGGAGTTCTCAAAGAATCTGAGTAATGACAGGGATTCTGCTGAGAGCGCTAATCCCCCTGGTAAACATACATGAGAATTAATCCTCAAATCAACAGTTCAAAGGAGGAGGTTGGTGTGACGGAGGGAATTGCAGTAACAAATCTGAATGAGCCAGTAATTATGAAGCCAATTAGATATTTAACAGCCCCTGTAAACACAACTTTAGTTCTGTGCTTCTTTTGTGAGGGAATTATTATTTCCAACACCTTGTCCCTATATGCTCTCTGATTTAAAATAAAGGGAAAAGAAAGGAAGGAACAAAAGAGCAAACCCTTACTAGCAGTCAAACCGGCATGGTGGTGTGTCTTTAGGCATGTTTGCTGAGACATCATTGCCCCATCACCAACTAAGGGTTTCTGCTTGCTTAACCTCTTGATATGGGAGCTAGCATGAGTCATGATGATACTGGCTCTGAAATGTTTATACAGGCGGCGACAAGCTTATTGCATCGTCTGCATCTATAGTGCATTAGTTATGCAGCTGACATTTTGTATTCAACAGGACACATGATGATCTTTATTATAACTTGTTTGTGAAATCTTGTTCATGGGAAAATCCCATGAAAATCTACACAGAGGCCTGTTTGACATATTAATATTTCAGTCCTTTTAAGTGCTTTAACTTCGGCGCCATTTTCACAGAAAAGTTACACCATTTGCCATCATTCAAGTTGAGCATGGCGATGCAGTTGCAACATCTGATCTCACATCTAAGCTTGTGCAGACAAGCCTTGTGTAAACCAACCTGCCTCTCCTGAACCTGGAGGGAGGCTGGGTAACCTCCAAACCCACTGGGACCATTAAAACAACAGGTGCTTCGTGAAAGCTCAGCTGTCGAGTGCAGGCTGCAGCTAGCTTGTGGTTTAGCCAGCAGCAGCTGCAGGTAACGGCGTCAGGTCTCGACCTCGGGGTGAAAGAGTCGCCCAACAGTTGAGCGCGTGCACTTCTTCTAAAACGGCACTACGGTGTTGGTCTCTAACAGCCCACTGAATCCGAACAAACCCCAGACCTCATTAGGCAGAGGACTTCAAAGGTCCTGCCTGACTCGTGCTATTAATTGGTAGCCCCCGTGTTTGCTGTAAACCGACCTAAGAAATGGACTTCATGGTTAGGACTTTGCATTAACGGGCTGTGAAGCAGCTGTGCTTGTCAGACAGATGGGGTGCCACATTTTGTCTATCTATGCAGGCTTTATTAAGTCTCATGTGACATCGGAGGGTCTATCCAAGTAAGACAATACGTGCTGTGATGCTGTTCCACACGGCCTTATTATCCCGTATCTATACATCTTTGTTCATGTACATTTCATTTCAACTTGCTTGAGCCCCTGGCTTAGATCCATCCCATTTTTCATTTAAATGTGACCTCCAGCGACAGTAAATTGCCTTCATCTCCCGGATAAAAAAAAAAAAAAATCATCTAAGCGATATGTGGCAGATGTGATGTATATTGTACAATAACCCACACATTTTATAAGAAGCAGTTAGATTGACTAGGGGCTGGTGCACTTGGAAAGTTGCCCCGCATTTCAAAATGCCTAATGGCTATTATTCATTTATACGGTTAACTTTATATGGGTATATTTAAGTTTATGATCATTTGACTGAGGGTTTAATGGGCCAGTTTTCTCTGTGGATTTATTGACGGTAGGTGTTCTAATTCACATTAACTCACTATGCAAAATGCAAAAAGGTGTACACACTGACTGAATCCAAAGGTCACTTTTATTTAATTCAGTGTGAATAAATTCAATACTGTCACTCTGACAGTACTAGAGCCACATTTAAGGTGATAAGACAGAGAACAGATAACTTTCTCTGACACTAGACCAAGCAACAGATGCATGAAGACTTCAGAAAATACACACTGGATATCTTTGTTTTGGGTAAACAGTGAGGTCGAGATGAGCCCAGGTCCATTATATAATCCGTCTGACAAGAGGAGCCACTTGTCCACTCCAACCTAAACAGAAGTTCATTTACTTTCCTGTGTACTTTAATTCCGTGAACATTAATTAATACTTAAAAAAAAAAACAAGTACTGTGACAAAATACCTTATATATCAGCTTTAGCAGCACTATGTTTCAGTGAGTACCTCACTCACACTCACAGCTTCTCATCTAGTCAAGTGTGTACTAAAAACACACTTTAAGGATTTCACATCTTTCCCTTCAGAAATTGTAACACACAGTGTATTTACATTAACAGACACCTTGCTTTCAGCACCTGAAAAAAGCTCTCATAGCCAATTTTCTTAAAATAGACAGTGACTTCATGATAAGACGCGTAACGCCAGTTACAGCAGCATAAAAGCCTTTCAGGAAATTCAGAGTATGAGGAATTGCCAACAGCAGTGCAATGAAAAAACAAATAATTCTGTTATCAGTTAATATAGTTATTAGCTAAATCCTGCTATCTGTTAATTGCCTAAAGGGCATTTTCATAATGTTCCATGCTCTGAATTTAGTGGGAGGTCCCCCACATAAGTAGACCTAGCTGTAAAATCCTTGAAAAATAGGCCTCTCCTCTGTAGAATTATTCTGATATTGCTTAATGGTGTTCTCAACTGTAAAATACTCCTGAAAATATTGATCTTACATTCCATGTACAGTAAAGGGCAAAATGCTAACCACAGTGTCAAGTGAATATTTCAATCCAGAGACATGGAGTGTTTCTAATACTATTTACAACATCTTTAAAATTCTAATTAAATCTTTTATGGTAAGCAATTGATAACTTCATGTATCTACATATTGTTTTAGGAGCGTTTCGGGCAAATTGCTCTGGTGATAAACGTTCTTATCATGACACACACTGTGTGCCAGTCTACTTGTGGCAGGCTTAAATGGATCACAGTGTTACCTTGAGCAATATTCTACTTCATGATCATCAGTGTATGGTTGTTCATATTATAGTTTTGCATATTTTCACAGCTGAACATCTGGTGATTTTTAATACAATCACCTAGCAATGAAATACTGCTGGTTTTAGCTCTACTGCCGCTAGACATCAAACTATACCTGCGATCTGTGCTGCTACTTACACGTTTCCATCTTTGTAGACTTGTAGATGTGAATTTATGGGTGATATTGCAATTGTAAGAAAAGTGGTGAAGATAGTGTGTGTGCTTGTGTGTGTGTGTGTGTGTGTGTGTCTATGTCTATGACAGCACAGTGAGCGTGACAGTTCCTTTGGTCCTTTTCAGGATGCCAACGGCTTCTTCATGAGTGACACCCTCCAGAGTCTGCCCGTTAACGGCCATGATCTGGTCTCCTCGTTTCAGGCGCCCATCCTCAGCTGCTGCTCCCTAAACATACACGAATATTTACGTGGAATTTTGATACGTAACACACAGTGTGTCAGTTCTGCAATGATAGACTGTTACAACTTACTCCACATACCTTTCCAAAAACTGTTTTAACATAGATAGGCAGGTCTCCGTGAGGGCTGCCGTACCCTCCAACTATACTGAAACCTAGTCCATCTGGTCCTCTTTCCAGGGTGATGGTCTTATACTGAGGTGGGCTGATGAAAAGACAGAGACACTCCCAAGCATTATTAACAATTACAAACACCCTCTCCCCTGATATCCGAATATTGTAGTGTTGAATTGAAACTTAAAGTGCATACAGAATTTATAATGGCGTATCATTTAAAAGCTAGTAGGTTAGACCATAAATCATTTTCCTAATATCCACCAATCTGCACATTAGAAATTACGGTGAAAAAAAAAGGATATACTGAACCAAGAACATATAATGGAAACAGTCCCTTAGATAGACTAATTCTATTAAATAAGACGAATGTTATAACACATCACAATGTTCCCTCTGTGTAACCAGTTCGTACCCAAGGTCATCCTGGAAAATGCAGCTGGGTGTGAGACCCCCGGCTGTCTGATCCTGAGAGGGACCCGTCACGGTTGTGTCACCACCTGCTACCACCTACAGGTGCACGAACAAACACGCAAACACACACTGTTATGGTATGGTGGACTCGATTTACTGTCAAGATAAGGACTGATAGGATGGCGGTAGTGCTGTATGAGGGAGACAAGTTTTATGGTCCTTCAAAGTCGGCCGCCTGTAGCTTTTGTCTGTTCTTTTTCATTGTGATAACTTTGTACGTAGATGAAATAAGCTATGCAGAAAAAGTTCAATGGGGACATATCAGACTATGTCTATCGGTTTGATCTAATGAGAAAAGAGAGGGTGAGTGAAAGTGTGTGTGTGTGTGTGTGTGTGTGTGTGTGTGTGTGTGTGTGTGTGTGCGTCCATTCAGAAAGACCTGCAGCTGTACTGTGCCTGTGGCGTTCTTGAGCAGAGTGACTGCCTGTGAGTGGCTCATGCCTTCAGCAGAGTTTCCGCAGATGCTGACAATTCGGTCCCCGATCTGGAAAAGTGGGTGTTTAGTACAAATGAAAATGGGGCAAATGAGGAAAACACTTCGGCACATTCTGCAGAGGAGCTGGATTTTTGGCCTTTTTGAGGGAGAGTTGTCAAATTGTAGACGCAGCTTCGAGCCTAGGTTTTCTTTGCTCAGCTCTATTTAGCTCCATGTTTGCAACACATCAGTTTGTTAGGAATAACAATACCAGGATATGAGACATCGGCTTGTACTACTTGAAAATTGAATTCACCACAAAATGCAGTTGCAAAACTAAGCTTTTGTTCAGCTGAGTAATTTCATTATGAAGTGTTCTCATCCCTCAGTCTGGCTGAAAAGATAAAGGAGCATGAATATACTATTCAAGATTCCCCCTATTCATTTCAATGAGCCCTTCTGTAGGCTTAAGGATCTGAATGCAGGAGTGGGAGATTTATGATCTATGTTCGCAATGGCTATTGTCCTGCCCCAGTCTGCGTCACACAGAGCTACAATTGTGAGTTTCTTTGTCATTTAGCCGCAAAGGTCAGTGCTACAGGCTGTAGGCTCTTGACCTTTGGGAGGGTCTGAGATTCACCAACCGACTAAAGTGTGTGGGAATGACTTCGCTGTTAGCAATTGATATTCACATCAAATCCCACACAAGAATTACCGTCATGCAAATTTTTAGTTTTACATTCTGCTAAAGCCAAAAAACAAAAACAAAGGGTTTTAGAAAGGGAAGAGCAAGTGTAGCACCTTGAGTTTCTGGGTCTGAGCGGCCAGGCCAACAGGATTCATCATGGCAATAAAGATGGGTATGTCACCCAGAGGGCTGCCCACCCCGCCTGCTATACTGATGCCCAGAGAATCATTGGGACCTTTAGTGAATTCCACTGTTCTTGTGTCCTGATGCTCTGGAGCTAAGAGGAAGTCAAATTTTAAGACATAGAATGGATTAGAATGGATTGTTTCACTTCTTTCCCATTTTTTACATGGCTGACTTACCAGCGGATTAATACTCACTTGTTGCTTTATGGTTATAAAAGTAAGATACTTACATTCCTGGCTCTGGCTCAGCTTGTCAGGGTCAAAAGGAAGGTTTCCAGAGTCTGAACATGACTGGGAGGCCACCTTGGAAATGCCAGTTTCACTCATCTGAGGGTGAAAAAAAGGCATTCAGAGCTGTTATTTTCTTTCTCTGCTGTTGACTAAATCAAACTTCTCCTTGATAGATGTTAAATGAGTGGTAAGTTACCTGACTACTCTGAGATAGCCTTCTCTCAGAATGGAAGGGGCCAGCTTTGAACCTCCCCACCTCCATTTTTATAGGCCCAACGCAGCACTGCAAAACAAAACAAACAAACAAAAAAAAAAAAAAACCCACATCATTTTCATTTATTGTCCTACACAGTTTTGACACGGATGTCTATTTCAGAGTGGATCTACCTTGAGCAGTGCAGCCACAGCCTCCTGAGTGGCCGACCTGACGTCCTCACCGTTGACCGACAGGATCTGGTCGCCCTGCGTCAGTCGACCGTCGGTTTCCACCAAACCTCCTTTCACGATATCAGACACAAACACTCCCGTATCATTCCTGGTGGGAGAGTAGGAAAGAAAATGTCTTGACAAGGAACATACTGAAGGTTTGTCTAATAGTTGACCTTCATCATATCATTCTCCCAAAATTCTGCTTTTGAACTTGTAGTTAATGATACTCTATTGATCCATTTGATCCAGCAATTTTACATTTTCCAATGGACCTCGACACAAGTATGGCTTGTACTTTTTTTTGGGAAACCACAGACAAACAGCTGGGAAAATGGAAAATTTAATAGCGAAGAGTGTGTTTACCCCACAACTGTGACCTCAGTAAATGTGTTTTCCATCTTGGATCCTGTATATGCTGACTGTGAATATTTTTGCCATAAGACACAAGTTAGAAGTAACTGTATATTATTTAGAAAATGTATTATTGGCTCTGTAACTTATATTTATTTTATTTAGTTTGATAACTTTCTTGGGGACAATTCTGACAATCACTGTTCTATTTAGGATATTTTGAGCCTTTATGAGAAGTATGTTTTTGGGGCTGATTGCTTGATTGACAGGTGTCTGCACCTACCAGTGTTAGTTGCAGTAGCTGCCACTTGCTTGCCCCGCCTCAGCACCACATAAAGCTTTGACCAAATTTTCGTTTTTTCGTTTAGTCTCTACTATCTGACAAGATGGAGGCTTGTGGTAAACCTAAATCTAAGCTTTATAATTTCCTTTCATACACCAGTTTTGAGTTGTCCCAGAAAACACAGCATGTTCATGTTTGGCTACATTCAAAGTCTTTGCTTGGCCTGAGCACAGATCTCTGGGATATTAACTACAGAGAAGATGCAGAGTCTTTCGCCCTTTGTCTTTTCCCAAATGCACATCTCTGCTGGTGACTTTGCTTATGTGAGGTGCCAGTGTCCACATGGATAAAGACTAACACAAGCAGAAGTTGTGAAGCAAAGCAACTCGATCCCAATCAATCCCCAGTGCCAGAGATACTTGGCTGTCACAACTCCTCACCACTAACTGCTAGCTTGCAATTTCCATCTTAGCAGAGGATTTTAGGTTGCCTGTTGTGTTACTCTTTTTCCGTTCTACTGAGCATTTTAGTTTTTTTTTTCTTTTTTTTCAGTTGTGTAGCTAAATCGCTTTGACAGTGGCAAAACGATTGCAACTACATTAAAAGCCTTCTGCTGTCCAAAATGTTCAACATTCAGCCTAAACTTGCAGTTTGGTGTGGTTACCCTATTAGGACCCAAATATGTTGGTTACAAGCATTTACACCCTTCCCATCCGGAGACTGCAGATAGAACGGTATAAAAACGCACATAGACACGCACAGATATACATAACCAGCAGTTCATGTGGATGTATGGCCTGCATAAGCCATTCCTGAGGCTTATCCCCAAGGCGAGATCAATCATCACACTACACACACCGGGCAGGAGCAGACTGTCAGCCTGTGGACCAGCAGGCCTTTTCCCACATGTGCCTTAACCTATAAATACTCTACCTGAATAAAAGCCTGAATTGATTTTGTACGCAAGACAATTTGCCAGCTCACATCCCGGTAAGACTTGTGTAAATCTTCCTCCACAGCACTTGTGGGAACACAAGGAGCAACATCCCTATACTCAGTGACCATGTGGTTTGAATCCTTTGTCTGCGGGTCAGGGTGTCGGCACTAGCGCCACTGAAAAACGACTGAAACGCAAACCGGTTCTGGTGAGGTGCTGACTCACCTCTCATTTCTGTGATGTTTAACATATTAGCAGTCCAGTCAGGCAGATAAATACTCAGTCAACTACAAAATAGGATTTAAATGCCATCATTTAATCTTGATGTGTTCCAGCCAGGAATGAGAATTCAGGACTTTCTTCTTCTGTGCTGTTCCTAATTTTGTGTCTTTCACAGAACTACCAGATGGGAAAGAAGCATTTTCTCTGAAACTACGTGTAAACACCAAATACATTACCTTTCCCTGGTAACTAGACCCAGTTCCACTGAGGTTTCCATAAGGGTACCCACATGACGACATATGATTCTGTATTTAATAGCCCACTTACTTTTTCTATATCTCTAAACCTCTCTTCTCTACTCTATATTCAAATAAAATGGATTTTAATAATAGATTACCTCTGTTCCCGTGATCTGCATTAAAAAAGAAAAAAGTGTAATTAGGAACTATGCTGACACTTGTAATAGTTTGTTTTTCGTTACATTAGCTTTACACTTGCTTATTATTTATAGTTGTAGCCTGGCTGTTCTGTAACAACTGGTTTATTTTCTACACCAAAATTACCAGCATACTATTACAGAAATCTAATAAATCTATTTAAAAATGTATTTCAAGTCAAACTGGGTAATTTGCAGTATTTTAAAGGCTCCCAACTATAAATGTTTTTACATGTAAAGCTCATTCAGCATTGTAATAAATCTCCTGCCATACATCAATAAGTGAATACTCCACATTAAGCAGCAGTGATAATAATAAATCTCTCCCACCTCCTCCCTACAATGCTGAGGCCCAGGCCCTGGCCAGGCTTCTTATGCAGCTCCACGGTGAATGAGTCCCACAGGTCTTCCTCCTTGTACTGGGCCTCATCCCTGTAGACCGTCAGCCGAACCCTCTGCGGGGTCTGCCGCAGCACGTTGATGGCTTCATCGTGACTGGCGGCGCGCAGGTCGATGCCGTTCACCTGTGACGAGAGAAAGACTTACATATTTATGTTCTCCGGCGGCAGCTGATTTAAGGGTTCATTTTAAATTCATAAATACAAAATTGCATGAGCACATTTCCATTTTGGGGGGGCATTCAGCAAAGCAGCAAATCCTTATTATTCTATTCCTGATACAAAGTGAAAGCGGCAGACTATAAAAAGTCTTAACAGCCTAATTTAATGCTAAAACAGAATTTTCCTATAACCACTGAGGTCGCATTACTTCTGTAGAAACCCAAACTGCTGAGATATCTGGACACTAGATCATAATATTTAAACTACAGGGTGATATTAGAAGACTTGAATTTAACTAAAGGGGAGCAAACTTCCCACAAAACTGTAAGAAGCACAACTCATCAGTTTAAGGACTCATGTCTACCCCTCCCCACCACATTAAACAGGGGAAATACCCCATTAGCTTTCGCCATGGACATGCAAAAGATTTTTCCCATAGTGACTAATAGCACTACTGTGGACTGGGGAAACTCTTTTCACTTCTCCTCTCCGACCCTATTTTCGAGACACGACGGCTTGGCTCGGGGACAGAAATGAATAGTAGAGGGTAATTAAGTCGTGAGGGTGTGTGTATGTGTGTACGTGCTCCTGTCAGTTCTGGTCTTCTGATTGAGCTACCATAACTAAACTCCTGTGCACCACCCCTGCCCTCCCTCTGCGACAAAGCACGAGGTCAAATAGAGGGCAAACCCAAGTTGAGAAGGGATGCTTCACTTGTCAATCCTCATAAAACATAAAGGATTCACACAAGAGGTTACTTCCCCCTGACTTTTTATTCGCTTCATTGTTCAGAGTATTGTCTCACTAAAAGCAAAAATGTTTTGGTTTTAGTTTTTAGTTTGATTTTCCTGTTGCCGAATGATAATGTAAATTACGTTTGAGATATCCAGTTAAACAGCTCATTTATCAGTTTTGTAGTACCAAAATTTTGATCCTTGACTGAACTTTGACAGCCAGTCTTTCATGTTGAAACTCCCCAGGCAGCCTTGTCTCAGTTACTTAAATGTTTTAAGGCTCTTTTTTATCCGGGTCATATGTGATGCTTATTATACTCCACCACACCTCTAGGATTTGGTCTCCTGCCCATAGCCTGCCATCTTTGGAGGCTGCCCCTTCTTCATAAACTTCATGGATAATGATGGCCCCCTGGAGAGAGAGAGAGAGAAGATAAATGAATATGGGAGAGGAGAGAAAGGCGTACAGTAACCGAGATGAACTGAAAGGGATACTTGGGAATTAACTATAAAAGCACCATAGTGGACGAGAGAATGACTTTAAAAGCGATGTCTGCATGTGAATTTCTTTTTACGTCTGACAGCAGAGAGAAATTATTGTGGTTTCTTAGTGAGTGTGTTGCCGACTTCCAGTGTGAGTGTCGTTTGGGGTTCAGAGGTTACATTCCATGGGCTGGATATTGTCTGCTGCGGCCCAGGCCAGACAATGAGCTGCTCCCCCAAGCCTGACTGAGCAGACAGAATAGACGGTCCGAGGAGAAGATGGCAGGAGCGGCAGGAGGCGGAGAAGAAGGGCTGTCACAACATCATTTCCTACATTCCTGAGCCGCCACAGCTATTTCAAACCTGGGTTACACCTCCACCAAAGATTCTAAGTGGGTGGCATTGTGGGGGGGGGCTGACAAAGTCATGTCAATTCTAAATACTTGTAAATACTTGTACTTCTTTAACAAAAGATTTTAAAAACTGCAAATATTTGACTTATGAACACTATTTGTGTTGTTCAGGTTGCACATGACCCCAAGGGAACTTTTGGTGACAATTCATCGGTAACAGTATTCTCCTAACATCACAGTAGCCCTTTAGTGAAGTGGCACAGCCTCATCGGCATATATGTCTTCATATTCATTCATTTATTATCTTGTTTCCTACCAGCAGGGTGTCACAGCCTCCCACGATGCTCAGGCCCAGGCCCGTGCGACCCTTGGAGATGTCGATGGTGGTCTCACAGCCGGGGATGATGGGACAGGTCGCTGGGTCACAGGCCAGGGTGGAAGGGGTGGAGGAGCGACTCAGACCTAAAACAGAAGCAGCAAAAGAAATATAGAGATATAATGTAAAAAATATACATATATTAATATATATCTCATCTATTTATTTTCTTAGCAGGAAATTAGATTAGTTTTAATCACATTATTTATCATCCTGGATAGGAGATAGGAAGTCATACTTATATCAATCTTGGTCTATCAAAAGCAAGTAAAGCAAATCATGTTAATAGTAAGGAGACTCACTTGTGACTGCTTCGGCCTCTGCTGGACTCAGCGTGGCTGTGGCGGTTATAGGCATGCTGGGTAAGCTGGTGAGGACGCCATCCGGGAAAGCCCCGTCCAGGCAGGTTGACTGCAGAGAGTAAAAGGAGGAGAAGGTCTCATTTGTGGAAAAGGTTAGCTACACTTGACCTCTGACCTTTCTCAGTGGAACACTGACCTAAAACGCAGCACAATTACTAATCGGGCACAATCTTAACGCTGGTGCTGGTTTTGTGTATCAAACTATTATAGGGATTGTATTTGATCTTTATTACCTTAACAAACACACTGTCAACAAATCCAAATTTTTGAAGATAGTAAAATATAATGATTGTAGTGCATTTTAAGTAACACAGCGCACCTTTTCCACAGTGTACCCCTGCACTGATTCACCATTCACAGGAAGGAGTTTGTCCCCTGAATTCATGCAGCCCTCCTGCATGGAGCAGATCAAATAATGGATTAGCAAACCCAAATAAACTGACTTTTTTTTTCTTTTGTATCTACAGCATGTAACGCTTACTACATACTTTGCCTGTATTTCCTTTCACTTCAGATATACTCTGAATTTCAGCTCCACTCTCAGTGTTTCCCTCAACAAAGGTGATGCCAAGTCCTCCATCCTCCTATTGAAGAAAAACAGCATTAGTGCAAAACACAGGCTGAATATTAAGAGCTGCACCAGCTACTGAAAACAAGCATTACTGATGACTGTCATCTCCAGGAGGATAATTAGCCCCGGCTTCACTTTGCATCCTTCCCACTTCTTTTCTTTTGTTCCTAGAGAGGATTTTCTAGGACTGTGTGTGTCATATTAATGAGCGGCCCAGATGCCACTGCGTCTATATTGTCATCCCCTGTCCTTTTAAATACCATATGGATAGTCCCAGAAAGGGGGTCCCACCCAGATGGCATAGCTTTTCAAGCAAAGATCCCTTTTTCTCCATCTCTTTCTCTGTTGATTTGTGTTTAAATCTATATTTCTTTATATTTGTATTCACCTATATCACAAATAGCACGTTTTCCCAGTTACCTGTTATGGTATCTAGGCATACAGATATTTTTAGTTTTATCCTGTAGAACTTTGACATAACCCCGGGTGAAAACTCTCCTGCCAGCCCAATGTTTTGGAGCTGAATGGAATTGTACTGGTGGCATTAAATGTCTTGAAGAAGGACATTTGAAAATTTTCAAATAATCCACATTTTTGTGTTTGGAAAGACAACTACTTTCTTGCCACACAGAAAGCAAGCACCAAAAGGGGTAAAATCAGTTTCTTTTATTTTATTGTTTGGGGTGTTCTTCTCCCATTCACCAGTTGTTTTGCTTAATCACTCTTTTATTGGACAATGTTCTGGCTCTTTCAGCCTTGACTGCTCCTGTGTGCTCCTTATCTGTCCTACTGCCACACCCCATTGACTTTTTCTGAACATCACCCTCATTACTGCGCCGCTTCCAAGACTTTCTTCCTATTATTGTCTTTGTTTTGCTATTTTAAAGGGACAGTGTTGTCTTTTTATGTGTGTGAGGTCCAGCTGATCCTACCTTCAGCTTTATGGTATGATGGATATATATTGTGAGACATTAGTATCACCATTGACAAAAGCTGTTTCTAGCTGTGAGGAAACATACGTTAGTTGGTATAGTATGAAGTAAATAGCTGAAGCTTTTGTTTATGTCCGTTGGAGTTTCTCCACCACCGGTTGTGGCTTTGGGGTGTCTTGGGAGTTACACGAATGGGAGGTTGGAAACTCCAGGACCACACAAAGAGACTTTTGGGAACAAACATATGAAAAAAAATTCAGGAGCACGACACAAGATAAAACTGGGTGGAGTTTAAATTCTAATATTCCTTTTTTTGTTCAGAATTCATATGCAGCTGGAGCTTTATAACATCCCCAGGAATTTGTCTGTTTGAGCCCTTGTGCACGTGTGCGCTGTGTGTGTGTGTTACGTGTGTGGCCATAAGCAGTCGTACCTCAGTGTGGGGCTCCACCGTGTCTCCCTCATGTTCTCTCACAGGTCCCACGGCCATCTGGTTCAGCGCCTCTGTGTTCCTGTTTCAAAGGATCATAACTCACATAAATTGTCGCTCCTCTGCTTCGTGACAGCGGAGCCGTGATTTACGTTGCTGATCACAGTGTCTCCTTCAGAGGGTCAGGAAAGGGATGTGAGTTAAGTGGGAGGTTAAGTAGTGTGATCTGGTAAAGACTGTCTGGAGGAGGGTCATGGGTCAAACATGTCTGACTCTGAGCCGATATGTCAGCTGAAAAACCCTAATTCAGTTTCACATACTAACAGTATACAGTATGAACTATGCACTCTTCTTTATTGTATTCTGTTTTTGCAGTTACTACACAAAGAATCATCATCCTTAACTCTTCTATACAGAAAATGATAGAATAACTTCAATTGCAACCTTAAAGTGAAAATTGCACTTGTCAACAATTGAGCTAAATGGGCTTTTTTTCCCCCAAGAATTTAACACTTGTTTACCACATGTGCATTGCATTGTGGGAGAATATATTTTTTGTGGTTGTCCATGAAGGACAAGCACAAAAATCTAGTGTTTTTTATAATGCAGATTGACTGTTTCAGTTGTAGATTATCTTGCCATTTTTCCAGTGCAACGGTATAAATTCAAAATCTGCTTAGTGGGTCAATCCCTGTATCAAAGAGAAATGTCACCTTGATTTATATGATATTTTAAATTAATATATTACTGGAAAAATGTGGTGGATTAATGTCTATAAGCTAATAAATACTTTACATTTTTCATGTGGTTGTGGAGGAGGCTGCTACTCATTAGTGAATATTGATTGTATTACTTAACCTTAAAATACATACTTCTGTTAAATGACAATAGCTCCCTCTATTGGATTTTAAATAGCATTACACTAGATTTTAGCTTTCTTGGGCCATTATTATTAGCATTTTCTGGAATGTAAAATTCAGTTGCTGTTGCTATGGGAATGTGGACATAGAAGCTTTTGTAGGAAAAGGTGTTTTTTATACCTGACAAAGATGATTTTCACTTTGGATGGAGAGCTCTTGATTATGGAGGATGCATTCTGGTGACTGTGGCCATAAAGGACTTGGCCATTGATCTAGAATTTAAAAAAAATATATATATTATTAATCAGTTAGACACCCATTATCACCAAGAGTAAACATATAATACAAAATGGTGTAACAAGAAAAGCATTGATAAAAGGTTCAATTCTAGATTAGATAACATGACACAAAATGACTAATTAACTCAGGAATCCAGTGAGAGCACAGCTAACCTCCAGCAGCTCGTCCCCTACAACCATACGTCCGTCCCTGCCAGCCGCCCCGTTGGGGTCAATTCCAACCACGAAAACACTCATGCGAGAGCGGTCCCTGTTCCCCGCCAGGCTGAGGCCCAGGCCCGTCTTGCCTTTCTCCAGCTCGATCATGTGTAGGACACCTGGGAGGCTGCCATAGCGCTGGATTATGTTCTCTGAAAGAGGCAGATGAAGTCGTGGCCGACAGATGTAAGCCAACAATGCCGATGAACGGTGCCAGGTTTGTGTTGATCCTGGAGTTCCATATCAGTTCATGTCACGTTGCCTAAAAAGGCTGCAGGTATTTGGGTTCTTTTTAAAGATGCAGAGGCACAAAAATGAAATGGTAAAAGTTCTAAATGTCATACTGCTGAATTTGTTTTGGTCTCAGTCTGACCTTCTGTTTTTTGTCTCAGTCATGGTCTCTGTTGTTCTCGCTCAGGTCCTTTCCCTTTCTCTCTCCACCTCTCCTGTCTCTGGTGTGTTAGATAGCTGTTGAGAACCAATAGGCTCCTGCTGTTCTGGGCTCCCTGCCACTGTTGAACCATCAGTCCCGTACTAATCTCCACAACTCACCTCCTCAGGCCCAACCTCATCAATCTTGTCCCCGCAGGAGGGGCTCTGTCTCTCCCTAACACTCAAACACATACTGTGTATTCACCGTGGTCCCAGGTGTTTGGAGGCTGGAACTCTGTCCTTTATGCCGGTTGCCTGTGTTGAATGTGACCTGTTCTCCTTGAAGCAGAGAGTTAATCCTACAGTTGACATTACGGCATCTGCAGGATGATAATGCTTTATTTGGCCCATTGAGGCCTTCAGGTTTCAGATGAATCCATGCACATTTATTGCAGACTGGATGGATTTATGAGCAGGCAAGAAAAGTATGTAACTTGGGAGCCCTCTAGTGGAACTTATGTGATAATGCATGTGCCACCAAGCGTCTAAATACACTGTATGGTCATTAATTGGTTCTATTTAGGTGAAACTTCAAGGATTGATAAACTAAAAGAATGGTCACAGGTAAGATTCACTTAATTGTAGAGTACATATGTACCCATTTGACACAATGCCTCTTCAACTGAGGATGAGCCAGCGTGAAGATAAATAAACCAGACAGAAATGTAAGTCTTATTCCTAAACAAGTATATAACTGCACCCTGAGAAACAGAAAAAAAGCAAACTCACTCCAGTTGTATCCAAACTCATCCTCCACCTCCTCCTCCTCCTCCTCCTCCTCTTCGTTCTCCTCCTCTGCCTCAGCAGGTCTGCCAGGAATCTCTGTCAACGTGTCTGTATCAGTCTCTCCCACATGGGGCACCACTGGCAGGGGGAGGACAGTGCTGGTGGGAGATGCCTTTGCTGCTTCACGCTTCGTCGGCTGTCACGCCGCAGATGGAGTTGGAAAGTAGTTTATTAGTGAGGAGTACAGAGAAAGAGAGGATTATCTCGGCAATTAAGTTTGAAACCAACTTGATGTGAGGTTTAAAGGAACAGGAAGGCACATGAATGCTGTTGATGTAATCAACAGAAGCCATATGCTTGGTTTACATTAACAGCCTCATCATTTTAAGCAGAATGTTAGTTTTGGTTTGAGAGATAATTTAAGGTTTTGTAATATGGTTCCATTAAGAGGCCAGAGGCTAAAATCAGTAGTAGGCTAATCAGGCTGTTTCAGCTAAAGCCTTAAATTGTGGTAAATTTACAATTAAAATCAAAAATGCTCCATTTAATTTGCCCAATTAAAACTGGCATAATTACTTGTCATTATATTTGCATTTATAATCAAAATGTTGACCCATCAGACACTGATATTCAGGCTCCACTTACCTGAAAACCAAGATCATAATCACACTTTTGATCATTGTGACTTTGTTTAAAATACAAGGCATGTTCATAACTGAATAGTGATACCAAGCAAAAAATCTGAAAAAGCAATAAATAAATAAATAAATAAATAAAAGATGAAAAAAAAAAAACAATTCAGACAGACAGAGGAGATGTTAGGACATGTACAAGTATATGCATGTACAGAATGTTAGATCATCCAATACATGACCTGTATCCTGGTAAATCAACACATCTGTACAAGCATACACGGAAAGGAACAGTGGAGAGCACAACACAGAGACCCACAAACCTTAAACGGGGTAGGAGTGAAAGGGTTAGTTGGGGAGAGGCGGAGGAAAAGTCTACTGTGACTGTCACCCTCCTACAGAGAAGAGACAAAGGGCGACAACTTTAGGTGACAACACACATACAGACACGACAGACAAATGCCAGAGTTGCTTTTGACAACACATCTTGAGTTCACGGTCAATTCTTATTGATTTTGATTTGAACCATTCTTATATTTCAAACCTGGTTCTTGTTGGGCACTTTTGAAAGTTGACTGTAAAACAAATACAAACACTGATACAGGTCATGGGGGGGGGGGCGCAATACCAACCTTGTCCTTGTTTTCCTTTGTTACAGCAGCAGCTCTCTCCTCACTGGAGTCTGTAACCAATGACTGTTGCATATAAGAAGACATTGAGGTAAATTACTGTCCTCTACATCAGATCGTCACATTAAGGCTTTTTCTAATTGATTTGTGTCACGTATGGAGAGCAAAGTCATAATATTCACTTCAATGTCACCACAAGGTTCTGTATCATTCTGCTGCACACTGCAAAAACAGTAATCCCATAAATATTAATAAGCTCATACAAAGTCATAAGTCTTCTGAACGACTAAAGCCAGTCTCATGCAGCATATGCTGTATCATGAAAAGCCATCTGTTTATAAATGTTGCTACTGAAGAAAATTCACATTTCTTAAATACGGCAAAACATTCACTTGTTTCCTTTAGCAAACTTGAAGCTTGGCAATACCAGACTGAGAACACACACAATCACACACACAAACACACACAAACACACACACTTGATCATGCCAAAACATTGATGTGTGGAGTGAAAAAGCTTGCCCAGCACCGCATGACTATCCAAGCTTGACCATTACTTCTCAACAACCGAGCTTAAAAGGCTTTGCCAGAAATTCTGGCATTATGAAAACAAAAGATACTGCATGCTTCTTCACATGATAGCAGCATTTGTGTTGACTGCCTACTTATCTCATCATCTTGTCTTTTTCACATTAGCAGTGAGACACTCAGGACAAGGTTTCAAGGATATAATTAGGAAAAAACTGTGTCTTCAGAGCTGAGGACGGGAGGAAAATAAAATCCACTTAAAGTAAAAGCCTCTACTATAATTTTACCAACACAGGGACACTGGAAGCACAAAAGGAAAGCTATAAGTAAAGGCAACATATGCAGAGAGGGAAAAAGTATAGGTTCAAAAACCACATATACATGCAAACACAGATATATATATTTATAGGAGCATAAATTGGTCAGAAAGTTCAGGGTAATCATTTGCATTTCAGACCACAGAAGTTTTCCATAAAAGGTGACTTAGGTTTTTGTTATTTGAGACAATTTAGACCAACTGTAATTGGATTAAATGATGTGGTTAACCCACAAGCAGACTGAAAACAAATAATTTCTAATATCCACTGTAAGGCTGCACACACGTTTTTCAATCTCTGCAGAGAAGTTCAGTTTCAACATATTTGTGCACAAGTCAAAGCAGTACAGGTCAAGTGAAAAGACACACCCACACACAAGCAGGCAGACAAAGAAGCGGGGTAGCGCTCTAACCTGAGGGATGCCAGGTGCTAAGTGGGTTTGATTAGTGCAGCAAAGGCTCGACCCGCGGTGGCTATTTAGCTGCAGAAAGGGCAGGGGTGGCTTTGGAGAGCAACACACAGGATCAACAAGCTGACAACATGATGAACACTTATATGACGGTTGAGCCTTTGTGACAAAACTGAATCGGAGGCCGTTCAGAAGAGAAAAAAAGTGATTGCATTGAGGACAGAAACACTTCAGGTTTATTTAAATGAGAAACCATTAAAGTAAGCGGCTTCCTTGAGGACAGCAGTTTCATTTACATGAGGGGAAAAAAAAAAAAGCGTAGAGCCACTTTCTCTGAAATGGTTTAACAACATGTTTGGAAGATTCCTGTAGGCTACCTTGAGATTGTTCACTCCTTACAAGAGAATCATTTAAAGGGAAACAGCAAGGATATGCTATTAAACTCTTTAGGTGGCCCCCAGTGGCTGCATTTAAAAACAGCATTGCTGACCTGCCTAAAGAACATATATATATCATTCAATAAAAACAATACTTTTAGAAAGCTATTCGTTTCATTGTTATGAATTTCAGAAGAGCTGTAACTCGTTATCAGTGACTCTATAGTTTATAGGAAAGATGTCCTCATTTTTTTTTCCCACTTGGTTTAGCCACTGAGGCACAAATGATTTCCATATTTGCTGCTCTATTGTTTAATTGATGATGGGTTCTTTTACAAGAGATAGCCATAAAATTTCAATAATCTCTGTGGTTTAATTGAAATAAGAATCGAGTCCGGATGTAAATTAAATGCCAGTGTTACACACCTTTAGCAAAGAGGTTTACAAAAATACTCACTGACAAGATTGATTTTTTTCCAGTTGCTGACCCTTTTGATTAAAAAAAAAAAGAAAAAAAGAAGTCATTGTGGTTCATGTCATTGTTACTATGATTAAAAATAGAATCGGATGCCTGGATATTAAAATGGCCTTCAGTTCTTTTCTCCCAGAAGGAATCTCCGATTCTAGTTTGTCGGTAATATGTGCGTATCAAAGATGCAGTTATAAAAGAAAGACCCGGCTAACGGTGTGACGGAGTGAAAGAAAGACGTGGCAGGATAGAAAATGCAACAAAGATTAAGTGTAATGCATAGCTGATGCTGTAGAAATAAGAGAGACAAAAAGAGAGAGACAGATTACCTGACGTGTGCGGTGTGGCATGCATATGAAATCAGTGGTGTGTTTCTCTATAGCGGGCGATGGGGCTGGGCTACATATTGACTCAGGCTGAGAGAGTGTGGAGGAACAAAGATGGAGGTTTGAAGCAACTCATAATGTAATAACTGTAGTTACAAAAATTAAGCATTAACTCTCAGCCTGCTGTGCAGACAGAAAGGAACCTTTTTTAAAGGAACAGTTTAACATTTTAGAGAATACATTAATTTAGTTTCTTGTACTGTGAACTGTGTATTCCTGTTTTCGGTTCTGAGCTTTCTGTTATAATAAAATATTTAAAAATACTTTTTACTCAACACAGATCATGTATTAACACAAATTCTTGCACCCCCTTTATGTCCTTCTTCTGCATTCGCTGTTGCATTATGAGTTGCTGCGAGGCTTAATGAGTAACCAGAATGTTAAGGATGGCATGTGGAAATATCTCACAGATAACAATGCATGAAAAGTGACTGGCTAAGTAGAGATCTGACACTGGAGCCAAGCCAGTAGAAATCCCAGCAGGGAGCTACTTAGTCATGCTTTAAAAGCCTGAGGGCCCTTTCAAACAACTAACGATGTTGTTGATACGGTGATTTTCAATGAGTGTTGTGCTTAAAGGTTAAAACTTTCTAATATATTCAACATGCCACACCGGGCTTGTTGTTGACTTTCAACATTCAAAAGCAAACCAGATACTACAAGGTTTTGTATATTGTACATTTTAGTTTTTGAAAGTGCCCTTAATGGCCTGTACAGACACACTTAACTTTTACTTGAGGTGAAAAGAGGTAGAGGGTGAGGATATTGTGACCTTTAGATGATGAAGTAATTACTAGCAATTGGTTTGACATTATTATACAGACTCACCCTGGGCCTGTGAATAATACTCTGGACCAAGAAGGAGACAGGGTTGCCTGCCCTGCGTATGGCCTCCACTGCCTCCTCGTGACTGGCATCTCTTAGATCTACTCCATCCACCTGACAGAGATATCACAGAAAAAGAGTTGGCACCTGACACCTCCGCACCACGCACAAGTTTGGTTGGAGGATTTTTAACACCTTCTAGGACTTTTTCCATTTCTCTCGATACAAATCTTCTTAACGATTAAATACCTCCACAAAATAGGCTCCGAAAACAACCTCAGGTTTACTGGTATTGCACGCATGGTCTGTGACTTTTAATTCCTTTACCTCTACAATCCTGTCTCCAGTCTTCAGGGTCCCGTTCTGTCCAGCAGGACTGTCCGCCAGGATGTGTTTGATAAAGATCCCCCTCATCACCTCACCATTACTCAGGCGGCTGCCCATCCCTCGGCCTCCGACGATACTGATGCCCAGGGACTTGCCTGCCTCTCTGAAAAGCTCCACTCTGAGGAAGTTACCAGCATCAACATGCTAGAGTTTTAACTTCTGCGACACGAGTCTGGCACTGATTTGATTCTGTAAACTGTGCTGTGGACACAAGTGGAGTAGAAGCTTATACGCGATGCATAAGTACTCACTTCCTAGGATGGTTCCAATTGCTGTATGAGGCACTTTCCTCTCCCTCTCCATCTTCACGCTCCGGGAGGGTAGGAATATCTCTGAGTAGATTATAATGGGAAAAGTATGATATAATTAATTCAAAAATTTATTAAAGTGATTGTAAGAGGTTCATTAAAGCTGTTGGCATTATCTTAAAAAACGTCATTATCTTAGATAATATGACTTAAAGGTAGCTCCTGGATTGTTTGAACACTAGTGGTGCAATGGATCAATGTTTCTACGAGTGGGCCCTATTTTTGTCTACTTCAGGTCATTCAACTGAATGACAGAATGGGGCGGTAACACAGGAAGAAGCGTAGAATTACCCCATTAAAGGCAAGAAAGATGAAGACTGCTAGCTAGTGAATATGCATGTAAACATGGCACAAATTTAAAAAATTGACTATGCAGAGGTTTTCCAGAAAAGAAAACATTTGACATGTTTCTTTTGGTTTTAAAGATACACTCAACATTTTTTGGTGAGAAATGCTAATGTAAGATAAGATAGAGCAGCTTTAAGATAAGATGTAAGATAGAGCAGCTTTAAATGTATCTTATTTTCAGATTAATTGCATGTCTATGGCAGACAGTGAGAACATACTTCAGAGCGGGACCTAGGACTGTTGCTGCTGCTTCGGGGAGAGCACCGTCTTCAGCCTGCTCTTTAGCCTGCTCTTGGCTGGCCTTGTACTCCTCCAGATACTCTGCTGGAACATATGTGATGCTGAACACACACACACACACAGACACACACACACACACACACACACACACACACACACACACACACACACACACACACACACACTCATATGAGTGAAACATTGCTTAAACCATACAATTTGGCTTCCTTCATTTTCCATCTCAGTGACAATTAAGCTCCTGCCTAATCACTGAACTCACATTGTAATATACCAAAAATTAAGTTATGGCATTTAAATACAAACTGTTAAAGAAGAATTTAAACTACCTCCTTTTTTCATTGAACAAAAGAGCATCTTTTAAATCTGCTCATTTATATTCAGAAACTTGTTTTTTTTCTCAGCTCCATCAGATTCAACTCCCTTAGTGTGCAGAAGTCTGGAGTAACACTGAACTCAGCAAATCCTTTCTCCCTATCAACAGCCCAAGGTGAGATGTCAATGAATTATAGATAGGCCCTTGACATCTGACTGTTCAAAACAGATGTTTACCTTCATAAATGTCGGAGAAAATTAAGTCTTCTATCATCTTTTGTGTGATGAACATGTAACCGATTCGAAGGGCATATGTTATTAATTCATGAGAGCGTTACTAATTCATGCTAAGAAATGAGCTAAACACTGGCTGACAAAATCTGGCACCCACTTAAAGTCCCATTTCCACACAATTCAGAATGAAGCTGATTCTGAAGGGCACATTAAGGCATTTGAGTGAAGATGACAGATTTTCAACAGATGGGTTGATTTGTTTTTTGTTTTTTTTTTTAACGTGATGGCATGTAGACAGTGAGGAAGATGAATACCAGAGAAATAATGAAACGGACGAGACAGTTCAATACGAACACCACAACATGCAGTGAGAGATGTGATGGAGCTTAAAAACAGAGAGTTTAAAATGTGAGTTATAAATGGTGCTAGTTAGTCCCGAAAATGAAAGAAAAGAAGTTATGTAGCAGGTTAAGTAAAATGAGTAAGGGATGCAATCAGTGGAGATTTATCCAGATATTATTTTGACTATGTGCATGACTAGTTTTGTTGCCACAAGACAAATTGTAAATATATGCTGGTTAATATCAGAGTGCATATCCCAGCGTAATAAAAATGATAATCAACGTATCTGAATTTTATCGAAAACAGCATATTTATCAACTAAATTCCACATTTAATAATAGATTTTTGCTGTTTTCTTTTTTTATACCCACTCACTCAATAGAACTGACTTCCTAATCTCTTTTGTCTGGATAAAACTCTTTAACGGACTGCAACGAAGCCCGGCTGCAGAATGACAGGAAGGAAACCAAGATGGCGGCTTCTTGCTGAAACACCACCGGCATGGAAGTTAGTCATACTCACACATAAAACGGGCACAGATCGTCCTCAGGTGAACAAGCAGATCTAGAATGTGAAGAGTTGGTTTTTATCCACTGAAGCTAATAAACTGCCAAGTTTAGTTCAGCAAGAGGCACTTGTAAAATACCACATCCAATTTACCTTGAAAACGTTGGGAGGAATCGTAACTCCTTTAAGGCGTCCTATGACTTTTAAAGTAATAACGAAGTGCAGTCAAGTAACAGAACTAACCTCTGCCTGTATTCCCAGCCTGTATTTTTCAGTCACATTTTAAAAAAGCTCACAAAGTTCATTAAAGCTACAACTGAAACAGGCCTCTTTACATCACCCAGATGAGGGGAACTAATGATGCATTCATGTGCATAACCAATTCCCGTACAATACATACACTGCATACATCAACATGGAATGTTAGATGAGAATTTGCAGACAAGCAATCCTGACGTAGTTGAGGCTCGACCTTGTACAATACAAACTGACTTTCAAAAAAAAAAAAAAAAGTGCAACACTAGAAAACTGTACTAGTCTCTGGGGTTATACTACAGAAGTAAAATGTATCTCAGCACCGTTAAGTTTTCACCGGTACAGAACAATCAGAAAATCCTGGCACAGAGCCCTCAGTGCTTTTAAATAGCAAGAGAGAATCAAAAATCCACAGATTGCCCAGATGCCTGATTCGTGGTCTCAAATTTCCTATTTTATGTGCAAATTCTACATCAAAATAGGCACTGATATTGTCTCTTGAAACAGTGGGTAACACCTGCAATGAATTTAAGAAGGCATTATGAAAGTGTACCATTCATAGAAATAATAGTGGACTGAAATTAAATCAGACCGGCAGAGCTGGGGGAAAGGCAACAATCAAACTAATATCTAAACTCAAACAGTCGAGCCCCTCCTGGGGGGTTAGAACTCAGTCTCCTGCTCCTGATTTAATAATACTATATTCATTCTGGACAGGCAGATATCTAAGCATCACATAAAACATATGCATTTGAGAACCTTGACTTATTTTTTTTTAAAATGAATAAACTGCATTTTCAGCCTGGTATCACAACATTTTTTTTTTAGTATTGATAGTGAAATGCATTGCATTATGATGGCACTCATTCAGCAAACAATACCTATATCTGCTTATTTTTGTAGAGTTTCAGTAAAGGGGTAAACATGTGTACAGCTGCTATCTAACATTAATAGTCTCTTACCCCAGGTCTGGTCCAATGAGAGAGTGCCTTCGCAACATGGAACGGGCCTGGGCGTTGGTCAGGTGGGCAGTGGGCTCACCGTTGATGGCCAGGATGAGGTCACCAACACCAAGACGTCCATCACGGCTGACTGACCCGCCGTGGATTATACTACGGATCAGCATCCCCAACCCATCTTTCATGGCGCTCACCGTCATGCCTTCAAGGTAGATCATATGTATCTATTACACACCGATCGTAGATTTCGATCAGTAATATTTACAAATACTTTTAAGATATTAGAGCAATCGGTTGTGGATGTAAACTGAGCTCCTCAAGTAAAGAGCACAACTCTCTTGCCATCTATAGAGACACTTTCAGTGGAGACTCCCATTTTAAATGAAAAGGTACAAATCAGTGGCAGTTTCAGCTCTGACACAAGAAAACTAATATCTCATATCCCTGCAAATAGTCAGAGAAACTTGGTTTTCAAATAAATCTCAATAGATTAACTTAAGAATGGGGCAAAATATTCAGAGAATTGTCTTTCCAAAACTTAAAAATAAAAAATTATAGTCTTTATCCAGTTGAGAGACCATGTAGTTGAAGCCAGAGACAAAATTTCAAACTCCCTTATGTAGTAGCACAGTCGCAGGAGTTAACTTGAAAAATCACAACATTAGTGTTGGAATGGATTTTAATCTTGAATTATATTTGGTAAAAAGATACAAGGGAAACATAAAACTCAAATATATTATGGAGACAATATTAATCGACTAACAAATAGAGACCTCCGAAGAGGACTAAAAAGCAAAATGAGATACTGTTTTCAATCTGGCACTGAGGATTTTAAAAACTTCACAACACCTATTTGTTTCAGAAGTTAAGATTTAGTATTCTCTGAACCAGTAGCAATCCCGTGGGCAGGTCTTGAAATGCAAATACCTGGTTTGATGATGGAATTACCCTTTCAGGCTGGAAAGCAGCCAAAAATCTTTTCTATCATTCTGCTTCAAGTGTAAAGGCCAATATATGCTTTTCAGTCCCACAACCTCATTTACGCCCCTGTCAAGTATGTGGAGAAAAAAAATAAAAAGGAACACAAAAGAATGTGAAGAAATTAACACAAACCAAGGCTGGAGTTGCCCTTGACAACTGTGATGGTCCTTTCAAAATTGCTCCCTGAGGTCAATGCTTCCTCATCACCGTCTCCCGCTGATTCTTTCGCACCTCCTGTCTCCTCGTCCTTGAGGATGATAATTCAACAATTTTATTTGTGGAAGTAAATTAAAATATTAGCTTGGATTCCAAACACAGTGCAGGACTCTGGAAAAAAAATCAGGCACTAAATTGACTGTGGAAACAAATATAATTCAAATAAGAATAGGATATATTAATCTAGTATTTGAAAAGAGCCTCATATCCGACTGGGGAGAAGTTGGGTGTTACTGGAAGAAATTCCAAGTTTAAAATTACGATTATTTTGTAGCTCCTGACATATGTTTGACATCTAAACCTCAGCCATCAGGTATACGCAATGCTCATAGCTCATTTTTTCAAAACTTACTAACTTAATACATATAAAATCCCCCAAAATTATGCTTGGTAGTTAGACAGATAATTTTACCTTCCTCAAAATCTTAATATCTGCAATCTTTCCAAAAGAGATGGGCGGCTCCTTCTGGTAGTGAAGGGACTCCACAGGCTCCTCCTGTACATTAGATCTGGCCCCTGTTTCACCAAATGGGCCGTACGAGTTTGAGGGCTCCACTGATTCTTCATTGGCCAATTGCTGAGCCACGTACTGATCAGAACTGCTTAGTACAGCATCAAAAGCCGGGACGTGACCGCTCAAACTCGGAGGACTGAAAGAGGCCGACTTCTCTGGTGAGAACACTTGAGTGCCGTCTCCGAGGCCGGGTGGTGTTGTAAAGCTGGGACGATCATCCAACAAGTCCAGGCGAGCTGTCAGCTGGGGTAAAACAAAGCATGGCAGCTGAGTGAATGTTCCCCTCTGTTAGTTAGATGATTGCACAACAGGGAGAATTCATCTTGCTCAGTCACCATCCTGCCCTCCTTGTAATGAGCCATAGAAAGGCCGTCAATGGTCGATGGAGAACAGCTGAAATTACTGGTGATCTTGAGAGTTAAATGCGCAAAAAATTTTTTTTACATTTTCATATTTTTCATTACGGCAGCAATTCCCTTCGGGGGCCAGATCAGTAGTATGAATCTTGAGGAAAAAGTTCAAATGTACAAATACATAATTCAAGTGAGGCTCAATAAACAGACATGTGAGGTAGAGTACAACGAGACAGGAAATTTAACTTTCATAAGGTCGTGCTATAAATTTCAGATGAACTAGGCTGTGAGATCTGTAGATAAAGTATTCCCAGGTGTCCATGCAAAGGAGAGATCAAGCATGACTAGGACCTATGTAATAATTATAAAAAAAGAAGACATTCACAAGCAACATTGGAATTTTACTTTTTTAGGAAGGTTAGGAATAAATTTATTATAGTAATTTTTTTCATAGTATGTAAAATTTCATCCCAAGAAATGATATTACTTATTCATATCGGTTACAGTATTTGAAAGCACAGAGAAATGACTAAAGCACCTACACAGATTAGTATAGATTTCTTTTTCCAGTGGTCTTGAACTGCACAACCAACGCAATGATTCTATACAAAGATAGACACCATAAATGCAAGCAGCACGACAATAATCTATTGATGCAATCATGAGACTACAACCACTTATTGCATTCATTACCACTTAATTGACAGTGACTTGGAAGCCAACTTTGTGGACTCACTAAGCTTATTTGATCTTTAACAACCAGATGACCTTTATATTGCTGTTTGATAAACAAGTATGGATCAGAAAAAAAAGAATATATATAAATTATCTATATTATGTGACATTTGGTTAAAACAGAAGCACAGTTCCCCTTAGGAAAACACTTTGAGTGGCCTTTGCTCTTCTACCCATTCGGGGAGTTGCTGTTCTAGGGGCTCCAAGGGCAATAAAAACAACCACAGCCACAATCCTCATATAACAACAAAGTCAGAAATGTTGTTACTGCATTAAAAAAAAGGACAAAAAAAGGACAAAAAAAAAAAACATTTCTCATGACATTTTGGCTCCTAAAAGCAAACACCAAAGAATAATGACTACATGCTTTAGAGCTCATTCAGAAGAAAGGCGATAATGACTGCAGCAGCATTCAGTGAAATGAAGGAATAATTTCCTGGTGAGCTTCTGTTCTCAGTTATCTTGTGCTTTTTGCTGTTAAAAAAAAAAAAAAGTTTGCTTACCTTAGGTGTGGATGAGTGCAAGTAATCCAGGTCTGCACTACAGCTGCTGCCATGAAGAGCAATCATAGATGCCTGGAAAGTGTCATCCTCTAGCCCAGAGTAAGTATGGTCTAAGACCTTTTCATCAGATAGGTCTGCTTCACTGGTGTCAATCTGTGATAAAGGACGACAATGTAACCGACTTGGACAGAAAACTGGATTTTATTAATGAGCAATTTGGTTGAGGTATCTAATCACAGACAGCTGAAATTAAAATGTCATTATATTATCCTAATGTTTCTTACTCTAACTTAACAAACTATAGAATACTACTAATACCAGAAATGTTTCCCATATATGCTAAATACTGCTGATTACAAACAAATAAACAGACCACTCTTGATAAATAATTAAGCGCATTTTGATTTTCCTTTTTTTTAAGGATATTCTGGTTGATTTTTCAGTTTTTTTCCCCAAAGCTAACTAACCAATGCAGGCTCTGCTCGGTAAACGATGCCCTCAGCCAGATCTTCTTCCTCTCCTTCTTCAACCAAAATACTGTTGAAGTCAAATGAATGGATGGTGGATGATGAAGTTATTTCCTGCTCACAATATGGGTGTTGAGAGTGGGAATATCCACATATTCCCTAGGAAAGTGGAGAAATTCTTTCAGTGTCTCCAGCTTTATGTAATTTGATTTCTGATTTATTTTTAATGACCTAATCAAGTACAAATAAATTAGTATGAAATGGAAAAAGATGTTAGGAATCATTGAAATTTTTTTTTACAATAACTATAGAGTCAGATAATGATCTTCGGTTTATGCTCTTAACCAGAGAAATGCTCCAAATGGCACGTTCACAATTCCTTTGAATCAATTCTTAACGGAAAAGCTCTTTAACAATTTGCATATATTCTAGAGTAAGAGCCCTTGATGTTGATTTTCTTTATAGCATGCAGCTCCGACAGACACTGTATAGGAAAAGCAAGAAGGCGTATTGGAGGATTACACCTGGCAGGCTCAATTTCAAGAGGCAATATGGCAAAACACCCCTCAGTACAAACCACGTCCTGCAGGAGAGTTGGATAACTCCACAGAGGCTTCCTACAGCTCTGTAATCCAGCTAACCTTGGCAGCCCAGAGGTCTCATTGTGTAATCCAGTGGCAGATTCAATACAAGAGAAACGCAGCTCTAAAGCTGAAAGAATGCAAGCAGTTTTCGCAGACAGAAACATCCTGTACAAAGAGTACAGATGCCTGGAGCGATGAGCATGCCACTGGACAGAACTAATATTTTGACAGGTGCCCCAATGTGTTTAAATGTACAAGAGGGTCTGTGCTCTTGGAAAATTCAATAACATAATATGAAACAAAGGGCAGAGAACATTTTCGGCCGGTCACTTCCCATGAAAGAAATGGTGGGTGGAATGCTAAACCCTGCAGCCTACCTCCACACTTTTTCCTGCATAAAAAATTCAAGCCCTTGTAAGCTGAACCCTTGTGACTGGTTAAGAAGTCGCATGATATAAAGACAGCCTGACTCGCAAACTAACATGCACACTTTTAAATCCCTGGCAGGCTAAACACATTTCACAGAAAAATCAGCAAAGCATGTATAGAACTCTTAGTTTGCTTCAGCAGATATGCATATACTTGTCCCTTCACCCCCCCCCCTTTCCACACATACAAACACACTCAAACACACATAAAAAGCACAGTCTATCTTCAACAATAAGACAGGTTTAAAACAAAGAAAAAAAAAGAAAATATACCAACACTAATGCTTACAGGCAGTGGTTTGGCAACTCCTATCTGCACTTTGCCGAGCTTGGCCCCCTTCAGGGCCTGGACGGCATCCTCCAGACTGGCATTCTCCAGGTTGGTGGTGTTAACATACATGAGTCGGTCCCCTGGCAATAGCCTGCCGTCCTGCTCAGCCACGCCACTGGGAACCAGAGAGCGAATGACGATCACCGTCTTAGCAGGGTCCAGTGGGTCCTGTGGCGGAGCCCAGTGAGAAGAGGTCAATAGGTTAACTGAGGAGGAGAAGCTAAAAAAAGTTGATGTTTGAAAACAACAATACTCCAAAGTATTCCAAATCTCCTCTGATTATGAAAGTATCAGTAAGATTACGATATAAACAATACAGCAAAATCTATTAAAACTAATCCTGCACTTACACATATGTCTAAAATGAGCCAAAAAATATCTCCTGCCAACACAATACCATCTGTACAGTTTTTCATGAGACTTTCTATAATTCCCTTTAAGAATTCCCACCTGGTAGTCCAAAATGCTGAATCCCAATCCCCCTTCTCCCTTCTCGAGCTCAATATTCTGGATCTCCAGCTCCCACATGGCCAAAGGAGATCCTATTGCCTCCTCTGTCACATTATCCTGTGTCGCTGCTGCTGCTGTGTTCACCTCTGAGTCTTCAGCAACCAGTACGCTGCTCAGATCTATTTGCTTCTGCAGAGGAAAATCCCAAAATCTCTATGTAACAGCATGCCTTCCTCACTTTTACTCCCAACCCATAGGCTCCTACCCTCTAGTTGCGTTTCTGGCTCAGGTTTCTGGCAGTAGATAAAATGGAAATATCTTTGGGATGGTAGGGCCTTAGTACATTATCACAGATAAAGCTGGCTGAGATGAAAACCCTTTCCCCAAAGGGAAGCTGCTTTTGATGTTTTACATATCTAGCAAATGTTGTTAGCTACTGCTAGTGAGGTATTACTGGAATCGGTCTTAATAAAAATTTCAGCCTTCCCTTGCTTATCGCAGTTGTCAATAAGGAAAGCCAATGTAGTGATTGACAGCTCAGTCTAAGCTAATAATGGCTGATCGGTTTTAAAAGAGGACGAGGACTTAAAGAGTACAACTCTCCCAGTATATTCCCGTGCTTATATATAAGGGCGTGGAACCATTTTTCTATGGCGCATTACTGCATGTCAAGGAGATGCAGGGACTTCCAACTCTTTAAACATCAAACCTTTTGTGATAATGAGTCAGAAAAAGACAATTCAAAAGGTATACGTAGGAAAAAATCTTTTCTAGTTTAGCAAGATGCAAATGTAGTACCTTTAATTTAGGTGTTGTTGACATAGCCTCTGATTCCGGTTGGACAGCATTCGTGTCAGTCTGCAGGTGAGGGGCGGGCCTACAGCATGTCATACAAACACAGAGTGGAAGCTCCCTCAAGATTCTGACTACTTCCTTGTGGGTCTCACCGATCAGAGATATGCCATTGACCTGTGACAGAAATTGTTGATCTTAGCATAGAACAAAAATGCCAAATTAAAAAAACAAATAGAACATATAAAGTTTAAAGCAGTGTTAATACTTTTTTGGCCACTTGAGGGGTTGGAACAAGTTGTTAACTCATTATTGACAAATTTTCAACAACGTTTTTTATGCCGATTGTGTTAGCAAACAATCACCTACTTAAACATCCAGCTGACATGGAGCAAAATTTCATTTACGTGAAGTTGTGTTTCTGACCACCTGACCAATTTAAGTCCAATATTCACTCTACTTTTAGTTCTAGCCTGGTCTTCACTGATTCCCGAGGGAAATGCTTTATCTTGAAAATCTAGCTGCCAAATGCTGTGTTCACCAGCTATTTGCTGACTTAGTTTGTATACTGGTTCCTGCTGAGACAGTAGCATACAGTGGGTTTTTTTTCCGCTGAAAACAACTTCCTGCTATGGCTGGAAATGAGAGCAGTGAGAATGAAACAGTTATATTACTGGCAGTAAATCCAAAACAAAGCACTGAAAGATGGGAAAATGATCTGTAGAACTGAGGGGAACTGCAGTGTCGGTTGTTAATTCATTACTACCAGAGGCCCCTTTCACTTTACATGCAGTCATTCAATCTTTCATCAACATTACAATATTGCTTAGTGCAGCTTTAAATTATACTGAATTTTTTATTAGTTCCTGTGAGTAATATTCAACATCTGCATTTGACCTCTATATACCTTAACTTAAATCATGAGGCAGTAATAATTTCTTTAGTCTTTTGTTTAGTTACCAGTGTACACAGTGTCACTGGAACATAACATGTCCATAACTGCCCCGTAAGCAAAATACTTTTCTAAACCCATTTCAATATCAAAACCTCTATAAATATTAATAGCAAATGTAATATAAAAATGTCCACTCTGTTGGTGGTTACATTTTTTTCTTTCATCTAAGTGACCACATGCCTCAAGAAGCTCATCTCCATTGAACAGCTTGCCGCAGCGACCAACAGGTCCCTCGGGTAGAACGGAGCGGATGTAGTGATGCCCACTGTTGGCTTCTAGGTTGATCCCCAGGCCACTGTTCTCTGTAAACTTCTCCACCTGAGCCACCTGTTATAGAAACAAAACACATCTCAGTCAGCATGTGAAAAGTTTTATCTTTAAATACTGTATATTAATGACTCAGTCCCCTTTGTTTGGCATTAGAGATCATTCTTGCTTATATGATACCAGTTCTGTGCTGTTTACCGATGCAAAGAAATCACCCAGAAAAAAAAGCTCTGGTAAGTGTAATCTGATGCATTAGAGGGAGGAATTTACTCTGAAAATAAAACTTACTATGACTTCATTACTTGGACCCAGAATCTCCTGCCATTTCTTCATCAGTTCTTCTTCTTCTTCAAAGAGTGTTAACTTCATCCCTTGGAAAATACAACACAAAGTACTTGTATTAATATACAAAACAGCATGAAATGGAGGCAAATTTAAGATAAATCATTTATCACTAGTAATGCAACATAAATAATTCTTTTGCAAGAGAACTGCGATGTGTTTGAGGAAATAACCCACATAAAACCATAAAAACCATTAAAAAGAAGACTCTTATCTGTGCCTATTCAATTTTTAAACTGCTGCACTATTTGTGAAACTAATAACAGCACCCATCTTAGTATTTCCTCGTATTATGTGTAGCTAGTCAGTGTGGTCCTGACAACAAGAGCCCTTATCTGTCAGAAACATACAGTATGTGTGCCCAGTATCTTTGCTGGTGTATTCAAAGAAGAATCCCAGCCTCCTACCGTGTTTGTCTTCTGTCAGCTGATCCCTGGCTAGGCTGACATCAGATCCTTCACTCTTTGTCTGGGGCGGCTTTTCATCTGTGGTGACTGTAAACACACAATGAAACAGTGAGACAGACAGAAGCAGGTAGCGGCACAGACAGCTGGAACACAGCACACAGCCCCTGCAAAAAAGTCATCTACTCACCGCTCACAGCACATTCACTTACTTATAAAAATTTTAAAAATTTTATGTATTTCGATGCTGAATTTATTTACTAAAGCACGCATCTGTTTATGTGGCACTCTACTACTTAATTCTTCCAAAATGGTTTGAGCATTCCCTACCCTTTCATAATCACTCTTCTTTGAGCTTATCTCATTTCCCTATTGATCCAAAAATAATATACAGGTCCTTGATGATGTTATCCATTATGACAGGCTCTAAACACTCCAGGACTTTAAAGATATGTTTAATGATCCTGGGACTTTTTTTTACAACTTCATGCCACTGTTTATGTCTTCGGAGTTCCACAGGGTACCAAATTGGTCGCCCATGAAATTACTTCTTATGCGCCTGAGTAGGCCATGGTCAACACTCCAGATCAGCATCTTTTAAGTGCCAACACTAAACTAACACTAGCAAGTCTGATATGTGCAATGGAAGTTAACAACCCTGTTACTGACTTGACAACAATTTAATTGAATAGTTACATTTCTGTCCATATCCCAACTGTTAAATGACCTATTACATCTTTTTAAACAGTTGTTTGTTATTTCTGACAGGTTTCACAGCGGCCAAGAAAAGACTAGTCTCTTGAGTCTCTGTCTGTTGATCGTTGGCTGCTAGTTTTTTCTGCAGATTTTTCGGCTACATCAGCCCGGTGCGAGCTCCATGTCACTACTGACACTAAGCAATTTATGCCAGTTGCATTTCTTGCATCTGTAATAGCCTGAAAATCCTGTCAGAACAGCTGGAGATCAGAATCTTTCTGTTTACTCTCTGTCTTTCTTGTTTGTTGTCAGTGTCATAAAAATGCTAAAAGTACTTTAAAAAAATCCCACACACACGTAATGTATATCAATGTAGATGCTATCTCAAATGTTGGGCATCACATACTGATTTACTAGTGAATATAATTCAGGCTCTAAAAATTATAATTAGAGGCTTATCCTGTCAGTGCAATGTAATAATGAATAAAAAGGGTGTCATTGGACAGAAATTGATTATTAATAACAAGTGCATTTCCTTATCTTATTAGGGGAAGGTGGCGAATAATGTGGGCATGCTCACTCCTTTGCTTTTATTACAAAGAAGCCTCTACATGGCAAAAAGTAATTCAATTTTCAAAAATAACTATGAAGAATACATTTTTAATTAAAATATCAACAAATAAATCCTACTGTAGCTGAATAAATACACCTGCTGCAGGTTGTTTCTCATACTGTGATATATCACGATGTTAACATCCTTCTAGATTGTAAAAGAGTGTAACTCAAGTCAGAGCTTTTCATACAAGCCTGGAGAAAGTTCTGTTTCTTTGATGTGACTGAAGTGATAAAAGTGACTAAAATTTCCATTTAGAGTCAGGGAAATTACTCCTCACTGCATCACGAACACTCCTGTCTATGCCACATTTACACATCAAATGACACTTTTCTCTGACAGGGTGATGAGTAACAAGGAATCCGTTTTTTTCTATCCTCGTTAAATTTCTCTCACTTTATCCTTCCTACCTTGAGCGGCCTCCTCGGCTTTCTTCCTCTCCAGCTCAAGCTCCAGCATTACGGTAGTGGTGGTGGGGATGGTGGTGTAAGGGGGCAGGACAGTGACACTGGGGACCACCGCAGGGGGGATCTCATCAGGTCTGAAACCCCGCCGGATCAGCTTAAGGTGGACTGTCTGGCCAGTGTGTCTGAGCACTTCAACTGCCTGTTGATTTGTGTATCCCTGTATGTTTACACCATCAACCTGCAGAGGGCGATCATTTGTGAGCCCATGGATTAAATCAGGGCAAAAGAGCTTTTGTAGACATTATGAGCATGCTGAAAAGCCATCTATATCCTTGCTTGACAGAGGTGGAATTGAGCAAAGCGATTTTTAACACCATATTCCGAAACAGAGTGCTACAGGGGTAAAAACTCTCTAAGTTTATACAATTCAAAGCCGATTAAATTCCCAATTTGAGTACCAAAGCACATTATCATCTGCGCTTAAGAACAAAACTCAACCAATCAAACACACACACACACACACACACACACACACACACACACACACACACACACACACACACACACCAATACACCAGAGCAAAACAAGATTTTGAGAGAACTTTAGGAAATACTGGGCAACATTAACTCATGTTTGAAAAGATGCAACCAATTACACATAGTTCAATTTTATTGTTAATTTAATGTAATGAAATCAAAAATTAATAGCTCTTTTTGCTCATTCAAGCCTCTTTTATATTCATAGTCAGAAAAAAACCCTTAATGAACTATCAGTTAATTGTGAATTATTCAAAATCATCTATCTCATAATGTCCCTTCACTGACTGAATGAGTAAATGCGATCACTATCATGGATAATACAAAACATTCACTGCATATTTTACCTCATGTCACTGAAGACAGGGAAAACAGTGATAGCTAAAATGAGCATAATGGGGGTACTTACAGCTATTATCTGGTCTCCAACATGAATACGGCCATCTTGATCTACAGCGCTGTCTTTTGTTATACTCTTAACAAAAATACCAGAGGGCTCTGAAAAGTCAAAACAAGACAAAAAACATTAAAGGGAAGAGGAGGATAACCATGAATCATGACATCAAATAGGACCCAAGGAGAAAATGAAACTAATCTTCACTAATGTTCATTAAATATGTTAATGTTGATGGCAGGAGTCATTGTTATTAAGCATGTTTCAGTATTACACAAGTCATTAACAATGATGTGATGAACCCGGTGCACTTATGCCAACCTTGAAAATGAAGACCATAGAGTACTTTTTAACCAAGGCAATTCAATATTCAATTCAACTCAATGAAAGTAACAGGTAATAAAAAAAAGCTATCTGTGGTCCCATTATATTGTAGCTAGTGGCTAGAATTTTTATGGCAGATAAAAATGAAAACCTATTTCAAAGTTAATTTAAAGCTGCGTTAATTGTGAGTGTGTGTGTATGTGTGTGTGTGTGTGTGTGTGTGTGTGTTTGTTTTCTTGTTTGTTTGTTTTTTTCAAGATATTGGGGACAGCGGTAAAAAGCTGAAAACATAACACTGATGCAACCTTCTAAGGTTGTTGTCATCAAAGATTTAGCAAACTGCTGTCATATCCATCAGACACAAATACATTGGCTTTTATTTTTAGTCATATTTGCGTCCACCTGATAAACATAAGTCTAATATTCACCCTTCTTAGCTCTGGTTTGGACTCCTGGGGAAAATATCTGTCTCATTAGCCGCTAAATGCAAAAGAGCTTTTTACTACTTGGACAGGAAGCATACAGTGGTTTTATCAGAGTATTTTACTGAGAAGAACTGCCACTGCTTGAAATAGGGTTGATGAGAGCCAAGTCTGCAGGTCTAAAAACCAAAAAAGTAATCTATAAGATAATGGAGGGCTGGGTGATAAAACTGGGTTCGAAACTACAAGCAACCCCTTTAACATTAAACATCCAATCCATTGTTTATATGGTAGAAAAATACTGATCAGTGCAGTTTTCGATGTATATTCAGTGAAGCGAAGGAGTAAATAATCAAATAGAAACTGCAAATCCTCACCTGAATTTTTATCTCCAACATAGCCAGCAATAGTGATCCCTAGTCCCTGGGTATTCTTGGTAAGGCTCACATCAAACGCGTCAGTCTCCTCTTCCTCATAGCCCTGGGGAAGGTTAATGGGATCGGACAAGTCAGCATCAACTAATCAAATAAAAGTTGTCATTCGACAACAGAAAAGAAAAGCAAGTCATGACACCTGAGTCATCTGACCGAGACACACTGTCACCCAAAAATCCATTTATCAACTTAGGTTAATGAGTGCTCCAAGCCTGTCAGCCATAGAGAAACATAGCAAATGTGGGCCGTCAAAAGTATATGACCTTCATCATTCATATTGTTTGTCTGTGAAACTTTTTCACGTATAAATAGGACTTAGTGTTGAGAACAGCCATGAAAATGCTGTTTTGGTGCTGTTTCCGAGAGAGTAAAGCAACATCTGCACTCCAAAGTGTGTCACTGGGGATATAACCTGCAATATTCTTTAATTCCATTTATCCAAGGCTGTCAAGAGGTAAGAAAAGGATATTGGAGATGAAAGACCTGAACTTTACACACTCTGAAGTGTTTCTGATATAAGTGTGTAACTCTTAACTTCGTTTGTGGTAATCGATAATCCTCTTGATGCTTTGTTATAGAGAAACTGCTTTACAATAGGGAAAGTCTATGTCATGCAATCTATTTGAACTTGACAACCCTTCCTTATTGTGAGGAATTGTATCAAATGAATGCCATGTTCGTGGTACACTGTACAGTCAAACTGCCACTCTCACCTGTTGTTCGTTGACAGTGGGGAGCACCACCGGCATGACAGAAGAGACGGAGGGGTTCTCGTCTGCGGGACCCCTGGTAACCACCAGCTTCACCCTGTTGCCACACTGCCGCAGGACCTGCGCAACCTGCTCACTGCCCATGCCATGCAGGTCAGTGTCTCCGATTCTCAGGATGTGGTCCCCACTGCGCAGGCGGCCATCCTGAGGTAGAAAAAGTGTTTTTTTTCTGTGAAGCTCCAGTAGAAATCAAACCCATAATGACACTGTCATTGTCAAACAAAAGACAGAGTGACAGTTAATTCTCTGCTCGCTTGCAGTTAACTCATTTTCATGATAGCTACCCAGCCGACGAGGCTCATCTCTCCGACACACTGAAAGCATCATAATATACAAGAAAATCATCTTTTTCTGGTATGCCCTCCATAAATGACTATCATCAGTGCTAAAGCCTCCCAGTGGCGATTCCCAAAGAAAGTTAAGATGCAATCACCTGATCAGCTATGCCTCCAGGGAGGATGGTTTTAACAATAACTCCAGTGGTCTTTCCTCCCACGATACCAAATCCAAGGCCAGTGCCATCGTTGACCAGTTCAATTGTCTCCACGTGCTGCCACTAGGTAGCGTAAAAAGGAAGAAACGATAGGGCAGGCGTGAAGGAAGGTCTAGGAACATTTGCTGCAATGTTTAAGAAATTAACTTTAGAACACAGAGCTTCAGTTATCCAGTTAAAACATTAGATATCTTGAGTTTCAAGAACAGAAATGTGTCAGCCTTTGCCTCTTGGAGTCACAGTGTACTGCCATGTGGGACTGAGCTGCTTCTATATGTATTTGTTAAAATGTGTCTGTGCATATGTGAGACTGATTTATGTGTATGTCCATGTATGTGTACGTGTAGGTGAGCGTGTCCTTAATATTTTTGTAAACTGTAAGACTCTAGGTCTCCACTTAGTGCTCAAAGATTGTGAACCCTCTATGTTTCCACTTCTCTTACAGAGAACTGTTTACTCTGTGATTGTATTTATACCGCGCTGGAGTTGGCCGACAAGGTGCTGGCAGCAGAGGGCGTGCGGGACACCGCAGGGCTGGCCAACTGAGGTATCGGTCCTCTGGCTACTGTGAGCTGCACCCTCTCCGAAGCACTCTGCAGGATGCCTATGGCCTGCTGGTGGGTAACTGTCTGGTCCAGAGGCTGGCCATTAATGGCCAAGATCTGGTCGGCCTCTTTGAGCTTTCCGTCGCTGCATGGGAAAGAAGCAGAGAGTGTCATTTAGGGGAGGATATAGTCAGGAAATGTTGTCAGAGCTCTCAGGCTTTAACTTAATCTGTCTCTGGTACTTACTGTCTATTTCAGTGACATCGTGGCTTTGTCATTTTTTCCTTGCAGTTTTGGCTATATTTTGTCAAATGTCACTCAAACTGCAATGGATGGGTTGAAATGAGTTTATGTTCCCATTTGAATAAAATTAATTAAACACCTGAGATGTTCTGAAGTTGGGAAAAGAACACATTCCACAACTCTAAGGGTAAATTTGAGGAAAACATTAGACAGCCACAATTAAGCAAATAATGATTCAACTACAGGCCGAATGTTGAACTTTTTGAAGCGCTACCTCTGCCTTGAAAAGATTTTAATCAGGTTTGAAATCTTTCACCGTTCCCTTGGCTCTTTGAATGACGGCATGTAGATTCTTACATACCAATGGGCTACACTTCCCGGCTGAATTTCCTGGATGAAGATGCCGAGCTCTCCGCGGTTCTCGCTCTTCAGGCCCACCACACTAAAGCCCAGACCTCCTGAAACCGGCTTCTGCAGCTCCACGTGTGTCACGTAGCGCCCCTGCGTCATACACACACATATAGACAATTTGACCCCATGCTGATTCACTATTGCATCAAAGCCAAAGGCAGCCTTTAGAAGTCTATTTGAATTGCCTCAAGACAGAAGACCACCGTCTGTAGGATGTGGTTCTCATTCTTGTCTCTCTTTGGACATTGGTTTGAGTTATATTATACTTAATTCGATCAACCTGTTCAGACCTGTTCTACCTGATGTGCTTATTTGCATTTGTCTATTCAGAATGAGCAAAAAATTTTAAAAATGTGGTACTGAGACCTCAACAATACACTTCAGAAGTGACCAAGCAGCACTATATCAGTCTATAATATTACACTCACAGTATTACACTGGCTTTTAAGTTGGTTATACCTGTGCCATGGACTGAATAATGTGCTCAAATTCTTCGGATGGTGTCTTGCCACTAATGTGTGTAGCAGCTGATATATCTGGATAGGAAACATGGCTTCCGTTGGGCTTCACTGTTGTGATATGATCAACAGGATCATGTGATGGTTGGACGCTCCCCTGGAAAGATTAAAAAAAAAAAAAAGGGACATGCAGCGAGTGACACCGTAGAACAGCAGAAGTTTCATCGACAGGTTATTCGGAAATGTATTTTCATCTTAATACAAGTAACACCGAATCAAACCGGAATAAAAGTGAAAACGTCACGGGACCTCCACCATGGAAGTTGTCTGTTCGGTTTCCAGTCTGAGAACCACATCAAACAGGTGTGAGGTTCTCATCCTGCACACAGCAGCAACTCTGGTGTCAATCCAACCAAAGACAATTTAAAGTTCAAACAGAAGCCATCATGACTTGTTCCCGCTATGAACGTAAACATTTATCAAGTTTAATTTTAGATAACAAAACCCAGAAGTCTGGGTGGGGTGGAAGATAGTTTGTTGTCCCACCATGATTAGCTGGCTCTATGGAAGCCTAATCCTTCAGGAGATAATGGCACTTAGCTGATGTTACAACGATGACTAGGCTCCAAATACACTATTTCTGTCATGGTGGAGGGGGTGGGGGGGCATCACTGGCCATCTGGATGCCTTAATATGCTCCGGTTTTAATTACTGCAATGACTTTACTTCTCTGACAGACGAATTACATGAAAGTGACATCCACATAAAACAGTGTTTTTCCAATTTGATTAGCAAAAGGCCGTAATGTTTATGACCATCTGAACTGGATTCAATTCAGATGATCATATCGATTCACGGCGATAATTTCCCAAGTACTCAATTTGGCACATGGCACCGCCAGGCAGAAGCTGTCCTTGTGAACTTGTGGATTTGCGTGAGGAAGTTGACCGTACGACTTCCAGACCTTAATACACATGCGCGGTTAAATTATTCCGCTTTTAAATACAGCCCCTGATTAGTCCTCAGAAACATTACTCCACCGAACGGGACACATTACTGGTGCGATCAAAACCCTATGGGCCGGGCGACGTTAGTGTAGCATGCTGCTAAGTTGCTACCGTTATGTATGAGCTTTGTTAGCTGGGGCCTTGCTAAGAGGATTAAAGTTCCAGTTTGGTTCTTGCACATTTAAGAAATTGTTTCTGCCCCACTTCACACAGTGACAGTGGCCTCTTTCTCATTGGAGAGTAGGGCCTTGTCGCCATAGCGACATGGACCGAGCAAGGCCTAACTAGCAGAGCCAGAAGACGGGGAGAGGGAGAGTGTGTGTGTGTGTGTGTGTGTGTGTGTTTATGTGTCTGGCTCTTGTCTCACGCCAGAACACAAAACGCACCGTCTCTCCAAATAGTTTCATCTTCAGGGGGGCGAAACAAGTGCAGCCTGGTTTGGAGGCTCTATAAAAATACGACAGAGGCACATATACGTTCGTTGTGGCTTCCGACATGTGTCTCTTTACCACTGTTAAAAACGATGCAAGGGTCAGTTTTGAGATCTAGAGGGACTTTACGATGAATTGCTGCGTGATAAGTTTTGCTTAGTAAAACAAGCGTGCATCAGCACAAACACACAAACACACACACACACACAGACACGCACATGCATGCACACACACACACACACACACACACACACACACACACACACAGAGGAATGTAGCCCTTTTGAAATAAGCTAAATCGCTAGCACACAAAAAATGCCAGCAGGGCTTTTATAATCTAAATTCCACAAGGGGTAGAAAGCTCTAGCATCCCTGCCTCCCACTGCATAGCTCAAATATTTTTGTCTCTATTTCTCAAATGCTTACCCTGGCCCCTTTCCACTGTGACTTAAGAGCTATTTCCTTCCACTCAAATGTCTAATTCTCAATGGGGAGAATCAGCTCGAAAAAGAGTTCCTGACTTAGACCAACCATCTCTGCCCATGTACCCATTTAATATCTGGCTTGTGTGAACCCTGACAGCAATTTGGCCATTGCAGCGACACCACCACTGGGGCTGGGGGCTGATGGTGCGGGGGGGTTCTTGACAAGAGCCAGAGACAGAACCAGTGAGGTCACTCATTGACAAGATTCAGGTAATGCAGGCGTTTCAAATTAACCATGCTCTGGATGACGTAATGGTCGTCGCGTAACCACTGACAGTTGGCTGCTCCACAATGTCCCGCAGTTCTTTATTTGAGCTACAGGCCTGAGCACTGGGGGGTAGTAGAGAAAATTCAGTGATATAAATTGTATCACAGCGATGTAAATAATGGAATCAAGCTGGTCCTTTATTCATAATACTGCACTGACATACAGGATAAAGAAATGAATGGATGTTATATTGCCCCTCCCCTTGCCTCAACCCCTCCTCATCCAACATAAAACAGACAAATAGCTCTTATTTCTCATCAAACATTCATAACTCTGTTTATATTACCTCTGTACTAACAAAGTATGATGCTGCCATCTGGAATTGTGGCAGTTTATACTCAGATACGGAACTTTAAATAACCATAACCTTGTAACTGTTAATGGGCTTCCATGGTGTCTTAGCATCCTGGGAACCCAGCATAGCTCCCTTGTATTCGGCATTATCATTCTAATGTGCGCATTCACAGTCTCACCGGCCCAGTTAAGCTTACAATAATGAATACCGCATTGTTTTTATGTAAATCAAGACTAAAATTTTAATGGATGAAATAGTCCAATAGTTGTGCTTAATGAACTATGACGGAGACCTGGACCTAGATCAAGAGTTTACCTGGTCTCTGAGATGTTGGACCGACTTCTGCAAAGCCAGGATCTGGTGGAAGAGGGGGCTCTGGAGCACTGATTTGAGCAGGCTGAGCTTCTCCTCAGTGGGCACCTCCCCTCGCTCCTTCAGTTTGGCCTGGAGACGCTCCACCGCCTGCAAGGCACGCTGTGTATCTGCAAACCGTTGAATATTTTAGTGGCAGTGCCGGCCGGAGCGAGGGAGTGGATGCAGGGAGAAGGAGGTGTGGAGGAGATAGAGGTTGAGAGAGGTGATGAAAGAGAAGCTTTATCAGTATAGGGCAAAGATAATGAGACAGGAAAGGGTGTGTGGAAATGACCTTATCTATCCATTTAAATACCTTTATTAAATTTTACCTTCGCTAATATGCTTGTTAAAAATAGATAATTTTCCATAACCATTTAACAAATTCCTTTAATTTAATGTCTTTATGTTTAACAATGACATATAAATTAGGCATAGAGGAAAAATGGAGAGAGCCCCACATCACAAGCCTAGCTGAGGCTGAGTTGTGCGCAACAGATCTTTCTATATCAAAATACCATGCATCAGGTTTTGCACCAGAAGGAAAAAAAACAAACTCAATTTTCAACACACTGTTTGTTTCCAGAGTAGCAATGTTTCCTTTTTTTGCCTTTAGGGTCAATTGTGGATTGCACAGGAGCATAGAATGGGTATCAAGAGAAAAAGAGAAAAAGAACCAGGCCCACCACAGTTTGCTTGCTGGACCCTGCATAAGCCCCACAATCGAGCAACCCCAGAGAGGCTTGTTAGTGAGTTTGGGCCAGCCCCATGTCATCTGGACAAAAATCAAGCAATTTCCAAAGCTCACCAACTGTGACTAACACCTAATAGTGCGTGCACAAGGTCCAAAGCACTTTTTGCACAGAGATGCTTTGTTGTCTGAACAAAGGTTGTAAACAAGCCAATAACACTTGAGCCTCAGCAGATTTTTTTTTTCTGTTCACCAGTGGTCTTATGCAGGTAGCTGTATTGTTTTCATTCCTCTCGCCTTAGTGTGCATAATGAGGCATCAGTGTGATGTGTATAGGTGTATGTGTGTCTGTTTGGATTTGTGTGTGTTCCAAAATTCAGTGTGATCTTGTGGTAGATAATAAGGATAGTAAATTTATATTGTCTAAATTTTTGTGCTAATTTGATTTTTGTCAGATATAACATTGACCTCTGTAATTTGAAATACACACTTTTTTTTAATATGAGGGAAAATGTATATAATTCACATTATACCGCAACTGTTTTATAATGACCCATTGCCAGAACATGCCCATAACAACTGACTCTGCATGGTAATCATGCCAGTCTTGAGTGACCACAGATTGCATTTTTAAAGAAAGAAGCTGGCATCTCCAATTTGGATCCATTCTTGACAGTTGGATGAATGAATCTCAATAGGGACAAACAAACAATCAAATATATGGCAACATTTACAGATATGGCAGCACTGGCAGTCCACAAGCTTTGAACTGAATCCAGGGCCTTTCACGCTGGTTGTGAAAACTCACAGCAGGAGCCAAGTGTGGGATGCAGAGCCAGCAAAGACGGACACCCAACTGACTGGACCAATCCCCAAAAACTGCTCATTTTAAAAATGAAATTAAAGATAAAGACGGCACAGTGACTGTGCAGTGGTAATATTTCATTTCATGTATTGTTTATCACAGTACTTTTTAATCTTAATTAAACTGAGTATAAGAGTCAGAATTATATTATCATGACAACACCAGGCACTAAAGCTGGGCCTGTTTCAGTTCAATTAGGGCCAGAGGTAGGCAAGAAAAAGAAACATTTGACAGATATAATGGATATTTTAAAATGTAATCATTATTATAATTTACTGAACATGTATTTAAAACTATAATAAATAACACAGTGACTCAATCAAGTGTATGTGGCTGCCATAAAACCAATACAAAATGATCACTTACCCATTGTTTCAATCATTTTTAGAACGCCTGGTAAATGTGATTTCTCTCCATTAACAGTAAATCCACATTCTCTCCTTTTCAAGGCCTGCAATGAACAACATAATGTGTTAAAGTTTTTTCCTTAACAATCAGAGAACTGACTATTAGGGTGCATATTCAGTCATAACTCTCACAATAGACTCTTTATAAACAGGAAGTTAGATCAGGAAAGGCTTGTTCTCCTTTGAACCCAATTCCTTAAACATCCTCTAATCTAAGGGTCAGCATGAAAGAGAAAACTGATTTATTTCCTATCTGTCAGGCCCATATTTATCTCTTAAGAACGGTTCACCGAAAAAAAAAGAAATCACAGTATAACCATTGTGCTGAAGAACCGTGGGCTATTTACTGAGTCCCAGCCCAGTGGTGCCGAGTCTCTTTACAAGCAGGCTGTTTATACCCTTAAGTTGTTAGTTCCTTTATATTTCACCATAATGATGGATTAACGCCTGGTAATTTACATTCTTGGGTATTCATTCAATGCACTTTTGTGAAATCCCATTGCATTCAGATAAATATAGCCATATTTCTCTCTGAAACACCATTTTAATGATTAATAATCCTACGGAGGAAAACAATCTTACCAGTTATTATTAAAGCGAGCATAACGCCCTTCCTACACCATTATTTAAGTCTCTAGATATCTATATTACTTTCATGGCCTGCTGTAATTGAAAATAGAGCCACTTTATAATACACTGACTGTAGCTAGACTGTATAAATAAACATTTTGCTATCAAAATACACATGACAGTTGTGTTTGTCACAGGCTGCTCAAAACGCAGAAAAAGTAGAGAGAGAAATGACTCCATACAGTCTATACAAAGCAAATGTCAAAGCAGAAGCATCCTGCTGCCTCAGAGTCTCACACCTTTATAGCCTAATGATAACGCACGAAGGTGGTTATGTCTTAACATTTGAGTAATGCGTTTATTAGGGGTGTAATGATGGTCAACTCCCATTTCAGGAACATCATAGTTGACTTCAGAAGTGGCTTTGTAACAAGCATGACATACCTCAGGGAGACATTACACGATTAAAGGAGATTGGTAAGATAATTAAAAGCCCTATGCAGACTCTTAGAATAGCTACAGTGGATGTGGCAACAGGATCACCACAGCACTGGTTTGTTTACATTCAATTCATTTGCCTCAGCCGCTGCTTTCAAACCTACTAATGAGCTTTCTAAACACGGTATGTGGCAGCTGTGTTATTGTTTTATCCTAAAACGTGTAAATTATTGGGTTTATTTTCAGGAACTGGTGTAAAAAAAAAAATTAAACTTCGGTTTCCATCAGTGCTGAATTTTCCTTACTTATAAAAGGCCGCATGAGGAGATATCGGTGCCATATGAATCTGGTTCTACTTTCTTTTTTGTAATTCACTTTATCGCCTCCCAAATGGTGATTCAAATGACCCAGAGAAATACATAGGTGAGGTTTCTGATTAGACAAATACACATTGCTTCAACATTCTTGTTTGGCCTTGAGATTTAATTAGTCTGTTCACATTATCTCTTTTGCTATTACATAACACAGCACAATAGACTTAATATCTTATTGCTTTTGCTGATACTCTGCACTAGCCGTGAACGGTAAACAAGCGGGAGAAGTGATTCACTCCTCGCCTGCACGTATCCAATGGCTCGCAACGATTCACAGAAAGGGCCCGAAGAGGACTCGAGCCCCACGAACACGGGAGAAGTGATCATCGGTGAATCCCTGTGTGAGTTTTTACCGCTGATCACCAATAAGCTGTTATCGATATAAGGTTTTTTTGTCGTTTTTTTTTTTATCGTGCAGCCCCCCCCCTTTTTTTTTCGGGCGACGATCCGCCGCGTCCGAACTTAATACTTATTCGCGTCGATAAACCTGCGCTTTATCGCCGGTAAATCCAGCCAGGTTTACTAGTATTTTGAATCCAGTCGCCGAGGCACTTGGGACAATCCGCTTTTCTCAACTCCTCCTCCTCCTCCTCCTCCTCCTCCACCTCCTCCTCCTCCTCCTCCTTCTTCCTCCCCATCTCATCCATGGAGCGAGAAAGCAACAGGCTTCCCGACGAGGACACGGTAAACAAGCCCGACGGCGTCGCCGGTTCAGGGGCCACAGAAACAGCCCAGGGTGGCTACCCACGCCTCACACGAGAGACCAAACACTCATAAAGAGACACTTAAAGCTTCCCGAACCCATTTTGTTATTTTAATTTCTTTTTCTTTTTGCTGCTTGGTCCCGACAACAGGCGTCCGGGATATTTTCCGCTCCTCGGCGTCACTGTAGCGATCGAAAGCGACTCTCGCAACAGCAGCAACACACAAAAAAAAAAAACCAAACTCCGCTTGTCGTTTAAGTAAATTTCCTCAACTTTCAGTAACATTTCATCGGGACTACGTCGTCGGGTCGACGGTCACTTACCCGAGCGTGGTGCCCTCACCTCCCCGGCGTCCGGCGTCCCTGCCTATTCCCTGTTGTCCTGCGGCTAACGGCGCACTGAGCGGGGCTTAAAGACGGGGCGTAGCGTAACTCGATCCTCTGTGGACATTTTCAGGCGATAGCGGCGCCGGGAGTCTGGCTGGGGCTGAAGCGCCGCTTGCTGGCTGCGCCGACGCCTAGGCCCCGAGACGTCGGGGGCCCGGGCTCCAGACGTCGGGGGCCACGCCGGGGGGCCGCGGTCGGAGGCGGACGGGGGTTCAGATTAGACGGAGAGGGGCCCTCAGGTTGAGAAAAAAGTAGATTAGATGGCAACTTCATTATATATTTCATATAGAAAAATAACAACTACTCCTTTACTGAAACGCTGCATGTCCCTTGGTGTGTGTGTTTGTGTTTGTTTATATATATATATATATATATATATATATGTTTAATTTTTTTTTCTTTAAAGCAGCTTTACTCCATTTATAAAAATGTAATAAGATTTTAACTGGGATCCCTTTACAAGACAGAACCACAAGACTGTTAAATAATGCATTAGCCTGTCGATGTTGTATTATTTTAACGGCGTAAACACCTTCAACCAATTTGGAGGTAATCAAATGACTGTAGTAAAAACAAGTGACACTCCTTGTTTCCTCCTTGGAATAGCTGGTGTTTCAGCCTCGATCCTTAGTGGAGTCTGTATCAGTTCTAAGAGCAGACAGGGGTCCGATTGATTAAATAAAAAAAGAAAAAAAGAAAAAGATCTGAGACAGCTTTGAATCCTGAGAGTGTAAGTAATAGCAAGTTTCTGACCCGATTTTGGGTTCTTGGATTTGAAAAACGAGCACAGGGGAAGTCCATTTAACAAAGTATGACACATCTAACTTTTGTACCCAAAACTCAATATTTCATCCAGCAGTAGGAAACCATTTACATGGCTTTTTATTCAGTGTGAACAATAGAGGTGATTCACAATACAGTTTCTTAGTAGGATATCTTCTTTATACAGCCTGACCGTCTGTGAGAAAAAGATTTAAAATCATTTGTTTAAGGCAGTTGAGTGGATCCCAGATATTACACCAGGCCCTAGTGTTCAATAAGTGTCACAGGTGCGGTGGTGTACTGTTTATTTGTCCTTAAGCAAAATCCTGAACTGTATAAAATATTCTATTCTAAAGGAAGAGTATCACTGCTGTTAGTATATTGGAGTCATTAATGGTCAAATAAGTAAGAAAACCAGACCTGAATTCTTATGCAGGCTTTTTATAAACCCTGCTGAAGGCGACCATGGAACTGTGTTATGGTTCAAATTCCATCAGTGTGTCATAGTTAACTGTTGTTTTTGCCAATATGGTAATAGGCAATTGGTCGGCAAAATAATTTTAGGTGAATCAGGCGCGTTGGTGTGTGAGAGAGTCGCATGGTTTGCACTGCTCATAAAAAATGAATGAGTCAAGTGCAACAGACATTTAGCCTATCTTTCAACCACACACACACACACACACACACACACACACACACAAATACTGTACAAGTAAGACATCATCAGTACACCCACATGCATACACAAATACTTGATGCTGACACCCATACATGAACATGTACAGGCTAAACATATTTTGCTAATAAGCATTCAAAGTGTACTAAAATACAAGTGGTGTGATTTTGACTACAAGTGGAAAGCAAAGTATCTTTAGGCCCAGGAAGCACCTTGGAAAAGGACACGGCATGCTGATAAAACCAGAATTCTCTGTCTGTGTCCTGTTTATAGGATTATGCACTCCATTTCAGTCAGCAATGCTCCATGCTTATCAAATTTGATATGAGCTGTTACTCGAAATGAAATATATTGAATGCCCAGTGGGGTAGAAGCTGTCGCCTGATAACTCCTGACTCATTTCTAACTGCACCAAAATAGCAGTACTCTGATTATATTTGCATTGTTTCCCCCCTCCATTGTCGGGGAAAGAGGCGGGTACCTCAGCTATTTTCATGTAAGGTGAACGCTGCCAAGTTGTTAATCAGCATCCACCTTTTGTCCTCAACGCAACCAATACCAGAACTTTTTGCTTTCGCGGCTCAAGAGGAGAGTAGGCCGGAGCAGGGTCACTCAGTAAGAAGTCATTTCAGCAAGGAGGAGTGGGATGAAAGCTGCTTTTAGGAGGCTGATACTGACTAAATCCCTTCACCATTTATATCTTTACTTCTACCTCCCTCTTATCCACCCTGTAACTCCCCTCTTACTTTCACAATAAGCCACTTTTATGTGGGAGGTCTGACTCAGCCGAACGCTGAAAAAGACAAGAGATTGAAATAAGAGGGATGGAAGAAAAGGCATCTCAGCTCAGTGCTCAGCAGTTTCAGCATTCTGTATTTTTGTACCTGCCTATCACCAGCCCTCTGCTGGAGTCATTGTTTGAGACTGCTCAGTAACACAAGACACCAAATCTGTGATAACGTGATTCAAATCTTCATTGTTTTTTTTTTTCTATTTTTTTTCCACCATTTGCTCATACTTAGTGTGAAGCTTTCATTTCGTTTGTTCATTTCATTTAACCCTATTGAAAGGACCAATTCAGCATAGTTAAGCTGAAGCTGAATAGATGTATTTTATGTTAAAAGTTCTCAAATCCACAAAGAAACCTTATTTAATGACCAAGTACGATTTCTTCTAAAGGTGTGAAGAGCATGCACATACCAAAGTAAAATGTATAATTAATGAGTGTGTGTATGTTTTATAAATCTGTACTTTCCTGGAGTTAACTCAGAAATGATCAAAGTAGCCAATCAGTGTACTTTCTGTTGCAATCAACCAAGAAGGAGGAAATTTGTACATGATGTGTCAAGCATAGACTCTACCTTTGAGGATATTTACCAGTTTTGGACTGCAGGTGTAACTAATACCATTAACAAAGGCAGACATCCTAGCACACCTTAATGCTGCGCTGACATGATTGATGCTATCACTAATACATTTTTGTCAAAGGTCGACATCTCTGAAAAAGTGTTACTGGTCTATAGCTACAGTAGATAGTTGACATACGGCACCTTGTGCCGGTCACATTCGCATAGCGTTGCAGACGCTGCTTGATTATGATTTAGTGTGAAGATTAATTGCGGGAGTGATTAGTCAAGGTCACTGGCTATAAAATGACATCACTGTCTGAAAAACACACATTTTCTTTAAAGAAACTCATTTTCAGATATCATGCTTTATTGGATACCAGCTGGGTGTATGAAGTCATATGGTGTAATAAAGAAATGCCCTGAAGGAATCACAAATTCAATGACTGAACCATATTAACAGACTGAAAGCTGGCATTGTCTGCCAGTCCTGATTTATTGCCAATAAAGCCATCAACATTGAAATAGCCTTTGAAATTATAACATCCCAAAAGATATACAAAGGCTGACAGAAGGAATCAGACATCAAGATTTTATTTTTCTGTACAATAGGTACTAGCTGAAGAATAAGGAAATAAAAAATCCACAAAGTAGCAGTAGAGCCTGGTTTTATTGAAACGGTGTTTGCGATTCATATTGCACTTTGCAGTAATTTACAAGTCTACTTTCAAAACAGGCAGCTGTGAGGTCAATGGTAGTAAATGGCATACAACAATAAACAGCATGTAAAGGTGTAGGACATTTAAATGTTCTAGATTTCAGAGAGAAAATTAGAAGGTTATCCTGATGCTGGTGCTAGAGGGAGTGCTATCTTTGTGTCGGTGGGTCTTTAGGATCAGAAGACTAAAAATAGGAAGTTTGGCCTGATAATCTTGTAGAGGAAAGGTCTTATGTGTCATAGCTAATCAATAGGTCTGTTCCTGATGGAAATGTGCAGATGAAATTTAAGACCAATCTTGTGGATACTTTTGGAGATTTTTACTTTGACTCTTGATATGGAAAAAAAAAAAATTGATACAGAGGGTTGCATCGGAAGAGAGGGCATACGGTCATCGAAATCCATCAGCTTCTGCTTCTTGGGGGCATGAATGTGCACAAAAAATGCCATGCCTATCCAGACACAAAAAAAATCAAATAAACTGTACACATTCTCTGATCACTATTGCACTGTAACTTTGGTTTCCTCTGGTATTTAGCCGTTGATGCAGGACTGGACTGTCTGGTGTAGTACATTTCTAAGGATGAGAGCTGGGTCTCCAAGACAAAGGTACAGTCCCTCATTTTAAATAATTGATATGATAATTGATATAATAAATGTAATAATTAAATATTCCTATGTGCAAGGAAAGACTTATCCCCTTCTCAGGACCAGGACTGGTTCCCTCTTGTGAGTCATGCATTAACATGGTAACAAATGAAGAAACACCGATGAGCGAAAGCAAACGAAATTGGGTCATTGGGAAATGCATATCATACTTTCACCATTCAATAATAGGAGGAGCGGTGTGGGTGAATGTTAATAGAATCAGTTACTGTTTGAGAGTTGGCAGCTGTTTGATTGCTTGACCATAGGTCGTTGATAGCTAACCTGGCACGGTGGCTTATTATGGATAATTTATTGCCTCCATCTACTTTTTCGGGTTTCAGTAACACTACACTCAGAAGAAATTACAGCCTGCATCATTTGAAAGCACTCTGAGAGAAGTTTACTGACCCATGATATCTGACCTCAGCACATCTGACAGCCGAAATTAAGGCCTGAAAGCTAATATTCAAAAGTGTGGACCGTTCTTGGTTGTATTCTGTCCTGCTCATTTTCATCGTGTCCAACGTGGCCCTCAAAGACAAAGGCTTTTGAATGCGCCCAGAAATCGTGGCAGGTGAGGTGAGCAGCGTTTGATGAGGTTGGGGGGGGGGGGTCCGATGAGTTAATGAAAAAGGAAATATCCGCTTGTTCTTTAAATGCAAGTGTTTGTCACTGCCGAGGAGGAAAAGGTCACAGTTGATTAATTTACATGAGGTGGCGCCAGTTTGCGTCCCCCACCTAATCGTCATCTTTACATTTCAGACCGCATTAATGAATATATTCAAGCCACAGAGCGCTTGTTTGTCTCAGAGATGAATTGCAACACAAACTGAGAAAAACACTTCTATCCAGTTGCAACAAAAAAAATATTCAGTGGGGTTTAAAACTGGACAGGCAAACAAAGATGGCGGCTCCCTGCAGGTAGCAGGCTGTTTTCTTCATCTTGTAATTATCACCAAATTTTCATGTTTAGATTTATTTATGTATATTTCTCTCATTTTAAACCAAAAATAACATAGTGATACCTTTGTCGCTCACGTCGTCAGTGCAAACATTCTCAACTTAGGAGTTAAGGATGATATCTAGGTAATAACTAGATGATTAGCAAACATTAACATTTGCTAATTTGTGCTAAACACAAAGTACGGTTCCACATGAAAAAAATAAATAAATATAGCAAATCACCGTGAAGGGAACATTAAAGTCTGTAACCAATTTTACACCGAGCTGTACAAAATTTGTCCATAAAAACCCATAGTTATTTTGATCAGTGTTACTCCATGTTGCAGTTTTCACATAATAACTAGCTTTTTAATTCACATGGCTGAATTTAGTAGATGATGTTTTAATGCTCTTAATGTTAGGTTAGTCATTAATACAGTTTCCCATCTGAATCCTATTAATGTTTTAATTATACTAATACACAGTTAAATAAACTGTGCCAGTTTTTTTTGTGTGTTTAATAAAATGTTTCTTTAACTCTGAACTGACAGAATGACAATAGCCTGGAGCCTCTCTTCCGTGAAAGAATTATTATTATAATTTAATCATTTTTTTCTGGTATATGACAGCTTTTGGGCTGCAGGCATTTGAATATTTACTTGATTTTTTAGCCAAATTTACAATAATGTTATGATACTTATGTATGATCGACTATACGTCTGGTTCTTTTACAACTTTTTTGTCAACATGTTCACACCAAATCCTAAAGAGAAAGCATCAATGATATTCATGGATGCCTGTCATGGTGATAAATAATGTAGTGTTGTTAATGACAATGCTTTTAACTACTGAGGAAGTAACATTCCAGGGGTACAAAATTAATGTGTTTTTCTTGCTCTTTTCTGCTGTTGCAACTGCCTAGATACAGAAAATAAGATTTAGATACGATGTCTACAAATTGATTTCATTATCACTCCAACTAAAAAGTAACTGTCAGAGGATAATTTCAGTTCAGTCTATGTCCTTTTCGATGAGCTTGGCATTTGCACTACACAAGTTACATAATTCGGCCACAATAAAAAGCATTAAATCATTTTAGCTAAATGTCTGCACCATTTTCCCGTGTATTAGTCTGACGTTCCGAAACAAATCCAAAAGCAAATTGTTTAATTACATTTTGGTTATGAAAGTATTAGCCCTGCTATTATCTTAGCATAAAGAAAATGAAACCTTCAGGGGCTAATGTTAAGGTTATGTTTACACTTTGGCTAAGGAGTTCAACTTATATTTTAATCATCAGCAAAATGTTAACATTAGTGTTAAACAAGTAGTCCGAGAGCCTTAACATCAGTAGTGCTATACTAGTGGAATTTTGAATAACATTACAATAGCTAATGTTAGTCTCAATGGAAATAACATTAACACTTAACTTTACAATTAAACCGTGACAGCTAGCGTTTGTTAAATTAAAGCAAATCAGTCTTATAAGGCTAATTAACAGTCCCAAGCCTGACATATTGCTTCATAAGCTGATTTACTTAATGATCTCTTTGCATCTAAAATATCCTTCAGCTTTAAATAAGATAAGTAACAGTAATATCGCCATTGAGATACTTTTTAACACGCAAATTTTGCACGTGGTGCCAAAAAAAGAAAAAAAAGTTGTGCTGAGGAAGTTTCTCTTTAGCATAAAGCTCTAGTTTTTTCCTTTGTGGTGTCTCTGTGTATGTGCTGGTGTTTTTCTGGCTGCAGTGATTTTTCAGTAATCTGGGACTTTAAAGACAGCAAAGGTCAAACCCAAATCTTAGGCAGTTATACATGAGGCTGTTAAGAGAACTCATATTATAATGGTATTTAGATATATTTGATACATTTACACACATGCAAACACAGAGGACTTTTTTACTTTAGCAGGATTAGCAAAATCATTCAGGATGTGAATGATGTTTTAGTAACAGCAACTGGGACAATTTATAGGCAGAAATAGCAAAACTTTAGAGACTATGCCAACCTGTGTCTTTTAAAAAATAAATAATAAATGAACTCGAAACTTTAAAAAACACCTAACAACAGTGAATGCAGTGCTCTAAAATATCTTTTCTTTCCACTTTTCCACACACGCAAGGATGCACACAACCTTTGCCTATATGACAGTGGGAGTGTGTTTCTAGCTTTGCTCCCACACACTCACTGCAGACACAGTAGAGGAGAGAGATTTTCATTTCTGTATATTGAATTATACACTTATTTTTTGAGTTTGTATTAAAATCATTTTACCCAAAATTCACTGGGCCACAAATTAATATAAAGTGGCCCATTCATATGGGTATTGTTGTTCTTGAGTCAATTATTCATCATTCATTTCTTTTAGGGCTGACTCCAGTATGACTTAGTCATCATTTGGAATAAGATTTGAAAGAGAAATGTTTACCTTGTTCCACCCCCCCCAAACCCATATGCACATGTACTCCCACATACCCGCACACGCATGAAGATACAAACAGTCACGACCAGCCTGTTGGATTGTACCATGTAAGCTGACTCGTGACAATATGGACTGCTAGACCAACATTAACTATACCAGTTTTGAGCCATTTAAGTTAGATGTAAGTCAACTTAGAGTCCAGTCTACGAAATTAATTAGTTTTCTTTGGTTCTCTTAAATCTGGGGGATTGAATTTACATTGTTGCTAAAAATTTCTTGCTAAACTTGCGAAATAAAACCTTTGTTGAAGAATTATGGCTTCAGTGGGTGAAAGAAATGTAGGTGTTCCCTGGTTAAGTATATTGCAGCTGATGTAACGTTGAATGTAGGCAGGCATGTCAAACCCACTGACTGTGGGTAGTCATGTGCCCGCACATGCTGAAGTTAAATACAGGACCTATTCAACACATTAAGAAACATCTGCAAATTGATTTAATGATGCATACTAAGTTGGACAGAAATATTTTTTAGTCTTTATTGAAATAAAGATTCTAATGCTGTATTTGCTCTGACCATGACAATGAAAAATTCAACCTGCCACACTATTATTGTAAGTGTACCTCCTCTTGAATGTGCAGGTTTTCTAACTGTTGCATTCAATTTAAGCCTAAATGTTGAAAAAAACGAGAACTCATTCAGAAACAAAGACATAACATTTCAGTCTCTGGACCTTCATCTGACCTTCATTAGTATCTGATGAAGGTTGTTGTCATAAGCAGATACTGTCCTCATTGGAAATAACATAGCAATGGTCATTTAGGTTTAAATGACATGGATTTGTTGTGGTAATGTGGTAATGAATCCTGTCTGTCAGGAGAGTAGGATGATGTTGGTATTAGTGCTATGAAACCATTTAGATGGGAGGTCAAAGTAGATGGATGGGTCAAGAACAGGTGTGATGTGGACGGGGAGGCCATTGTGCACTTCCTTTTGGCAATTAATACTGATCTCATTCTTCCATAACCTTGATACAGTCTTTCCCTATCTTTAACTAAGTGATTCTGCTTTTAAACTTGACTATGATTGTTTTGTATTCTCAACCTAGTGGTTTATTAACCCAAACAATGATCTTTCCTAACTCTCCTAAACTCAGTCTATATAATATTTGCTAAGCAGCTGACTGTGTGCCCACAGGCGGCAAATACAGGATGATGTTAAATGCTAAAACAATGCAACAGTGGCATGAGTAGAACAGAGTCATAAAGTCAGCAAACTGACTGTAATAATAATATCAGTAACACAGCAATATATAGCTAAAGCTACTGGTCAAATCAGACCTATTAAGGATGTAGCAGCAAAACAAAGGAGTTTATTGAATTGCGGAGGGGTTCTTTTCTTGCTTCAGTTTAACTTTTAATATGTAGAAGAATTTAGAAGAATGTGTCATTTCTTCTTTCAAAAGTTACAGCGTCTCTCTTTAACTAAGTTGTTTTTGTGCCTGAACCTAACCATAAACCATATTCATAGTGGTGGCAAATCAGAAAACTGGATAAATCATTTTTGTAATGCAATGGAAGATGGGGTCAAAATAGGGTCAAAATATTAGAATATATGCTCAGATGTGGTTTTTGGAGGCCGTGACACATGACACATATTATTGTTCAGTTTGGAGGATGTGTTGCGCAACATGTCACACACTCTCATGTGAGCTGTTGGAAGATGGGGTAATACAGGGTCAAAAATATTAGAAAATATGCTCAGATGTGGTTTTTGGAGGCCGTGACACATGACACATATTATTGTTCAGTTTGGAGGATGTGTTGCTCAACATGTCACACGCTCTCATGTGAGCTGTTTAAAAGGTAGGTCACACTTCTCATTCCTCTCTTCTCATTATGTTCTTTTAGTCTTAATATCATTATAAATTTCCTGTAACCCACTTTCCTAAACTGAGAGCACATCCACACATTTCCCAACAAACAGCTGAAGACGAGTGTCTGGTTGTCTAGGCACTTTAAGCACTGCTGCATATGTAAGTGTCAGCACAATGTAGACGATAATTCCTAGGCTTGCTAGCATGGCTAAACAGGGAGAATGGCTTCAACATTATTGGATTCACTTTGCACAACTGTCCCCATAAGCCTTAATTTTCCTGAACAGCTTTATATTTGGCAAGAGTTTCTTACAACAGCATGGTGAGAAGCTGTACAGAGGTTTTATAGTGCTGTGCATCACTTAATGGTGTTCAATTATGTCTGTGTCTCAGGTGCTTAACTCTCTGCATTTAGTAAATCCATTGTTGGCAGCTGGAAATTCTGCATTAGCCTGTTACACACACAATTATACATATTGCCATAGAACTGAAATGTTGATGTTTACAAGGAAATCAACATTGAAATGAGCTTGTTGTTATACAAATAACTTGGCTCAGAAACTACATTTGTCACATTTTTCCCACTTTCCTTCTGCATATTTTAATCCATTAAAATTTCATAGGGTTTGGCTTGCAGCTCACTTAAATACAATTACACAAATGAACAAAAAAGAACATTTTAGAAGAATATTTTCAGCCTGTTGTATAAATTCAGAGATATTTAATCTTAGTTTCCTCTATAAAAGGAAAAGCACTAAGTTTGTGAAACCAAATGCATCCTACTTTAACTTGCATTTAACTTGCTCTAATATGCAGCTTTTATTTTTGATTTTGGTGGCTTTGTGTATTTCATGTTGACAACACCTGGAGATACTCAATTACTCAAATTGCCCCATTTTGTAATCAGTGTATTAACTTTGAGTGCTGAATGTGTTCCAGAGAAATTAAAATTTTAATGCGACACACTGTGTTGAATTATTTTATTGAGGTAAATTCTAGTAACTAATCAAATAACAAACAGCAACAAAAGTATTTAATTTATGTATCATGAAGTCTTTAATTCTATTGTTGCTATATTAATTCTAAACCTAAAATAAGTGATTTTTAGCTGCTTAAGTACAGCAGAAACAAGCTGCAAACAAATCACCAATTTAAACAACTTTAAGTTGATATTTGATCGCAAACAGTTGCCCAATTACGCATCCAGCAGATATCGAGCAATGTTAGCATTCATACGATGTCAAGTGTCTGGCATGCTAGCAAATAGGTATCATTATTCATTCTCCTTTTGGCTATGATTTATTTCTCAACCGGCTCCTGAGAAAAATGTCTGTCTTGTTAGCAGCTAAATGGTCTGGTTTACATTCACAGGCTAATTGCTAATTTTGGCTGTGGGTTGTTTGGTGCTGGGCAGGTAGTGTTAAGTCAGTTTTTAGAGATTTCTGACTGAAAACAGCACTGATTAGAGCGGCGAGTGAACCTAAACAATAAAGTTGCAGACCTGAAAACGAAAACATTAAACTTAAAGGTGCTATGATTCTCCTTGGAGCTGAGGGGAATTGCAAAGTCAAATGGTAATTCTGGTGGCTTCATTTCTACATGTGACCCCTTGCACATATGTGGTAAAGTGGTCAATTCTTGATATAAAAATATTGTTTTTTAATGCAGCTTTTTAGTTGTAAAACTGACTTAGGTTATTCTTTTTTTCTGTTTATGATGCTAATTTTTTTTGTCAATGTTCGAATCATGGTGAACATGTGCGTTGGTGTTGAACCTGGTTTAGTAAAAACACTCACCTCAACAACTCAAGAATTGAACCCAACCTAATTTTCTAATTTAGAAAAGGCACATGAAAATGAATATCACTTTTAAGTTCCTGGATGTTTTTGGGAAATGAAAGGGTTTTTTTTATCTGACAGCAGATATGTTATCTCTGTCTTGGGGACAGTTGGTTCAGAATTAGCGTGAAGAAATCTCTTCCAGCATGAAGTAAGGAACAAATCCTTGTAGTGATCCCTTTGCTGTAACAGGGAGGCTTGCAATTACAGGATAAAAGGTATTTTTCAACGTTGCTGATGGGTATATTTTATTAGCTTAAAATCTGACATGTCTGGCGGTAGCTATTCATTCTTATTTGGGAGGCTGAAACTGATATCTGATTAGGGCTTTTTTTGTAATTTACAACTTGGCAGAAGAATGCCTAATAATGACAAGTACTGAATAGAAATACCTTTCCTTTTTTATTCCTAATTATATGCTGATTTGGAATTACAGTTCACCTTACTTTTCAAAAGGGAATGGCTGTCTCTTTCTGCAGGGGAACTAGAAATAGCAGTAGTCATACTAGCCTTAATTTCCATGTTTTTGACATGCATTTCCATTTCAGTGGAGGACGTGTAAAGCTGTTTATACTTCAATCATGAACAGGGCATAATTCAAAAGATAAAAAGAAACTGATCCAACTCTGACTAATATTCTATTAATCTGTAGACATCTGCACCTCCACCAGTGGTGTAGTTCTCATGTTACTGCTAATGTGGAGACTGAGATTTATTTTGTAGTTCTTGTATATTTTATGTAGTAGAGATGGCAGCAGTATATTGCATGGCACTTGAGGCATCACTTTGAAGCTACCTGGTTTATGTAAGTGCGATGGCAGGCGGTTTTGGTCAGTGCTCTACCTGGAGAAATCCATTTGCATCGGGGGTGCATGGAAAGCAGTGCCAGGGAGAGATAACGCTGCATCTTTTCAGACGCAGGCAGCCAGTTATTTTTCATTGTGGCGTTCAGGAGTTCAAGGTGTTTCTCCGACAGGAAACAAGTGCAAAAATGTGCCTCACTAGATCTGTGTTTGCATAGGCTCATTAGTGGAGCACCGGGTGAGGGATTGAATGATTACTTGTTTTTGTTTGATTGTAATTAGGAGTTTTGAAAGTGATTAATTGGCTTTAGAATGACTGAGAGGTTGAATGCTGGCTGGCTCCAGCTAGAAGTGCATGACAGCTGGCGAAACGTTCAAAGTCCATCAGATAAGATCCTTAAATGTCCCTCGAATGTCATGGTATGTGAATATTTATCTGCCATACTTGGGTACAATTTTGTGAATTCATTTTTTTCATACGTCTCCATCCTCAGCTGAAATTACAGCCAAAGGAACAGCTGGAGTTAAGGCAGATTCGGTGGGATACTGAGATGAAGCTTCAGCAGCCTCCAGCAGACAGATCTGTGTGAATAATTGGCTTCCAACAAGTAAAGGGACCATTAACTCTTCTTTGAGGACAAACTAGAAGAAGAAAAAAAAAAAAACAGATTACAACACACGTCATGCAAACAAGTCATTTCCCAGAGAGGATACGGGCTATGAATTAGTTAACATTTTCCATCTGCAAACACAGCTACTTAAGTATGCATGGCATTTGATCTGGCACACCTATACACTCATCAACTCCAATCTTGAGTCTGCATTTCCTTGATTGAACCACTGATGGAAAGTTCTCATACCAGTTGCATTTTCATAAAACATTGATCCTTGAGCGAGGCAGCGGATTTCACATAAATATTGCAGTCACAGGCGAACAGACAGAATGTAATATAACATAGGTCTCCTTGCCAGCCCAAGGCGAGATATACCATAGGTTGAGGGGCTTTGGTTTCTTGAAGCATGTTATCTAGTGTTTGCTGCTAGGTGGAGCCCGAGTATACGGCGAGAGCGGCAATCCACATCCGAGTTTTTCCTCTCACCTTTCACTGGCTCTCCAAGCCCTCGGTCTCCATACAGAATCACTCCCAGCCAGTGCGCACAATTGGTTTGTCATAGCCGCGGAGGGCTCAGTTTTTGGACCCAAACAACTTAGATTCTTCTCCCCCCCCTCCTGTCGAGCTTTTCTCACAAGAGACCCCCTTTTTTTTTTTTTTTTTTTAATTAAATCTTCTGGATACTCTTTTTCTTTTTCTTTTTTTTCCCCTGTGTGTGTTTCAGTGCGTGAGTGGCGAAGGCTGCTGGCGTTTCGCCTTTCAGCTTTGCGGGACGTGATGTAGCCCCCCGCACAGAAGGACGCCTTGTGCCATAAAGGGATGTAAGGGGGACGGTGCCGTGGATAAAACGCGAGGATCGCCAGGTTCCCCCCCTTTCCGCGACACCACCGGGGCTCGGGGATCCTGGACGCGCGGCAGATCCCGAACCAGAGGCGGGTTTTTCTTTGCGAGGATACCGGACGGGAGACAACTGTTTGGATTCGCTTGTTCCCTCTCCTCCTCGACCCTTTCGTCCGAGCCCGTTCCTCTCACGCTGCGCGCAAGGACCGATACCCGGCGGGCCGAGAGACAGTTGCGAGAGAAATGATCGCCGACACTTTGCGCGGAAGGACGTGAGCCATCGCCTCCCCGCCGATTTCCAACGTCCACGGTAAGTCTGGTGTCCCTCAACGACACGCATGTGTCCCTCCGTGTGTGTGCGCATTTCCACAATTATCCGCAGACTCGGCTCAGGGGCGACGTTAATGCCGGCGGACGGAGCCCCGCAGCGGCGTCGACGCGCTCTGTAATGTCAAGTCTTGGCATCCGCTCCCTTCTTAATTACTTTAACGGGGCTATCGACGCGTTCAGGTGGAATCAGCCGATCGCCGATCAACGCGCGACGTATCGATAGCCAATATGAAAATTTCAATTTCCTGGTGGACTAATTAATCCGCTCTGTTGGGGGAGTTGGAGAGCCGGGCGTCGAAAGTCTTCGGAGCCGTTCGCATGGCGCTTAAAACAATGTTTACTGGTCTAAAAAACGGCGTCGCAGAGAAGTTGTTTTAATGGAGGAATACCTGAGAGCGAAGTTAGAGCCTTTTAAAAACCGTGCAGCGATTCATTCACCCCCCCCCCCCCCATCCTTTCCATACAAGTCCAATATTTGCCCCTTATTTCTCTGTGATCACGGCTAAGCTGAGCGTCAGGCGCAATTTGTGTGTCTTTCAAAGGTGCTTGGATCGAGAAATGAACCAACGCAGGCCTGTCTTTCTTTTTTCTTTTCTGTTGTGGATCAAAATGTACCACGGCGGATGCAGTGTGAGCGCCTGCATGTTTCAGATAGGATGACTATGTGCAGAAAAAATAAAAAAATAAATATTTATATATATTATCACCCTTTGTTACAGGCTATGTTGAATTTTCATATATATTTTACCCAATATCCCCTCTCAGTCTGTTGACTCATTTCAAAAGTCCCACTGTTGGCTTTTTTGCAGAATACATATTGCAAAAAAAAACCAAAAACAATAATACTGAACAACAAACGTGATGATTTAATACACACGTAGGAAAAGAGGGGATGGAGAACGGTGGTCTGTGCTGAGGAGGATAAGCCGTCCTGTGTCTGAGCGAAGTGCGGGGTTGAGGGGCCACTGTGCTTGAATGCTTTGATGTGAGGACAGCGCACTGTCTCTCAACAACAAAATCAAAGTGGAGAAGGTAACTAAGCCCATCGCTTTGAATCGCATCCGAGAGTTTTCTCGTCGCCGCGCAGTGATGCTCTTCGTTTCCAGTAAATCGTTTGGAATATGGTCCAGTCTGTGTCAAATCCTACCCTGTGTGATATAACAGTTGGACTTTGTGGTGATGTGCCATGAGTTGTTTTTCACCCAGGCTTTGGCTTTTTGTGTTTCAGTAGAGTGACTAACTTCCATCATGGTGTTTTTCTTTTTTTTTTTTTTTGTCGACATTTCAGAATATCCTCCACAATGTTGTTGGTTGTATCCTTATCTGACAATTATATTCATTATGTCCAGGACTGCAGTGCCATCTGTCACATAATCTGCACTGGTGCAAGTGCCCTCAAGCAGATGACATACACACACACACACACACACGGTACCACAAACACACACACACACACACGGTACCACACACACACGGTACCACACCACACCACACGGTTTCCTCTACTAACAGTAAAAACCTCATCTTTTTTCCTCTAGAGGAAACTCAGAGCGACATTTGATGCTTTCTGACTAAACAGTTAAGTCAACCTGCACTTTGTTTTCAGCACGTCTCATCCATTTTGATTCAGATAAATGCTGCTCCTTGAGGAATATAATCTAGGTTATATTTAATATAACAGCAGTTGATCTTAGCATCTGGTGTGATACCTGATGGGACGGTGCTGTATGAAAATAAAATAATTGATCTCTTGCCTCTCTTGAAGCTGTTGTTATCTTATAGTCTCCTACAGGAAGATAGAAGGCTGAATACTAAATATGCTTTTGAATCTGCAGTGAAATAATTGGAGGCAGGTTTCTTAAGATGCTATTGTTTTGAATTAATCTGGTTACGAAACTGACTCCTTTAAGTTTCTCTAATGAAATGTGATTTTTCGATGCCCGATTTGTAGTCCTTATTAATTTTGTCTCCTGTTGTGCTTTCTGTCTGTAACTGTGATTTTATTTACGCTGTGCCCTGTCTCAGCCAGGTCTCCCATGAAAATAAGATTCTTAATTTTTCACAGTTAAGTAATAGTTAAAAGACATTGGTAGAATTGGTTACCTTGGATAAATAAACAGTGATGTAGTGTTAATAAGTTGAAAAAGAAATCACACTAACTGATCTACGGCATAACCCTTAAACTCAGTAAAGCGTTAACTGGATTCCTAAGATGCCTAATGAGAGAGTTATTATTCTGTCTTCTTTTTTATGGTCCAACACTTTTTGCTGGCGCATGAAGTATTTCTTTGTGTTGTAATGTATTACAGTTATGTGGGTTAATTTGGTGCCCTCATTGGTAAGCATATTTTTTCTTTGTTAGGTCATTGGCATTGTTCTTCAGAAGTAATCCCACTCTCTGTGATGTTTCCTTTTTTTTCCACAGTTAGTGCACTATAGTGTTACTGCAAGTGGATTTCTTTCCATTGGCGTCTACATTTATTTGATTAGATTTTTGCCTTTTTTGAAAAAAATTGCAAGTCAGAGGGGAATCCAATTTATTGGTGAAAATTGAATGGGGAAAGGTTCCCTCCAGTTATCTTCATTAGGGTATCTTATGGCTTCATGGCTCAGATTATGTACAGTGAGGGCTTCTTCTGATGTATCAATGTGAATAACCACTCTTCAGATTGTAGTATTTGTCAGTCACATGCCCACACATTTCAGGTCTGCTGTTTACATCCTTTGAGCTATGTAGCTCAGTCTTAAGGTAGTTGTGAAAAATTGAAGTATTTTTTTAACTGCTCCTGCGGATGTATCTTTAGGTGAGACCTGCACTGTCTACTAGACTAAGCAACTCAAAACCAGAGCTAAATACTTTGTCCGAATAGGAAATAAGCAGTGTACTGGAATCACTGAGTGAGTAAATACCTTTTTATGTCTTTATCTAATTGCTTTGTCTGTAGTGATTTAGTATGCCAACGTACAACAGATTTTAAATGCTCAAGGTCAAGTGTTGCGCATAGTTTTTTCAAATGTTAGATTCATATTTTATCACTCTGGATGTACAGTCGTCTCTTGGGATCAAAAGCTTTGGACTAGTTCAGATCTACTTTTCATGTTCTTCCTGCCAACCGTTTACATTACCACTAACAGGGTTAACAAAGTATGTCATCAAAACTCCCTTTTTTTGACGGTCAGCAGCTACATCTAGATTTCAGTGTTATACGTGACTACGACTCAGTAGCTTATTTTAGACATGTAATCTACAACATTTCTGCTTTCAGTTCTTCCAGTAATGTACAGTCATAATACATTCCACCCATTCACTACAACGGAAGCTAGTCTGGCGGTATGTGTTTCCTGCAGAGCTGAAATCATTAGTTGTTTAATTGATTACTCATTTGAAAGAGAGTTTAACCAGCAACTATTTTGAAACATGTTTAAAATTTCAAACCATTTTTAAGCAAAAATACCCCATACTATTTCCTCTAAAATATACATTTTTGCTGCCTTTTTTTATTCTATTCTCTGATATTTTAAAGACTAAATGACAAATCTGTTGATAAGAAAACAGTCAGCGGATTAATCAATGATGGAAATAATTGTTAGATCCAGCCCTAGTGTCTTGTGTTGCTGTGCGGGCGGATTTTTTGGATCTGAGGTCAGAGTCCCTTTTGCAACTTGAAAACTAACTAATTCAGCCATAGAGTGCACCTTGTCTGATATTGGAGAGGCCCTTAACCGAACAATCTGCCATCACCTTATTTTTTGTCTCATAAGCTGTTTACATTCCACTTGATAGTTAGGTATTTTCCTCATCAGAACATTTCCAGGGCTGAGTGTGAATCAGGTTTGCTAACTGAAGGCTAAGATTTCCAGCATTAACAGATCCAATAAAAGGAACCCCAATATGTTATTTGTCCTTGCGGATGACATGACTATTTTTATAAGATTAGACTTTTTTTTTTTAACTTCTCATTGGTAGCACTGCGTGAGATCTTTGATGAGTTAGAAAATAAGATCACTACAGAAGGACACCACAGATTTCTTATAAAGCCTGTCAAATTGATGGATTTTAAAACTTATTTTGCAGTTGACTGATTGTTTATCCCTGCGGCTGGATGCTGACATGTTAAGAATCACAGAAATATCTTCAGAGGAGGGAGACGATGCTTTGTATTTGTTGGATTAATTTTTTCCCCGGTGATTTTTAAATAATAGGTGGCTCTAAATCTAGAGTAACCCACAGACATGGTTTAGTTTATGTGCTCTACACACAATTTACCTATATATATATATTTATATTTTTTTGTCTTTTTAAATGTCCTGTGGCAAAACAGATAAGGCAGGCAACTTACTTTACTGTAGTCATATTTCTAAAGGCCAAATCTCACCCCCTGCTACAGTGAGGCCCTTGGTTTTTCTAAGGTCTCAGAACGGAGTGTTTATGCTGTTAGACGGGAGAGAGGTTGCTACACTGGGACCCTTTCTCCGGCTGGAATGTCACAAAAGAAGAAACGCAAAAGCTGAACGTGAAGAAGAAAGCACACGACCGAGGAAAAGTCCTCAAAGTCTGTGCCTCTCAACACTTTTACTGTTCTGTCTCATAAAGACCCAGGACACAAAGGTTTTGACACGAGCTCTCACAAACCCCGAACACTGTATTGCAGGAAATAGGCTTAGAGTTGAGATGGAGACTTCAGCTGGTGCTTGATGGAAAGAACAGACAATTAGTTTCTTGATTCGTTATAGCTCTGTGATGAGGGACCCTAATGTCTGAGAGCATTTGAAGTGTAAACTTCAAAGAAAACAGTAGATAACATGCTGAAAAGCGCCTTTTCAAAATAGCATATTTTCCTAGAAATACAGTACACACTGAAACCTTTGAATATAGAAGGTCCACAGGTTTAAGCACAGCTTTTTTCGTGCAGAGATTTGAGTATTTGGTGTCAATAGTTTTTTGTGTGTTTATCAGCCCTGCATCTAACACTGGTACATGAAAGGAAGGTTTTGATATCTGCAAAATAGAAAGTACAAATGCGCCCTGATACCTGTGATAAAGATATAATACTGCAGCAAAAAATATCACAAGTTTTGAAAAACATGGCGTGAGGCAATCATGGCGGTCTTTGAAATATGAGTACAAGCAAAATCAACACTGTCTGTTCATCTCTCATTTGGTGCCCAACCTTTGTTTCCTAAGTACACCTATTATTTACCGGTATGATGATGGGGATTATCAAATTAATTCCGGGCCCTTTCTCTGCGGCTGGTTTACAACCAAAAAAAGTGGTTAGGATGAGAGAGAGAGGCTGTGTGGGGTATTGATGAGCCTCTTTAAATCACTAACGGATTTGCAGGGGATTTTATACCACTCCAGTGAGTCGGTGTTGTGGTGAGGATAGGGTGAGGTCATGGAGATATTTCACTGGCTCTATCTCCTTGACATGTAATCCTGACAATGAATACAACCCCGGACTTAAGCAAGGATGTTAAAATGTATGGAGGCAGGAGATAGATCATTGGTTTCCATGAAATCAGTTCGGGCTACACTGCCATTTTTTTAATGTTGCATTCACAGAACAGAATACATTAATACATGCCACTAACATGCCATTGTAATTTGTGCATTGAGTTTTAATAAAGGCTCGTTGGACTGGTACATAGTTAAGCTCAAGCGTCTATGTTGCCATGACCAGTGATACTGTGCTCTTAAAATCTTAGACTTTAGACTGCAGTTTTAATTATCTGCAAACCACCCCTCTGCCCTCAACACTTAGTTCAGTTGTCTCCAGGGGGGTCAAAACACTTAGCAGGCGTATTTTAACACTCAACAACTTCTGCAGGCAGAGATACCAAAGCTGCATGGCAAGGAGATGTAAGTGCAAAGCATTAACTAGCTTGTGCAGATGTAGATATGTATTAGTTTTATGAATTGAGATCCTATCTTTATATTGCAGCACAGATTCTTACAGGAACATTTCTCGCAGATAAGGGCCACTGCAGTATGTCTGACCAGTGAACACTACAGTGATGAAATCAGTTTCTCTGATGTTTTCAGAAATTATACCTGTATTCCAGAAAAGTTATATAACATTGTTACCCTAAGCTCCACCAAGACAGAGCTGGCCGAAGGAAAATGAATTCCTTAGACTGAAAAGGATACTGTCTTAGCCGGTGTGCAGATATGGACCCAAAAATGTCAACTTAGCATTTAAAGCAATCCAAGCTGCTCTTATGACCCTGTTGGTGGTGTTAAAAGGTATCCAAAAGCTATCAAACTGACAAAGCCTGACGGTGCTGCAGTAAATCAACCTCTTTACTACTCTGTAAAATCTGATACATTTGTCTATGTGCATTTTACAGTATGACACCAAGTTTTTTGCAACAATATTGATGGCTTTCCTTTGTACTGAGGGATTTTTTTCCCCCAATGAACTTTAGACCAGCGAAGAGGATTCAAACAAAGATGCAATGCTTCTCTGAGACCGAAGCTCTAAAAGAAGTTAATTTATGGCCTGTTTGCGAGGCAGGTTTGGGCTTGAATACATAATAAGGTAGTGCACCTGCAGCCGCATACAAATGAATGGAAATGACGGTTAGTATTTACGCCTCCCCAAACCATTGGGACCTCCTGATCTGACCACTAATTGGCCAGCAAAGAGAAATGTAGATTGCTTCCTTGTTCACAGGTTGCTTTATTTGCAAATATCGAGTGCAGATTTGTGCATAACTCCTATCTTAGCAGTTGGAAAAATCTTCAAACTCAGCCAAAGCTCTACAAATGAGAAATGTTCTTTACAGGGACATGTCAAATGGTCATTAAAAGTCATGGAATGTTCTGTTGCAATAATAAAATCAAATGAGACCGAGAACTGATACAGGATAAACCGATCAGTCATGTCAAACAATTTGCTGTATTACTTGGATAATATATAAAGTACTGTACTTAACTCGGCATGAATGTTTTATGAGACAGTGGGCTTCTGTGTGCATACATACAAAAGGCATCCTGCCCCACCTACAGAGGTGTAAGATCCCAAGACTGAAAGAGCTATAAAACGTCATGTTGTCTCCTAGTTGTCATCGTGCAGCTTGTTGTAGGTGTTTTGTTGGTTTTGTGTTTTTTGGGGGCATTTAGTTTTGTTTTTTTTCCGCCATTTAGTTTTGTTTCTCATTGCGAATTTTTTGTGTTTCTTTGCTGTTGTTTTGCATCTCTTTGTTTTCCATTTGTGTCCCTCTGTTGTCTTTTTGAATCTCTTTGCAGTTGTTTTGCTTTTTGTCATCTTTGTGCATCTCTTCGAAGTTGTTTTGTGTGTCTTTGTAGTCATTCTGCTTCCTGTGTGGTCACCGGAGTTAGTTTCCAACAAGAATAACTTAGCAGTCACTTAAAATAGAGCACTGGCGTAAAGGTCCCCCTCACCCTTTGGACCTGTTCAGTAATCCATCTGTGCTCTGACATCTTCAAAATATGTTTGCACACTAAAGAACATGATGTTTCACTGTTATGTTCAGATACAGATACAGATACAATTTTTTTTTTCCAATCTGCCATACTTTCAACCTTCCAGTTCAAAACAGCTTGCAATGGAACACGAAGCCTGAATGCCTTGCAGAAATGTCGATTAAAGTATCATGTTGGATGTTTTTAAATTAAAATACAATTTCCTCATTCATACCTGATAAGATTTACAGTGAGTGCAGGCAAACAATTAAAGCATTTACATACAGGTCGATAGCTCAACGATAGAGGATATATGCTTCTATCATGTGACACCTTTTCCTCTTTTTAAGAGAAGGCATATTTGTTATGCAGTAAACCAGAGTATACATTGAGTTGATCAGAATCGGATTCCACTCGTGATTTCAAAATATATTGCAGCATTTCAGCATCTTCCTCTGTGCATGTGACTTAGACGGAATTGATTTTCTTAATCGATAAGATAGGATTGGGTTTAGGAGTGTGGGAGTAGGGGGTGGGATCTGGCAGGGAGGACTGCCTCAGCCAGTAGGCACCTCAAGAGGAGTCCCATGTTTGTTCCCGTCTGTGTCAGCATTTGTTCACAGGGAACGATGCATTTAAATCTTGCTGCTTTGTACCTGCTTTGTACCTGCTTTGCACCTGTTATCCTGCTTCATCACAGGTTGGTACAATGACAGCAGAACTGTGTATCCACTGGCAAATATAAACTTCCCTGCCAGCCCTTTGTCACCTCTGGAATAGAGATGACTGAATTGATGCACCGCCCCAGTGGAGCAAAACAGTTTAAATGACAACACATTTTTGTCTCACCTTGAACTTAATTGACTGCCTGAAAGCTGGCGTTTGAAAAGTGCTGACAGAATGACTTCTCTTGTTCTTCAGAAACAGTAGCTATTGACAGAGCTTGTTCTGTGTTGTTTTCCAACTGCTGTCATACCCGCATGCATCTGTGTACCACATACAGTATATAACTAAGGATCCATGGTGTCATCATAAGCCATAAGGTATTATGGAGGGTTCATGTTACACAAATTACCCCTAATGGTCTTAATGTCTGTATGCATTAGTATATATTGCATTTTTTCAGGGAGGAGAAGTGGCACATGTGCTCCTTACGGTTCAAGGCGGATTTAAAATACATGGATTCTTATTCAGTCTCATTTCTTGCAGTTTGTTTTTGGGAATTAAATATCGGATTTCCCTCCCATTTCAGCCAAGAAGCCGTTGTTAACAAGGCACCTGATAACAAGTGGGTTGATGACCCAAGTGTCCACCAGTGTCTCTGTCAGTCATGACAACTTGAGGACTTGGTTGCAGTTAAGCTGTCGCTGAAAAAGACCATCGACCCCCCCCCCCCAATCCACTCGCACATTGGGCTTGCCTGTGATACTGAGCCACAACGGCGCAGTGGTGGCAACTGTGGGATTTCTTACAGGAGAGCCACAAGACTGTAATCAGTCATTATGTCATAAGCAAGCCCCGTGAGCCCCACTCCAGCTCATTCAGCCAAATAATAAGCAGACGATAACGGCACTGGTGTACAGGAAGGAACTGAGCCCCCACGGGCAAGATGCTCGAAAACGGGGGGCCCTCTCCTCTCATCTGCCTAGCAGGGACGTCACCTTGGTTCAAGGACTGAATCAAGTGTTTCATATGGGAAGGGTGCTGAAAACCAACTAAAATTTTTGGCCGTTGTTCATTGCCCTCTCCCCATTTAAGGGCAAAACGGCTTTTGGCACGAATCGGGAATGTGTGAGATAAGTTGAAAAAATAATTCTTACTATCCATTGCACTTCCTTTTTTTTTTAAAATAGTGGTTATGATCAGAAGTTAGCTTTGGAGTATGAAACGTTAGATCAGGTTTTGCAACCATAGCAAGCCATAGCCCAATTTTGATTCCTTTATGGAATGTAGATATTTTAAAGTTTATTATGGTTGTCTCTTCTCTCTTGTCTGCCTCCCAAAAAAAGGAAAAAAAAAGAAAAAAGAATATATACAGTATATTAAATATTTTTCAGTATTAAGGTTGTTGGACTGCGTAAACAATGGGGAAAAAATTAGAAATATGTCCAAGACTTTATCATTATATTTCTGACAAAATCTGATATATCATTAATAAACCAAACCAAACCAAACTGAACCAAAAAAAATTCCTGTTGCAGAGAGATCTGGATTAGCTTTTTAGCATGTGAAAGACATTCTTTCACTGTTTCATCATTAAGTTACCACCATAAGACTGCTGACTATGTGATATTGAATAAAAAACAGCCCCACCCACTCATAAACCCCATTCCTCTCCCCTCCACCCTCATGGAGTTTTGTCATTCCATAACAAGGGTCACAGTCTCCTATTGTCTCACAATAGCATTCCTCTGCATGGTAGTATTGACTGGTCCTGCTGGGTGAGCGGTGCCATATAACATCCATACATCATTTGGAAACCAGAATGACAGACAGTGGGAGTTGAGATGTCAGATCGTCCTCTCCAGGCATCTGACATCCACTCCCTTCCTGTTCTCCACAGTGATACTCTATCTTCTCACAGAGGCGGCATTGATAGTTTTAGTCTCCCACTTCGGCACCTCACTAGTGCACTTGACATGCTCATAATATAAATTTTCTTATAGTGGATGGTGCAGGAATTTTTCCCCACTCAATTAATGTTTTTTTTTTTTTTTTAAGGTTTTCATGCAGCTCAGAACATACAGTCACAGAGATATAAATGTTATTTGTTCATCGACTGCCACGTTATAATTGGTTCACTACTGTATGCATGCAAAGATTGATAGCTAGATTAATCTCATCAAAATGTTAAGCTTTTATAATCTTCTCATGGACCCCTTTTACCCTCTCATACATAATAAATGTAGCTAAAAGTCTGGCTGACATAAGGTACATAGCTTAACACAGCAGCATACTAGCTCCACTTGGAAAATATGAAACTGCAGCACGCCACCAGACAATGAGCTCAATCGGGTCAGTGTAGGGCAGCCCTTTATGGAATTTCTGCCCATAATGATTAATTACGGTAGGTGTACTTATTGCCTTGGAAGTCATCAGTCGAATGCTGGAGTTAAGAAGATATCTGTAATCTAGTTTCAGTACACCTGTGTCTGCAGTTTCTCTTCCCTAATGTATTGTTAATGTATTATTATTATTATTATTGGTCTTTTTCTGTTAATTCAATGTACTATAAAGTCTCTGCTAACGATCAGCCTCGTTATTGATTTGTATAAACAACAAGGATCGCTCTGTTCCACTGTTCTTATCGGCTCAGTCTCTACTGAGGAGTATCGAAAGCAGTAGGACACAATCCACCACTTTTGATGGCTCCAGACCAAAGGTCCATTTAGTAGGGGTTCTGTTGTCACTCGTGAGCCCCATGAAAGGTTAGTCTCCTGTAATCTTGTTTATGTTTTTGGTCAGTAGTAAGCCTTCCTAAGCCAGCTTTGCGTCAAACACAGCTGGAAAGGCCTTTACAATTTCACCAGAGCAGAAATAATTGGTCCAGCAACTTGGATGCAACCATGACACACAGGTAATTTGCTAATTTCTGTCTCTCAGATGGCGTTATCGCTCCCGGAAGCAGCAGTTTTCAGAAAGAGTGTGTGAAAATGATTTATGTTCTTCATGTTACTTCGGTAGAAATGGAAATTAAATGGGGCAAACGGGGCTTTGGTTTGGTTTTTGTGCCATTTGCTGCAGTCACAGTTTGATTGTATCTTTAAGGGGGGAAAATCAAATTGTGATAGTTAATAATTAAACTGAATATGTGTTAACCAATTTTGCTGTACAGTATCTAGCATTGCAAAATGTATATGCTCATTTCATGACTTGCCTCAGAGTAGTTATCAGTAATCCAACTTTCCATACAATCAACTTAAATCCTGTGTACATGATGCCATAACAGTCCAAAGAGAAGCCCTTTTCCTCGAATTGGGAGTTGATGACTTTGAGCAGGCCGCCTCCAGCTGATCTGGAAATTTGGATTGGAATGTCTGTCAAAGCAATTTTTAATTATATTGGCAGTAAAGGATAAAAATGAGCAGGAATGAAGTCCCTTTTGTGAATTGATTTTCCTTTGCATCTGTGGATGCACTGGAGAAAGGGAGAGACAATTGTAATCGTCTATATGGCCGCACTGCAGCCCAATGCGGAGGGGGCTTTTTTTCCTTTCTTTTTAATACAATGAAAGCATGTACATCAAATCATCCTTCTCGTCTAATTTGGAAATGCCATTGAATTGAAAAGGAACATAGGCAGGTCTGGACAGATGCCATGCAAGCACTTTACCTTGACAGTGTTTTGATGGTTTTTGTGATCTGTTTTGACACAGGCCAACTTTTACCAACATTTGGTGTTGATTTTTCTAACTTGGATGACAAGGTGTGGCAAGGCATGTGGATGGATCCTTTAAGCTCTCCCTACAGATTTGCTCTGGGGATTTATACCCATTTCAGGTGCTGTGTCCCATGATCTTAAGCCTCTATTTTGGCAGAATGTTTTCTCACCTGGATATCAGGAAGGTGACTGCCATCTTGATTGCTCCCAGGTCCCTGCAGGATTCCTGCCCGACTAGGCTACCGAAAATGACACTGAACTATAAAAAGATCAGTTCCTTTGGAAACAGATGACAGCCTGGCTTTTGTTTCCTTGTTTTCAGATGATGCTTCCTCCTGTCTTCTTGAGAACTTCTCCTGGCCGTGAGCTTTGCACAGTCACACCATCAGGTGCGACAATTCGTCATGCATAAGGAACCCCACTCCGACAGCCATCTGTCTCTGTTACCATGCACTGGCAGTTTGTTGTCCTATACCCCTATACAATTTTAATGGTATGCAAAACGCGCTAAACCAATCTCATGACCTCTGAACCTCTTTCTGAAATCTCATTTGTGACCTGTTCATGACCCATGTAACAGAAACCAGAAAATATGCTGGCTGTTATTGTATATAGATTCTGAGACCTATGTAAGGTTTGCCATTAGGTGCCCCACTATACTGATACCTCCACTGGATAGCCGAAATGAATTGTTATGCCCAGTTAAAAAGAAATTTGACTCTCCCTGACCTGATTCCTAGATGACCTAACAAAAACAACGTACCGGAACAGGTAAAAAGCAAGGAGATCAGAGGGATCACTTTTGCTGCTCCGGAAATTGATACCCAAAGTCTGGAGCCACTTCTCCATTTCACCAAATCAACTCACGATTTTAAACCCAGTGCATACCGATAAGAATACATAAACAAAATAGAACAGGCTCCTGGACAAGAGTGTCACATTAGGACAATTCTAGGACAATGCTTTGACAGTTAAGACTTGTGTATGGTTAGGGAAAAACAGTTGCTGATAAGGTGATGGTCAATTGCAGGTCTGTGACTGGAGACTGAAGGTCTGTAAACCTCAGCCTTCGGCATGACAGTTATAAGGTCAGGTGCATAATCCACTAATATGGATGCAAGCCATAGGATATAGAGTTGAATAAGACAACAGCAAGAGAGTGGTTTGAATTTTCTAGCTGCTTCAAAGGTCCGGTTTTCCATTAGTATGCAGCTCCCCTTTCAGTTTGACCAGAGCACTGGTAACATCAGCACACTGCTGCTCACCATTATGATTGTTTCTGGTTTCTCATCCAACCCCAACCTCACATTTGTCTCTCCTTACATACTAGTCAAATCCCTGTGCAGGTTACTAGTTTTGACATTCCTGGTGACAGGCTGATGTGGAAGGTGGGATTTAGGGGGCTTTAGGGACCCTTTCAGGGGTATAGAGCGAAGAATATCCATACCTTGTTCTGTACTGCCATTGAATGCACATTCTGTAGAACATCCAAGATTTTCATTTTTCCCTTTTTCATGCAGATTTTTCATGTATTTGTACACATAAACACACCGGGGTAGCTGCTGTTTGTTTCCCCGTTTTTTCACATCAGCCACATTTGCTCATTGCAGATGACCTGATGAGAATATGGCACTTATCACTAGCTTTTCCCAAGAAGAATTGAACACCATTCCACAGCCCATATTGTAAAATTGGTGCAGTCGATGGCCACAAGCTATCACATCACCTGATAGCATGGAATAATGCGGTGCAGGTTTTCAGTGATAGAAAGATGCCTATCATTCTTTGCTGAACTTTTACTCTCCTCAGGGCCACATGTTTAATATGACTCTACAAATGTGATTTAGTGGGCAGGTAGCTTTGGGGCTCAGAGGTCACAGCTTCCTGCTCCTCTGGTGTGTAGTATACAGCAACATTGTATGTAGGTTAGGGTTATCTTGCTGATGTCGGATAAGTTGTGGAACTAGACAAGAAAAAGATGTAGATAAGGTTGGAGAACGACCACCAAGGCTTTTACTTTGACCATCAAGGGCACCAAAAACATTCCTGGATTTCCATATTATTACATGAATGTGTTGCTTATCCCTCTGAGCAGTCCTTTCCGGATTTTTCCCGAACGCAGTCTCTCACAGAGCATCAGACTCATACGACATGTTTTCCCTCAACTCTCATCCCATCCTGTCTATATTCATCCTCGATTCAATTACCTCTTGGTTTCAGCAGAGACCCGTTCTATATTGCTCTCCGATGTGTGTTGCTACCCCACAGATTTATGTTGGAGCTGAAGGATGGCTGTCCAATTTTCTGCATGGATAGCGGTGCTGGTGCCATCGTGTGTTTTAAAAGCCCTTTTCAGATGTGCATTAAGGATGTATGGACAACATAGCCATGTAATTCTCCCAGACACTTGCCATTTCTGTCACATTCTGCCATTAGCTTGTGTATTGCAGTGATTTGTTATATGAGTTCTTTTATTTCGGTTTCAGTCTGAAACCGAGTGTCTGTGTATATGCGTGTGTGTGTATGTGCATCGATACACATTGGGCCGTATTTGAAACCATAATTCAGTGAATGTGTCTCAGTTCCTGAATTACTCAGATTGCTGGAGAAAAATGCTTTTTATCCCCATGGTCATTAATTTCAGTGATAATATAAAATGTCACCACCTCAATGGTCACTTCTTTCATCATGGTAAATGAGGAATGTATGCTAATGGGGAAATTAGTCAAAACTGTTAAAGCTGTTGTTTTTAATTTCTGCGGAAGAACTGATGGTGGAAATTAGTTTTAGGTGATGTTCAGAAAAGGGCAAATTTGTTTTTTCTCCTTTCAGGAACTTTTATTTTGAAAGACTTGGCACATACTGGGGATGGATGGAATAAAAACAGGACATATATAGTCTTTCCATGCTTGGCCTATATAATGTAACAACCATTCTCAACTATTCACCCATTACGAGCTATAGTTCCACATTGAACTCAATTCTTTGCCTCAATATGTCCCAGAGTTATCACAGATGAATCTGTCTACAGTAGAAATTGTCGACAACCTAAATCCATCCCATACCGGTAGACAGCTAGCCAGCATGGGGTCACGTAGCCCATTACTGTGTTGATGCAGTTATAGTCATGTCTTTTCTTTGTAGTCACAGTGAAAGGTTGACATGCCCCCAGATGACCACCCCCTCCTCACAGGGGTCCTGCGATATCTCGGTTGTCTCCTTCCAGGCCTGAATGGGCACATTGTACTGCTGCCCGCTGCTGCTTTGCAGACTACTATGTCCTCCACACACACCTGTCAAGCCATGTCCTTGGCGCCTTGGGTGCTGAGACACTCCAGAGCCCCCCTGCTGCACACATGGTTATTGAACCCTTGCACACCCACAGACACAAACCTAAAAGCAGTCCAATATGAACAAATAATCGCATGTGGGTACAAAAATCTATGTAAAGACACAGACTTGTATACACAGTGACATACACAATTCACATAAACAAAGCGTGCATACATTCACACGACTCACCGCACACAAAGTCAAAGACTTGAGTTTATTGGAAACACACCTCGCTCCCCTCGCCTCTGCCAAGGTTATATTCAGTGTGCAGGTCAGCTCCAAAATTCAGAAAGGGTCAAGTTCCATATTTGTCAGGTTGGGGAGGGCAAGGGCACAGAAGGCTGCATATGCTTGCACATGGAAACAGGATTGAGAAGTAAACTGAAACTCGATCCATGTCCACAATCAGTTGCAGATTTTCTGAGTTGGGAGGGGGACTGTTGGGGGCATAGTTAGGGTCCCTGCTTCACATACAGCAAAAGTGTGTTGTTTCCATTAGTGATAAAATGATTACCTGATTGAAAGGAAATTAACCAGCGACAGTTTTAATGATTAATTTCTTTTAGAGCGGAAACAATGAGTCCATGTATCAGTTGACATCAGTTTTCTTCTTACTTTTTTAACAAAATGTAAAAAACAAAAATCTTTGTAGTTAGAGTTGCTGAAAATGTATAAAATGTGAATATTTGCTTATTTTCTTAGCCTTCCGGGATTGTAAAGAGAATATCTTTTGATTTTTGATCACTGGTCGGACAAAACAATACATCTGAAGATGTCATCTCGGGCACTGGGAAGTTATTATGGACATTTTTCATTATTTTATTACATTATATCGACCCAAACCAGCAGCACTCATCTCAAGTACATCCTCTCTGTCTCTCTGAGTATCTCTCCATGGTCCTGGCCGGTAACCCTTCACAGAACAAATGTGCCTCTCCGTGAGGTGTTATCATCAAAGAAAAATGCTAAATGGCTGATTGTACATGCACACAACGTGCACCCTCGTGAAGGACCTATGGTGTCAAGTCTCACTTGTGTCACCCATACAATTTTCCCCTCTATTGACTTTTATGTTCTTCTGCAAGGTTGGGCATCATGGTGGGAATATGTATGTATTCCAAATAAAGACAAACGTGATTATCATAATGATATCCCCCTGCTAAGGTAAACAGCTCATGGCCCCAGCAGAGGGGAAAATTGCCATGAGTGTATGGCATTTTGACAGCTTCTTTTTGATGATATATTTCATGCATTCATATACATAAAGCCTTTTAAGTACTGCCTTCTAGCTGGGATTTCTGTTGAGATCACATGATAACAGAAATCTTGTGCAAAAAAAAACAAAACAAAACAATCTAGGGCCTAAGGACTACAAAAAACATTATATTTACATAAATATTCAAACACTTGAGCTTGCGTTCACTGACGTATAAAAATTTAAAATGGAGGTACTGTGTACCACTTTATCTAAATGCGTTATTCTGGAGGCTGTGCGTGTTCATCACTTTTATCTTTTTTTATGTTTCCACAGACACAGACAAATGGACACAAACAGGAACGCATACATGCAGTACACAGTAGCCCACATACTCCTATCCCAAGGGTCATCCCTTTCCAATTAAGGCCAATTAGGGCCCGTGTATAAGGAAGTCTTCCAGGGAAGGACTGCAGTGTTCTGTGCAGCATGTCCCTCGTCACCTCCTCTCATTGGTATGCCAACACAGAGCGCATGAGAGAAATAGGAAGTAGGGGTAAAAACATCAAGATAATGATAGAGTAGATGTCGGGAGAAGAAAGACGAGGAAAAGCAGGGAGGGAAAGAATCCACAACACAAGACAAGTGGCTACTGAGAAAGTGAAGAGGCAGTGAATTAAAGTGAAACTAAAGAACGAGAAAACAGAGATGTAACTATACATAATCTTCCTGCAGTTGCCAGCAACCTCAGTCAATTGTTATCAGCCTCCCTGAATTTAATGTGACCCTTGGGGGTAGGGATGCTGCCCATGCATTATAAATGCTGCCCATTGACTTCAGCTGGTAGGCTTATCCTCCCCTCCGAATGAGCAGCCCCTGACTGCCTGTAATTACTTAACAGATGTTAACAGATCAATATAATATGGTAAATTTACATTTCATGAACGAAGTGCTTGTTTGTATTCCATACTTTGATATAGCGATGGACTGTTCTCCTTTGCTTTTATCTTTTCAGAGTGTCAGTAGAATTTAAACATAAAAAAAATACGGAGACTCTTCCTCATGGGGAGAGAGGTGTAAGACCTACATTAGGTGAAAGTCATGGTTTGTTATACTAGAAGTGCAGTTTTACCTCAGGGTGCGAACAAAATCTTTATGGAGCCTGGGTTTTTCTGTCTCTTAGCGCAGCTCATTTTAAAGTCTGTATAATCTATGAAATAGCTGCAAGTAGTTGAATAAGTACTTGTGAGGTATATCACATGCTCCACAGAGGAGTACATAACTTACTCAAGTCTGCCTGTACTTGTAAAAGATACTTCCATTTCAATACATTTTCTGTTCATTAGCCATATCTCCTTTGCTTTTGGCCCCAGCATGCATAGGCCGGCTTGTCAGTTACAGTGTCACAACCACAGGGTCATTTAATTTAGAGCCCTGCTCCGCCGATTAGGGCTTTTGTTGTGAGCGGCCGTGACTACTGTAACACGGGTGTTTGGGTCAGCGATGGGCACAATGGCTTAGTTACTCTCGCTGACTTCCTCACTATTGCCTCTCCCTCTCTTTCTCAGCACATTTTCCACTTGGCTGATAAAATAAGCCAGTCTTTGATGAGCTTTCGGCAGGCCATGGTGCTGTGCCTCAGTAAATGCTTTTATAGAGACACACCACAGGCTGTCAACTTGGATCAGTCATACAGCGGCTGCATGCGTCCAGTGCTTTTTCATATGTTCTTTTGTGTCCGGAGAGCAGGTTTTTTTTTTTTTTTTTTTCAAACACGGCGATAAGCTGCTGCTGGAGCTCCTAATGAATTTCAAGAATGCCCTAAAACTACAATACGGAACTTTTTGCCTCGAGGCATGAAGGGTATTGTTAGTCTTGTCCTTTTTTCTCTTCAGTCTGTCAAATTCACAACCCACCATCTTTAGTCGTGATAAGTTATCTACCTTTTTGCTTGTTGTCAGTGTGAGGCTGAGGTTATCAATGGCTGCAAAACACACTGGATAGCGAAGAAGACAAAAAACAAAACAAAAAAAAAACCAAACAGAACAAAAATAGCTGATGATGTTCATTGTGGTTTTGCTTTTGTGTGCATCATATTTAACTTTGCCTTTCAATTTTTGACTATTTGCTCCACAGTTTTCACAGTTTACCTTAATTTTATTATGGAAAATCATTACATTAAGTGTTTAAGTTGAACGAATAAGAAAAAGGCCACTTTCTCTTTCCCACTCTTGTTCTTCAGCAGAGCTTTGCCCCCTGATATTTGTGCTCTTTCATTTTCCACCTCTTAATTTTTATCTGCAAGTAGCTGAGAAACCCCCCCCAAAAAAAAAAAAAAAACTAGCAGAATGGTTTATTTAGGCAAGAAAAACCCTGTGTTGCCTTTAATTTGGTATGCTTTTGTTCAGGGGTGTAATTGCTTGTTCAGATTAAACACATTGAGCTAGCTATTTTTATTTTTATTTTTTTACACAGAAACAGACACACACACACACACATATTCATACATGCATGCATATATCATTTGAATTTAAGCCAGAGAAAGATTGTTACTACACATCGGTTGTTGTAGATGCCATGATCTCAACCTTTTTTCAAATCAATTTTAGTTTTTTTCAAATTGAACATTATAAAGGATGATGAAAGTCTTCCGTCGAAGCAAAGCACTGTTACACCCAACATTACTCTCGGGCGTGGTCAGAAATATGGCCTGCTGCACTTGTGACCACACTCAGCAGTGATATCCAGCACACGGTATCACAATGAATCACATTTTGGGTGTGAAATCAAATTTAGGTGCAAGTTCATGGCAGGGGGATAGTCGGCCTGTGTTTCATCACTTTGTAATTGAGAAAACAGTCCTTTCGCCATGGGAACCAAAAACAGAGTACAGTAGATAATGTATTGAAGAAGAGGGCCAGAGAGGCTCCTTCTTGGGCTGCTTTTGTGCTAGTGCAATGCAGTTGCTACATACCTCTTGGAATCATATATATTAGCAATAGGGAATCATTCATTCACAGATAACGGTTCAGTCCTGGCTGGCTTGAAAGTCCAACAAAAATGTTTCACAACACTCTGCTCCGAATTACTGGCCAGTTGCATATCTTTAGTAGTCAGTTGTGGAAAAGGTAATAGCATGATGCAAACCACGGTTTTGCGTCTCTAAGTTTTGTCTCAGAGCAAGACTTTCCTTAATGTGAGAATTATTTTTTTAACATTGTTTCAGAAAACCTTTTACATGTATTTTAATCAGATTTTATTTACATAAAAACAAGACAGTTTAGGAATATTGCTAGGAACACTAGACCATAAGCGCAGACCTGTAGTTAAAATGACAGGAAATGATCACAAAAATTGTAATCGCAGTACTGCTCGGAAAAAAAGAAAAACAGAGTCCTGAGTAACTCTGCAGTTACGCTTCCATTAATAAGAGACTTGGCATTAATAAGCAGCTTTCTCACACAGTGTCACGTTGGGTCATCCATGTCTAGTACTTTAGAGAAATTGCATGTGTTTGGAATGAACATCCTGGCAGTAATGGTACGAGATAGCCTTAGGTGCCTGGAGCTGCCTAGTGTACATTTCTCTGGTCCAACACCCTTTGACTTTATTTTTGAAGCTACAGTTCCCAAGTAATTCCAGTAGTTTAACACCAAGAATTATAAAAGAGCAGGTTGGAATTTGACTCCTATTGTGTCTCAGTGAGGATGACCGGGGAGAGGAGCAGTGAATATCTAAAACTAAAGATCTGTAAAGTTGCTGTAATTACTGTAAATTAGGTCTGAATAAAAATCAGGATCCAGTTTAAGCAGGTGTTGAAAGCCAACTACAGCTCATTAAACTGCCCGAGATTTAGTTTTTATTTTCTGTTGTCTGTGAACTCGTTCCTTTTGTGGCTAGTATTGTTGCAAAATGGTGTGATTGTGTTCCTTTCCAGGAAATTCCAGGCCCGCTAAATGACTGGCAGATGCTCTGTTGACCGAACTAGCTTCAGCCATTCAGCTGAATTGACCTCTGGCATCTGCTTTCTCCACCAAAGTCTCAAATTTGATCAAACATAATGAACAACAGAGTTGATGAAGCATGGCCCCAGCACTTGTTTTGAGGCCAAGATCGGCCGGCCATTGTGCCGAGATGATATTTGGAAATTTGGTAATAGAGCATAGATTTCTCCTTTTGTAGCATTGATTTAGGAAAAAATTGGAGCTCAGCAAGGTTTGAATCAGTGACACACATGCACAATATCAAACCTGATGGAAAAATGCATTTTTTCTTTATCAATTTTTTTTTGTCTGTGATCTGTTTATGACTTTTTATGGACTTAGAAGGTACATTTTAAAGCATGTGCTAATGCGTCTTAAGGACTAGCTGACATGCAACATATGAATTTGCATAGTAAACACAGTAATACTGATTGATCCTTTTTAATTTAAATTCTGCAAATTTAATTATTATTCAAGATTCTAACCAGCTACGGACACCTCAATTATGAAAGTGTTGGTGTGCAACACTTTTATCGTTGCAGGTGAGATTTAATTGGAAAACATGTAAAGATAGTTTGAATCACAATAAGGTAAGGGAGTAAGGTGACAAGGTTTTCATCACTGTAGGTGAACAAGAAACATTTTATTCAATTTCAATGAATGCCGTTTGAATTAACTTCTGTGAAACTGTACATGTAGCCCATTAATTCAGCCATAATTAAGTTTAACCGCTTCGTATGTGCACACCGGTATATGGCGAGCTAAGGTTTATATCGATTGTGATTTGCGAAAAATGTAATGAGTGCAGTGACATGAAGGCTAAAAGAGAGATAGTGGCATATGTAGAAGATGGATTGAAACAAAGGCTAAGAGGCAGAGCATGAGAGCACAATGTGCATGATGGGAAAACGAGACGGTGCAAAAGGTGATCGAGGGAGGCAGTCATCAAAATGCTAATGTTGTATGGGATATTTACTGCGGAGTGTTAATGCAGTTTAAAACAGGCTCTTTGTCCTGCGGCCCATCACCAAGCCCCTGTTGGGCCCTAATAAATCAGCCATTAAAAGCTGATGTGACCTGAATAGCACTTCATACAGCAGCAAACCAGCTCTATCGCCAGTGTGGGAACTAGACAACAGATGAAAAATTTATGAAGATGCCACTTAATAATGGCTATCCCACAGGAGACCAAAATATAAAGTTTGTGTGTGTGGCGACAATGAAAAACTAACACTCCAGGCATGAAAAAGTCATTATTTTCAGTGCTTTTTTGTGTTTTTATAAGTAAATCTAAGTCTAAGATGTGCACAGGCATATTAATGGTGGCTTAAAGTCATGCTGGCAGACATTAAAAGTTCTTCCTGCTGGACCGTAGATGTCCCCTTTCACCTGTTTTAAAGAACCAGTGTCGCAGTGTTTTACTGATGCAACAATGACCCGTTCTCTCCCTCTCTGTGTTTCCTTCCAGGACGGAACATGGATTTGAAGGTTTTGTGAGGATCTGCGGAGGAGAACACTCAAGAGTCACACTCCTTCCCACACCAAGGTATTGTAGAATTTCATCACTATTCCTGAGAGCGTCAGACCTGACAAACCGAGCTGAAAATGTCTCATTACAATTCATGAATATACAGTAGATCCCAGATTAGGTAGATAAGCAGTTTGCCACCAACACAGTGCAGTAATGAAGACCATTCATGTGGGCCAATTGGGCTTGTTCTTTGTGTGCAGTAGGATGTTTATGAAAATGATTTATGATAGGTGCTCATCCTCATATGCAAATCTGTGGGACATCGCTGGTAAGCCTTTAATTTCTGCCGCCGGCAATATGGAGGGCTTTTTTGGGTTGGTAACCATACGCATCCACCAAGCATGTTTGGATTTCATTCCCTCATGCAAATTATGTTTTTGGTGTAATCATGCAAAAGCGCAGCTGGCTTCCGTTTCTCCACGCCTCAAGCTTCTTGCTCCCTGCACACCTCCCCACCCTCCACCCCTTAAACACCGAAACCTTCACGCGCCGAGTTCTCTCTCCTCTCCCTGTCTGTCAGTGTTGTCTTCTACATGCCTGTGTTTGCTCTCTGCTTCCCGTACTTATCTCCCCCCCCCCCTCCCCTTGTTCACTCGTCATGCCAGCTAAAGCCCTCCCCTCCTCATCCCATCGACTCACCCACCTCCCTTCGCTGCCGCCACCTCCACCAACCCTCCGTATACTGAATACAGCCACTAGCCTCGGTGCCTCCTGTGGTGAGGCTGGATTGAATTCAATTAGGGAGATTGTTTGCCCTCCAGAGTGTACTGGTGGGCTCTGTGGATGATAGGTTTGCCTGCTCGCTCACACATGCACGGACACACACGCACACACACACCTACACGCACAAACAAATCCTGCTACATCCATCAGGCCTGTTTCCCCTCCATCTGACTCAGTGCAGCCGCCCCTCCTTTCCTCTTTTCCTAACGACTTCCTTGTGGCAGTGCATTTTTTTTGTGCTTACATTGCTTAGACTTTTCCAGGCCCTTTTCATGTTTTTATGTTATTTTACGACATTATATTCAACGAGATCCAGGCATAAAACTGGCACTGTGGGAGAACGTGTCAAATCGCCTTTATGATTGGACTACAGGGGCTTATATTCCTCATGTGACTGTTTCAGGAGGGATGATGGGATGGGATTTTTCAGAGGAGAATAATTGGGAACTATATTTGAGCTCAATCCCAGCAAGTATACACACTTTCCAGGATAATCCCATTTTTAGAATTAATTTGCCGGTCCGCCAGCATATCCAGCACAAAAGAAAGGACAGTAAATGTTGCTGACATAAGCGTAATGGCCACATTAGTTGCAAGGTGAAAATAGAATTGTGCTGTCATTTGAATAACATTGAGAGCAGCAGGCGGTAGTTGTGCGTGGCGCTGGCTTGTGCTTTTTAGATATGAAGTGTAAATCTAGTACAGACATAATGGCCTTGGTCCCTATTCTGTATGGGAATCCATTTCAGTGACTTGTCCTGCCAACCCGCTGCTTTCCTTCAGATGTCACACTGCGGGACCGTGTACTGGTGCTACTCAGAAATCAGATACCGTATTAGTGCTGAAAGATGTCAGATGAATTAAAAGCTTGGGATCGCTTTGATAATAAAACGACTAATGCACCCCGACATGGAATTACACATTTCATTTGACGCACCTTGTTTTGCCTAATTTGGGATCATTTTGGATTAAGTCCGATCAACTTCAGGGAGATTTTTTGGGCTAGGGAAGCCAGAAATCCTAATTGATTTACAAGCACAATATTTTGCAATAGTATAGTGAGAGATTTCTGGAATCTCCCACTATACACTGTACTGGATATTATTTAGGCAAGAACTTTCATCTGATATCTAGAAATCTAGAAACCTGTTCAACTATATCCCTCCTTTTCAGTATTGTTAGGGCATATGAACCTAGGCACCCTCCTACAATGCTTTGCATACCCAACATGGTTGCTCATAGCACCCGCCTTTCAGGTTAGTTTGACCATAGTGGCCAGTGATGACATTAGCCCCGCCAAGCTTTGGTTCTGTTATCTTAAAGCCCTGCCATTTGTTTTCATAGTGGGATCCAGCCCGAACTGCTTGAAATGATGCAAAACAGGTCGTTTGAATGGAGAGGGAGTGAAATCCTTTCTGCCAATGTCAGCCGTGTTCTTGAATTTGAATCCTATCCAGAGGTAGTTGACTTTGCAGGTCTTTGTTGTTGTTTCTCTGTTACTTGGGCAACTACGCTGAGCACCAAAGCAGCCTGCCTCTAGGATACCTGCATCGAACCCCTCTAAATGACCAAATAATTTAAAAGGCACACATTGCTTGTTGGAGTGCACAGCTGATAATGACAAATTTGATGAGTCTTTGTACAAATTGCTGTTGTCAAGACAACAGCAACCTGCTGGATATATATTTGCTCAGACATGTTTGCGGGCATTTTTTCCCAATTGGCAGGGAATTGATGTGAGAACACTTCTGGAGCTGCATGTTTTATATGTGAAAACATGTTTAAAGGATGAGTGTGGTAATAATTACGGTGTGTTTATGTGGTAGATCTTCCAAATTATCTGTCAATTATTGATTACAGCCAAATTCACATACATTCATTTGTTTGCTTTTATAGTCATTAATAAGTAACATTATTTAGGCCATTTGTGTATAGCTGCCTCTTTTTTGAATAATTTAAAGGTAGACTCTCGCAACAGCACGTCACACAAGACATTCATTTCCTTTTATTTAGGCTTCTGTTTTGTTCTGAACATAAGGCAGCTGTAACCTTAATTATTCACAGCGTTGTTGACTTCTTTAGAAGATATGTTTTTCTGTGTGTGAGGGGCGGTCATGCTTGAGCAACATAAATATAATGTGTATGTGCTTCTGCTGAATGTGGAGTTTACTGAGACACTATGCATGTCCTCCCTCTGCACTTCTACCGATATAATATTCATGTCTTCATCTCTTTCTTGAGCTGCATTATGATAAAAGCACCATTTTTTCAACGTTCTGAAATTCCCCAAATTGTGTAACTCCCTAAATAAGGGATGTGAGTATATCTAACAGTGGTGTGAGGGTTTTCACACATTCACACAACTGGACAAAACAAAAGATCTGCTTCAATTACTTAAACTTAAAAGATATTAAAGGATTGACATTTGGGAAACGAGACTTTTTTTTTTGCCAAGTTATAAGAGAAGAGAAGTTGGATACCAAGCACACATCTGTCTGTTAAGTATAAAGCTATATCCATCGGCCAGTTAGCTGTGCTTGGCACATGGGCTGGAAATGGGGGAAAGCTAGCCTGGCTCTGTCGTAAGGTGACAAAATCTGCTTAGCAGAGCCACTACTCGGCTCACTTATTAACACATTATAGCTCTGTTTAAAATTGTACATAAAGATTCACGGTGACAAAGCGGGTGAAGTTATTGAACTTCAGAGGAGCTGCGTTCCCTCGTTTCCAGTTCTGCCATAAACCAAGCTGAATGCCTGTAGATTCTCTTTTCTTTTTTTTTTAGCAAACAGAAATGAGGGTAGTAGAATTCATCTCTTCCATCTTGGAAAGGGAGAGTAAAGCTATTCCTCAAAATGTTGAAATATTCCTTTAAAATTTTGTCTAGTGGAGTGATTCCTGGAAAAAAGATACTTTAGTAACAACTTATAGTTTTTTCTCACTCCCAATGAATGACAAACACACACAACTACACACACCTACAGACAGACAGACACACACACACACACACACACACACACACACACACACACACATTGTTATCGCTTGTCACAACCCACCTCCCCCGTTGCAGAGGGCTACGCAGGTGAACGTTTCGCTCGTCTTGATTGTGAGTCCCTTTGACAATAGTGCGCCCCGAGTCTGACAGAGAGAACGGTAAATTTGGACGGAGCTATTTTGGTATGAGAAGGGGTTACCGGGATGTTAGCACAAGTGTCTTGTCATGTGCCCGGCTGCTCTCCCGATACCTGCCCTGACAGTTTGGGTGTCTTAATAAAACAACACCTTGACAGCGGACTCACACGGCAGCTCGTCTCCATCCTCTCCTGCCACTTTTTCCCCTCCCCTTCCTCTCCCGCCATCTCTCTCTGTTGCTCCCCTCCTCGCTGTGACCATTTATGCTAACGTAAACGAACAGGACGATCTGTTGATGACGATTAGATTCAAGTGCTGCTTGCACCTCTGGGGCTACGCTGATATCATCTGACATGACAGAAGAATCCAGAGCAGCAATGGCTCTAATTTGAAAGACACTGATGTAATTTGAGCTGCGAGGCATTGGGTTAGAGATATGGTAAGTGGATATTGAAGTCAGTATTTGTAGTCACATGCTAATATAGGGGAAGCTGTTCAAATGTATAAAGTCCAGAGAGATGCCCACTAACTTGAAGAGTTTTTCCTCTTTGGTTTTTGTAATACTGAGTCTCCCTTGAACTTCTGCTGTACCCTGTCCAAAGCTTCAGCACCAGCAAGGTGTGCGGCTCTAATCAGCTCTGTTTGAAGTGCGGAGGCAGCAGGCTTTACGGAGGAGCCAAGATCTCTTAGGACATTAAAGGGAGAGGAGAGGGAGGAGAGGCAGAGATTATGGCTGGTCTTTTTATAGAGGATCACTCCATCTTGTCCTTTTTAGCTCACTCATTAGTTCTCGCTTTCCCCCGGAGGGTGATTCTCTCTTTCTGTCTCTCACCAAGACCAAGGCCACTTCCCACTCTTTGGCATGGAACCTGCCCGGCTATCAGTTAACCAAATATGATTTCCCAGCCTTTCTGTCGTTATCAAGTCGCAGTCAGAGGACGCTTGTGTGGTCAGAACTACCCCTTTTCTGGCAGATATGGAAAAAAATCGGCCCAGGAGAGGAAAGCGGAGCCAGATGAATAAGGATCGCGCACGCTACCTTTGTTGGCAGCAGGGCTTGTGGATCCAATGACATGCCTTTTCTTCATTTTCTTCCCCTAATTCCCCTCCGTTTCCCCCATTCCTTTGGCTCGTACCTGTGAAATCAGATATCCCTCTGTGCCCGTCAAAAAATAACCAACTCTCTGCCACTCTGCTACCGGCTGTCAGGGGAGTTCACCGCCTGACAGCCGGCGTACACGCTGAGGTAATCAGAAGTTGTCAAATGTGAAGTGTCCTCTGCTATGACTGGGAGCATGCTCTGTGTTTGCCCGTCTATCGTCGGAGCTCTGGCTATAGCGTAGGTGGACTAATGGCCTCTTTATCAACTGAGATCATTAAATAATGTCCTGCGACTGCATATTTGGCAGCAAAATTGTTGTTTAGCAGAGAAAAATGGAGACACAGATGGATAATAGGAGCTTGTTGTCACTGCCAGCCTACTCCCCACCCCAGTTCTGTGAAGGAGCATTTTCTCAGACTTTCATGACCTCTTATGATTATACATCATTTTCAAGTACACCGAATGCTGTTCCTTTTTAAATATATTCCCAAGTGGTTTGTAAAAATTTTATTTACATATTTGTTCTCCATATGCACGGACCGCTTCTTAGCCCCTCTGAGAGGAACTGCCTGTCTTATAAAAACACAGCCATAGAAATTATTGATTTGCATCTGTTTATCTGGGATGAAGCAGAGCACCACCCTGCTGTCAGCCCCTCAGTCTGCGCGTGTGGATCCCAAAGGTGTCATCACACCCGTCTGTCCTTTTTACGCTGCCTCTAAACCGTGGACAGGGGCTGCAATCTGTTTCCGCCCTCCCCTGAATTTTATTTACAGCCCCAGCCTGGCAATAAAGACCGAAATTTATGACTTACTTTTTAATTAGAAATAATGTCTTGTAGAGTTAAAGTGATGGATGGTTTAATCAATATATAGACTGCGGCTGGCCCTATGACGGACGTCGCTATTGACAGTGTGGAGAGTAGCCTAACTTAACACTTTGTCTTTTAAAGAAATATGTAGTGTTTTGTTTGCTGATGGAAAATGTACACTGCCCCTTTCTGAGTCTCTCTTCAGTCTTTCTCCTTCCATTTCACTGTCTCTGTCAACACTTCTTCTCAACAGACAATGTTTTCTCCAGAATGAATCAACCTCCCCTGTCACACTGTGTTGAAGCAATTATTTTACTTCAGTGAAACCCCATTGTGTTGTGTGCCACATTTTCTCAGGTTTAAATAAAATAAGTACTGAAGGTGGGTTCTCGTGAATGGAAACTGACAACCTGGGAGAAATGCAATTCTCAAATAGGTAGATTTTTTTTTTTTCTTTTTTTAATGGGTAAAGCAATTTCTATTTTTTTTCTCTCAGGTTCAGAGAAAAGAGAGAGCAGAAAGGATTTTCAAGTAGAATAATTAAATAGGAATCAAGTAAATGGGATTTGTTTCCTGGCACTGTGGATAATTGCGTAATATACACTGGGGATGAAATTATGGTACTTGACAAGTGAAGTTCAATTTTGTCACTTGTGGCTTATTGTAAAATGCCCGAACAGGGTCGTGCTGAACTCAGTATGGCTTTTTGTTTGTCAGGCAGTGCCAAACACCGATCAGACATGGGAACTGTGTTTGAATTGGCTATCACTACATAGAGAATGTAATTTTCAGTACAGATGTTGAGATTGAGAAGGCTTTGCAACATGTGGGATTTGCCTACCACAAATATTTGGAAAACTGAGGTAATGTCTGCAAATTAATTGTTTTGACTGGGGAACGGTCCGAAACCCAAACATAGTTACTTTACAGATGCATAACAAAGAAAAAAGCTGCTAGTCCTCACCTTTTAGAAGCTAGAACTAGTTGATTTGGCATTTTGCGAGATCTGACAATGATTAATCAATTAACAGAATTGTTGCAGAAGGAGTTCCTGTAATTAGACTAATCGATTAATTAACTAAACATTTCCTTTCTAATTTTGCACATTTCTGCCACTGAAAATTTAATGGTAAAATTATGTTGTATTTGAAAATTTTGGACTTGGCAGCACCTACTGGTTGTGTTTTAAAAAAAGAAAAAAAAAGACAGTGATAGACAGCAATGAATTAAGAATGAATTGGCTGAAAGCAACAGATAGAATACATCAATTTCCACAGGGATTGTCTCCTTTCTATACAATCAAACTCACAAACAAACACACACACATACACACACACACACACACACACACACACACACACACACACAAACACATACACAAGGGCTTAAACTTGAAGGAAAAAAAAACCTGCCTATCTCTTCTTTCATACACGTTTCAAAATCCTACCACAAAGTAAGGGTAAAAATATTTCACAGGCTTAGGTCAAAGTTAGTAAAGTTAATAATTAGGAATGCTAAAGAATAACAGAAGGTGAATCACATTTAGGCCATAGAGTTTTTGTGTCCTTCCTCCGCAAGTTACAAATTAAACACAAATTAATAATTGGATGCTTGTCACTACCATCCAGACCCCCTACCTCCAACAGAACACTAACAGACAGGATAATCTTATCCATGCACACACACTGTGAAATAATATCACGTGTCCTCTAAGACCAACCGCAATACCTTTCTTTCTCATTGATTAGTGTTGCATTGACTGCCCTGGGCAAGTAGAGGCCTTAATAATGACTTTATGCTTTGTTTTCATGGTCTTTGGAATAGAATAACCATGGATGTCATGGATCCCCTGCTCCGAGTCCCCCTAGTCAATGGTTAACTGTTCTGCGGCAATTCAAAGCATCTGGGCTCTGTCGCAATTGACCGCTCTCCTGTAGATCTTGACCTGGGTATGTTTTCTTCAACCCCTCAGCCTCATTTCTGCTCTTTTCTCCACTCCGTCGTTCTGCTGGCATGTCTTAGCTTATCTGCCTCCTTTGTGCAACATAAGCTTGTAGATAAGCAGAATATTGGGCAGGGTTACTCATGTCTGTCTTGTTCATTCATCAGAATCCTCTAATTCCCCTCAGAAACCTATTTCCCAGACTGCAGGTGGCCCGGGTTGCAACATGGAGGGCATGCCTGATCCCTCCAAAGCAAACATAGACATTTAGTCACTGCCGCTGCTTTTGTATTCCCTACGAGTGCCGTAATGCCCCGATATGTATGTGCACTACGAGTGTACACATGACTAATCTCAGAGTCAGTGTAAAAACATGCCACTGATAGGTATGCAGCTTTAGCCGAGATTAGCCATGAAGTCGGGAACTATTCATTTGTTGTGTTTGCCCGTTCTTTATTCCTGGTTGACAGATAGGTAGCATGTACAGAAAAAAACTAGAATCCTATGGAAGACCTTAAACAGTCGTTAAGCATGAGCCCTAAAGTCTGCAGGCGTTTCCAGTTTTGCCACGAAAATGCATAGCCTCCAGCTTGCTTTAGGTTGTCTTTCTCAAAACTTGAGCCGGTTCGTACAGTTGCATTCACACAGTACAGTAACTACGTTAGAGGAGGGCTTTATTTGGATTGAGCAGTTACAAACCTGAGTAAGAGAAATGCCCTGAGACTCCAACTGGACCTGTTCATCGGTCAGGGTCATTGCCGACCATGATCTCTGTTCTGGGCAGTTAATTAGGAATTAGAGCATGGCATGACCCCCAGGATGTTCTCCATGGTTAGAATAATGAACACCTGGAAATGGCGAGCAGTGACAGTGGGAAAAATTCGTTTGGCTTGTGCACAAGCCGTTCCATTAAGACTTTTGAACTCCTGTGGCCTCTATAATTGCACTCCAGCATTATTTCTTCCCATTTCTTCCCAGTACTCCCACATGAAAGTATGATTTTTTTTCATTCATTCTGGACAATTATGGGAATGAGGTAGTCTTCTCTAGCTGGATAAATTGGATTCCTATTTGACATGTGATCTATGGTATAATGCAGTTTGAAATACACTGAAATTGATTAAGCATGCATTAAATTTAATGAAATTCAACCAAGTGCCAATGAAATCCCTTGCAAACCAATTTTACCCTCTTCACTCTTTACATTAACTAGATTCCTGTAATTTAATAATTTGACAATTCTTTCAGGTTAGCCTGATTGTTTAGCTCCATTCCTTAATTTCATTAAGCAATTTATCAAGCAGTCGATTGAAAGAGGTGGACAGTTATTTATTGTTTGTTTTAGACAATGAAAGAGCCTTTCCGGATTACCACATTTCAATGTGTTATAGAGTTAATTCAAATATCTGCAGGTAACAAACAAAGTCAGAGTAAAAATAACATTTTAGAAATGTATGAGACAATGCAAGTATATTTTGTTTGTTGTTTGGGAAGTTTTGAGCACAGCCTGGCTATAAATTCCTAGTGAAATCTGTGTTGCCTAGTTTTATCTAGTATTCCATTTGTATCATCAAAACAAAGACTGCCTCGGTGCCGTATATCTTGTATTCAGAGCTGAATGCAGCACAGGTGGATTGTGACTTCCACAGCTAAAAATACAGAGCCAAAAAATTACATATATTAAAAGAAAAAAAAAAAACGGAATTTAACCTATAATTCTCATATTGCTTTTCTGGTGCAGCTGGTGTGTTCATGTGGGGCGCCAGTGATTTTAACATTCTCCGTGTATACAAGGCCCTGTTTTGCTCCTGTGTGCTGTATCATAATGATTTGGCTTGATGCCTTGACTCGGATTGGTGAATTTTTACACCCTGACTAGATAGAGTATGATACATCAGCTCACAAGCCACATTATTTTATCAACTGCATTTGCAGGTCACAGTGCAGAGGGTGGTACCCCCCCCCCTCTCCCTTTCCCCTTCCCTTGTCTGTGCTGGCAGTGAGTATGCCCCAGTACACACAGTCCCTAGATGCAGTCTGGCAGGCCTAGTGAATCATCTTCCCGTCACAGGTGGAGGAAATACAACAGCGGGATTGGCAGTCCAAAGGTGGCGTCTGGCCCACTGTTGAGTGAGGTGTTTGGCTTGCTTCCTCTGGAAATGAGGATATGTCATATTTTTTTCATGCAGGAGACTGAAAGTAGTCATGCAAGTTTTTATTTTTCTCTACCCAGAAAGAGAACACCAGTGATAGCGCAGTTATAGAAGGAATTTACACTGATCAGTCTGCTTCTCTTCATATATGCTGGTGCGTGTCCTGCTTGTTTGTTTGTAATGTTTTCACTTTCATTCCTTTCAGTGCGGGATCGCTTCCCGCACTTTGCGTGTTTTTGAGAGGCTGTTTCATGTGAGCTCTTGTAGGAAGCTGGTCGTGAGCGCCGCTGATCAAAGGCGGAATCGTCGGGACCGAGAGGGGCCCAGCACAAGCGGCAGATGTTTCTCGTCTCTGTTAGTGCCTCAGTTAAAGCTATCCTTATTTAACCAGTTTCGGCTAATGGCACTCGCCAGTGTCGGATACACCGGATCGCTTTTCTTCTCTTTTATGTGTGGAACATGGGACGAAACGGCAGGGATATCTTGTTCCTCAGTGACACTCTCATTGTGCTCCTCTGTGAATTTCTGGCCAGAAAAATCCCTTTCATAGTAATTGGGTGTGAATGAAGCGCTTGCGCTTGCCTATTGTCTACAGTATAGTCTTGCACTCAGGCCAGTGGTTAAACAAGCCAAGAGAGAGGACAGAAAAGGGTAGAGGAGAACCGGCTGTGGGGGCTGTAGGAAGTGTAATGCAAAGTAAAAGAAATCAAAATCGGAAACCGTGGTAGAATAAAAGCACTTTCCAGGAAAAGCAAGGCAACAGAATTTTTAAATTATTTATTTTATTATTACTATTTCATGGTAGTTGTTATAGTTGTTTATGGTTTTTTCACTTATTTACTTCCTCTTTCCTAAGCGTGTGTGGAGCGATTGTAACAAAACAATTTCCCCGTAGGGAACATTAAAGTTGTTCCGATTCTGAAATGGCTTTGCAGTACAAGAATAAAAAAATAATTTGCAACAGGGGACGCGAATACAAAGTGGACATGCATGTTGGTCTAACGGAAACAGCAAGACCAGGTCCAGGTTCTTCATATACTATGCAGGAGATTGATTGAGAGATTTGGTTTCCCTAATTGTGCTGCACCATCTGCCCAAGTTACAGAACCTGCCAGGCATGTGACAGTTTCCAACAGGCTCGCTGACGAGCAGATGTGTGCTATAGTGTGTACGCTTGTGTGTTCGTGTTTATGTCTGTTAAGTTACGTCAGGCTCTCTTTACCTTGTGATCACGTCTTTTTTTTTTTTTTTTTAGAGAATTAAGATGAGAATTCCTGTCTCGAGTTAGAGAGAACTGACAAAAAAATGCGCATTTTGAAAGTTACCTTTTCACAAAATCAAACGTCAAAATGTGTGTCTTACTTTCGGGTGTTCTTTATTACTTGTGGGCTCGATCGTCATTGTTGCTGACGGTACTGCTATTGAAATAAGAGTAAAATATTATCGTCTCAAAATGAGTTTCCATAAATCAATCACCTCCCAACCCTCCTTTTCCAACACGAAAAACATTGCAAGTGGAATTAAACAAAGGAAACAACAAAATGCGTTGCACCAAACATGCATACTAATTTTAACCAGAGAATTAATTTGGTATTCTGTGGGATAGCTGTCAAGGTTGTTGTTTTTTTTTTTTTGCTAACCAAAAGTGCAGTTGTCACATGTATCAACAGAGCGCCTATGAAAACCCACAGGAACTTCCCATATTAATCAAATCAACTGGTCCAGTGAGGTTCGCAATTTGTAATGCAAAAGGAATAATTTGACATTTTGGGAAATTTATCTATTCGCTTTCATGCTGGGAGTTAGATCAGAAGATCGACACCGTTCTCATGCCGATTTTCAGGTACTATGAATATGAAGTCTCCGCGAGCAACTAGGTCAATGTGTTTATTTTGTCCTGTGGGGAGGACATTTTGCCCAGAAAAGTATACCATAACCCCGTCTGAAAACCCATCCAGCTATATTGACCATATAGCTTGTAGCGATGAAAAATCTAAATACAAAATAGTGTTTCAGTCAGTACAGCATTCACTTATTCCCAGTTAAGTGGCTGAAATAGGTAATAAAACCACTGAGTTACAAGTCCAGAATGTCACTAAAAAGTAAGAAAAGACTATTAAGCTTTGAAGCCCAAAATATCTCTGCAATCAGAAATCAGATTGCATAGAAGAAAAAGAAGCTGTTTCGTTAATGAAGCTGTATTACACTGCTCTCTAGTTAAAGATAATGATAGGATTCACCTGAAATTGGACACCTTTGTGTCCCCAAAGGGGAGACACTGTATTAGCAAATAAGGTAATTACATTTGCATATCAAATGACCAACAACTATCCTGCGGCTGCTTTGTTTGAGCCATGGATTTGATCTCCTCTGTCTGAGTGAAAAACCTTTTGTGTGTCCTAAATCATAAGCATTATTACTTAAAGTAATTAATTTTAAAGGCAGTAATGTAAAAATGTTTTTGTGTTCTTTTATGTATTTAAAAACCGGCACATTTCAGTGCTAATTTCATTTGAAAAAAAAAAAAAAATACAATATCCCAGATGTTCATTCATGGTCGCTTGTAAAATCCAGCTGAACTTTGTCGTCCCCGGTATGAGCTTTTAATGGCCTTATTCATTGAGTTATCAAGCTGCAGTATCTGCCGCTGAAAAGAAGAAAAAAATAATTTACATAGAATCCTTGTAAAAGTCCAACAGCGATCCAAGCCACTAAACATGACCATAAAGTATTGGACTGTTAATTTACATGCCAGGATAGAGATTTCATAGGTGCCAGTACTATAGATGATGTTAACAATATGACGGTTAGAGCTGTTGTGTCCTAAAATGTTGAGATAAATCACGTTGTTGAACTGCAGGATAGTTTACATTTGAGAAACATCAAATATTTGAAGAAAATGGAAATAAAAAGTTGTCCCTGCCTTTGTCATTATCAAGTCTCTCATGTTGTTTTGTAACCGTGCCTCTTTTTCTTGATGTAGCCACTGGTGACAGGGGACATTGGCATGTGTTTCATATTCTGCATACTCATATCCCTAAGTCCCTCTTGTAATTATTATTCAGTAGATGCTCTGTTTGGCACAAGGACAAAAGTTTGCATAATTTATACAAGGCCATCATCAATTTTTGAAAAATGGACCTGGCCTTTTCTTGTGCTTTTAACTAAATAGATGCACTTCAGCCTGGACATAAAATGACCACAAGTAACAGAGAATACTTTATTTATATCTTTACCTAAACTCTGAACCAATGCAAACTTGAGAGGAGTATATTAGGTTTGCTATGTCTAGTTCAAATAAAATTAATTTTACTCATCCTCCTGAGTCTGCCGTGCTCTCCCATTGGGATAACACTGCAATATGAAAAAAAAAAAAATTGCTTTGGAAGGCATCTTCTCTGCCTTCTGGAGAAGTGAGTTTCTCAGATAAAGTACTCAGAGATGATCTGGGAATGATAACATACAGCACAGTTCCCCCAGATGTGTCCCTGAGGGCTCTCACCTGAGGACCTGGAGTTATTTCTAGCATAGTGCTCGCAGGAAGAGGTCCTCTGAGAAACAGAAAGGGGACTTTGTTATTCTATATCCCAAGAGAAAGTGCTCTATATTAACTTTAGGGGGGCTATGTTAAAAAACCTTTTATTGTGAACCTCTTCTCTTGTCCATACAATCCCACTTTCTGTCAATTTCCCCCTAATCCTGGCTGTGAATGTTTTGCCACTGCATTGTCCACTGGTTTGGATTTCAGTAATCTGTGGGTTGGACATTTTAATCCACACGTGTTTTCAGAACATTGAAGTGATGTTGGATGTACTTTTTCCTGGTTCTCCTGTTTGATATCCTACAAAAATGGAAAATTGGCATCTGTCCCTTAATTTCTAAATAGGCTATGCTTAGTGGAGGGATGTCATTATTCAGGAGGTAAATGGCAAAACTGACTAATAATACTTTTTGGCTCCTCTTTCTGTCTGTGGTGATTTAATATAAAAAGGAAAATATATTTATCTATTTCGTTCTTTTACCCGCTGCATTAAAACCTTAGGCACTTAGTTAATCTCCAAAAAATGTTATCATGTTTTCTTCACATGGACATATTTTGAATCAATTTTTAAAAATAATTGTTGTTTAAAACTTATTTGGTTAAACCACGTCTTGAAAGGATCATTAATTTTTTATCATGTTTAACAGACTGAATCAGTTTTGCTGGCTGTTGCAACAATTTACAAACTAATATATTTTCATTTTTAGAAAGTATAGATTTGTGCTTAGTGCATGTGGTTGCTACAGTCATTTTAGCAAAGACACATTAAATAAAATATGTTTCCACAATGACTGAGCTCATTAGATCATATTACTTTTCTCTCCATGCAGACTTTGCATTTCCATTTAAACCTGCTGTTTGCATCTGTAGAACCAATCAATAACCCAGCAGAGTGTGATATTTGCATCATAACTGCTGCGAAGATGACAAAAAAAGTGAAGCTTTGGAACGAGACTATACCACAAGAGACTCAATAAGGATGTTTGACAGCAGTTTGCCCTTTGACCTTCAAAAAGATCTGTTTCGAGAAAATAAATAAAAGAACAACTGAGTGACTTTTACTGCCTAATAACCTGCAGAGAAAAATCGAGGGCAGCGATGCAGAACTATTTTGAAAACGGCTTACTAGTGTTCTTGCCCAGTCTCTCATTTTTATTCCAAAGGAAAACAGATCGATGTTCTTCACCTGGTTAGGGGGACCCATGGGATAAATTACTTGTCCGTGGCCAGAAGAGACTCCAAAGCCAGGATTTTTGCCAAGATTTTCAGGATGCCAGACAAATCCATCAGATGCATCTGACTTCATAAGAGCCAGAGCTGTGGAATTTGAATTCATATGTATTAAAAGAGAATAATATTGGGTCATCACTAGACTTACTCTGTGCCATCTATTGTGTTGTCAGATTTGAGCCCGACCATTTATTATAGCTTATGAGAATTTGTGTGGAGACAGTGATGGAGGATGTGGAATGCTCAGCTTTATTTCTTAGTGTATCTCACTCCAAGATAAACGGTAATGAATGGTTTCAGCAGTACATCCTCACGTAGTGTACTAAGTGGGGGTGACCCGATATTTGTAGCCTTTGCAGATGTCATTAGGAGGAAGAAACTTCCAAATACTGAAAGGAAGCGCTTGAGGATACACTTAGGATGAGTATTATTTTTTTTTTTTCAGCTACCAGAGACAGCTGGAGTTTATCCTTTTGTCCATGAGTTTGGAGACAACAGTGCCGAAAGTGGATATGAAGCCATATGGCACTCTGAACCCTCAAACTACAGTTGTCTAAGTACTAAGTGCTTCATTTTTCATGGTAGCATGAGGTCTATTGTATCTGTAATTTATTTAGTTGAAGGGCAAGCTTCACACAGTATACAGGACATTATATGCATATTTAAACATTTTAACACCCACAAAGTGCAGTGCCTTACCTCTGCTAATACGCTACAACATTTTCAATTTTTTTCCTCGCTGTTTGAGGATGTGACCCAGGATATGTTGCCCTATTAGAAAGCAATAAAGGATAGATTGCTTTGCAGGTATATAATAAAGGAATACTGTGAAAGACTGCAGGCGCTAAATAATTTCATTTTCAATCACTCACATATGGCACATTATTAAAATTTAAAAGCCAATTTAAAAATATATATTTCCCCTTTGACCTGCAGTGACTTGCTGTGTTTATTTGCTGGAATCTATCATGTGAATCTGATAGTTTAAACATTATCAGTCTATACGTAAGTACTGAGTTGAGGTATGCGCTAAAAACTTGTTTCCTTTTGTGCACAAGTGCTGCATGAACACAGATGTGCATTCACGCCTCTCACACTCAATTAAGTATGAAATGTGAGCCAGGTTTCAGACCTCAGATTAATAACAGTGCCCTGGTGTTTAATGTGCAGGTCATGCTGTCGACTTGGTGTGATGTGCATGTGCCCCGTGTGAATAAAGACATGCTCTGACTTTGGCATGTTTGCCTTGTGTGTTTTGATTGCAGCTGCACATTACTGACACGCTTCCACAGAAAACTAAGCTACTCAAATCCCAAATCAAGAAGAGGGGAAAAACAAATTTAGCCAAAGGTTATGCTTCCCTCTCTCTCAGCCAATCAGTGGTAGCGTGAACTCTTAATTGTTGTGATATTCAGCTTGTTTCAGATTCCATCCTGAATGAGGCAAAATCAGGCTGCAATTAACTGTTTGATAATTCTCCGTTAGTTACTGTTGTTAAGCCTGTTCAGCTTTCTGTTTACATCATGTTGACCGTGCTGACTTTGTTGCATTCATTCAGGCGTAAGTAGGGGCACGCTGGAAGTTAGTGACATGATATGGAACATTTAAATTTCACTTTACACCAGAATAATTATTGGCAGTATTGATTGCTGTGTCAGAATGCCTGAAGCACTATCCAGCTGCATTACATGTGATCAAATTAAAAAAAAACAAACAAACAAAAAAACCTGTCATAAAAATCAAAATCAATTTAGATTACTAAATCTGAATGAATGGTTCAAATTCACATTTTATGCATGGACTGTCTCCAGCTCGCCTTATTCCCACGCTCACTCACACTGTTTTGTCCCCTCAATTCATTTGGATTTTAAAGGGATAGTCAAAGAAACTGTCAGCATCAGCATGCATGGCAGAAATCACTCAAATGTACTGAGTTATTGGTGCCATTTGCAGTGAGCATTAGTGCATGGATACAGGCTTGGATCGCTGAGGTGTGCTTCAATCTGAGTAATGATTTGCAGAGTCGGACTGAGCAGAGGACATTTCTCTGTATCCACTTAACATGTGCCCTTTCCATTATGGTGACAGGTTCCTGCGTTTGACAGATTGTCTTTTGCGAAAAGTTGTGGAAATATGTGCTGTTGGCCATACCAAAACTAAATTAAAACCACATGGTAGTTAATGGCAGTTTTGAAAGTTAGGAAAGAATGGGACAAGTAATGTCTCTGACTCAATTTTCAGTAAAATTGAGATTTTAAACAAACCCAAGTGTTACGGGCAACTGTAAATCATCCTGTGACATTACACCTCTTTTATTGTATTATTTTTATTTGAAAGTAGTTTAATTATCTTTACCACGTCATTCTCAGTATCTAATTTGTGCCCCTATTAGCATCATGAAATTACATTAGCCTTTGTGAACCTTATTTTCCATTGTGATTATTCAGACAGATCTTTCTAATGCTCACATCACAGCTAAAGTGCAATGATTGTGTACTTTCAGAAATATACACATTCTGGGAATGTGTTTTGGCTGATATCTGATTCAGCTCTGGGCATTATGCGAGGTCAAAACAGATGCCGCCTATATGCAGATAAAGCTGCAGCGATTTGGGCAGAAACAATTGCAATTCATGCTCGCGGGCTTTTTCTTCACACAGTTTAGACAACAGAAAACAGGAGCATAGCAGCACATGTTGCCATCATCAATCACCTCAGAGACTCAGTTGCTGTGATCTGTCAAAAGGATGAAAAGCATGATTCTCAATGATAAGATTCAGACTCCTGAGTAGACAGCATCAGGATGTGTTGTGGTAGGGATGGCATCAGAGCAGAACCAGCAGGGAAACTCATCTCACAGACTATGTTTACATTCACATAGGGAACCAGGCTGTTTAGAGAAATCCGGCATTGAAGCAGGAAATCAGAGAACAAGTGCCAGTCCATGGTCAGCAATCAGATTTCTCTCATACCCACGGCCATACTTTTGAACCCAAGCGGTGAAAATTTTATAGTCAGTGAAGCCTGTTTCTTCCCTCAGAAGAGGTAAATCTTTAGGAATAATTCACAAATATATATTTACTTCCTTGAACAGCTGAGCACTGCAGTTTCTATCAAATATTACTCAAATTTAGATAAAAGGTGCATTTTTCGGGGACTATTTTAAGCTTTGGAATAATACATGTCTGGCACTCCTGTGAGTATTTATTTGATTGACTAAAAATTAAACTGCAATGCCTTTGTTCCACATGATTAAGGAACATGAAACCAAGTGCAGCAGTGTCACTCGTGTTTTCAGTAGTTTTTGGACATCAGTGGAACTCTCTGGCACAGAGGAATAGTCTATCAAGCTCTGGCTACGTACTGTCATTGTTACTTCAATCATCCTTGATCTTTACATGGGATTTTTTGAAAGAAACAAAAAAAAGAAGAATAACCACAGACTTACTCTTTTAGGGAGAGTGAATTTTTTGAAGAGAAGGTATGGAAAATATGCTTGGAATTGAGAGTTTCTTTTTCCTGGCTGTTAATGTTTTAATGACATTTGTTTGCATTGAATTAGACAAAACTATGCTAAAGAAAACCTCCAAAGTAAAATGGGCCCATTGATAGACGCATAGTCTCAAATAAGGCGAAAACATTTTAAGGTTTTTAATGAATGCCAGTCATTTCTGCCTGTCACATGAATTTAACTCTTCCGTTGGATGCATCATATTATTTAATTTTCAATCTTAGTTTGGAAGCACCCATCAAATTTGATGAAGCCTCTCAAACAGAAGATAACAGATTTTTAGAAGGAAGGCTGCCCCTGTGCTGGGAGTTTTATGTCTTCTGGTAATCAGAGAAAATCATAATTATGCTTGTTATGCGGCAGTTTCCTCATTTTTCAATTTGCATGCCCAGCTTTGCCAAATGTTTCCTAACTATAACCATTCTAAAATTCTTGACATGAGCATTGTGGTGTTGGCTGCTGTTTTAATATTTCCACTCCTCCCGATGGACATATTGGGTAATAAATATGAGATCCACCAGTAATGTCTAGCACAGATGATGTTATTAGAGTTGCCAGCCTGACTCATCAGCTGTGTGTATTGGACTTATGTCAGAGCAGAGTCTTCCCCTCCCCCCGCTCCAGACTCCCGCCTGTGCTGAAACCAACTGGTCCAGGAATTGCATGCCAGATGCGTGGAGAGTCCCTGAGACCCCTCTTTGCTCTGTGTCCAAGTCAAAAGAAAGACTTGGACATTGAAATATACTCCCCTGCACTCATGATACAGAAGCAAGCAAAAAAAAAAAAAAGAAAACTCCCTTGCCTTGGTCAACTTCATCGGGGAGTCAGGATGGGGTGGATTGTGAAAGGGTAGTGAGTAGGATAGGGTTTCAGAGTTTGGTTTAAAGGTGGTCCCCCACACACACTCCTTATGGCCTGTTGTGCAGGTTGAATAACATTCCAGTGTCAGATTGATACAGAAATGAAATGAGGAGAATGAAAAGAGAAAGGATGAAGGGCTGGAAAGCCCCCTCCAGCTGGGCTTAGGGCACCCCACTGTAAGTATAGGATGGCAGTAGCTGACAAGACTCCCCAGAAATGCAGTCAATATTGTTCTGTCTGAGAGGGTTTGTGGTTTTGCATCAAAGAGATTAATCAGCAATGCAAAAAAAGCCACTCTGAGATTGGCATCAGTGTCAAAATGATTTGAAACTGGAGCCGTGGATTGGTACTCAATTCTGAGATTTTCTAAATTTACAACAAATGGGAATGCCGATGGGCATTATAGCATCACGTTTTGTGATTTATGGATTTTTGAAAAATGCATGGTTGCCACTCACAGTTAAGCAAGACTGAGAGTCTACATCAACACTAGGAACTGTTCACCAAAGTCATTGAAATTCATCATCTAGGAAACGCGAATGTCTAAAGAATTTCATGATAATCCATCCAGTAGTTGTCAAGATATTTAAAAAAAAAAACAACGAATGTCAACCTTATTGAATTATTAGTGGCAAAGTCAAAGGGAACTCAAAAATCTCTGGGATTAATCCTCCGAGTACCATGGCTGTCATTAGAAAATTTCATTGCAATCCACCCTTCAGTTGTTGAGATATTTCAGTCCGGGCCAAATGGTTTACCGAGCAGCTGACTGACATTGGAATCCCTAGAGTCCCACGGTACTAGTTCATAAGAGAAATGTATCTGTTAATCTTATTTGTCTGCAAAGACACCGTGAAAGATTGTTAACTGGGATAAAATAGATCATGACTGACATAACAATGCTAGCTGGATGACTTGTCTTTGAGATGTTATGAGCCAATTCTTTTGGCCAAATTAGATACAAGTTGCTCTCAAAGACCTCCAAGCATTGATAAGCTCAATATTGACTGGTACAAGGCCAATGCCATCAACTGAGAGTCTTCTGTTATCCTGTCGGCATAAATAGGAGGCAATCTCATTAAAAAGACTGTGCTCTGAGTTGGTCTGCAAAATTTCCACTTATTTGGTGTGCGGTACTCTGGAAAGTCAAAAGCAATTACTGACTTCCTTGCTTTCATCCACACTGTTGAGAGGACAGAATTGTGTTTGTGGCCATGGCATAAGTGGACAAATAACGGTGCAATTAGGACTTGGACCCGGGTCACAAGTTCTGATGATTCTACCTTGTCAATTACAGTGTGTTTCAGAGAGGCAGAGAAAAGGGAAAGGGGAGAGGAAGGGATGGGGGATGTGAGAGAATTGGAGGCAAGAACAAGACAGTGTGTCCATGCACTCACTCTGTCTTCCATAGTGTGTCTCCGCTGCCAACAAACACACAATATTACATTTTCTATAGAGGATCTGGGTGCAAACCCTATTATTGTGCTTCCCAGTCCAATCATTCCACAATTGTTAGGCCTTCCAGGTCTATCTGTCCAAACCCTTTATGTGAATCCGCATTGTGCATTTATAATTCTTGGACTCAAGGTTGTTCCTGTAACAGACCATCCAGCTTAACAGCCTTCAGCAGTCCACTGTTTGCGTGCTTGTGCGTGTGTGTGAGCTTCAATCACAGCATTGTAAAAGCCGTCATTTACAGTCTCTTCCTGTACTTTGACATTCGCTAACTATCCCTGACTGTCATGTGGCTGCCTCACCCCGGGAGACCTCCACTTTTAGATTTAGAGAGGTTGCTTGCTGAGTCCAACCCAAACACATTTCACCGCTCAGCCAAGAGACACAGGGCAAGGTCACTGGATTGTGTGTGTGTGTGTGTGTGTGTGTGTGTGTGTGTGTGTGTGTTCACGCCACCACCCGAAGTGTGTCTGAGTGTTTAAAAACACAAAGGTACACACAGGTCACAGAGTGTCCTCTCCTCCCTATGTGTGCTGCAGGTACTCTTCGTTTATGTTCTGATTTGGCGAGTAAAACATTCAGCTAACATCCAACCGCCCTCACGCTCACACGCAATGCAGACGGAACAACTGTAACAACGACTGATAGCATCAACATGGTGTCAATGTGATTCTCTCTTTGTGGTCCCCAATTCACTTCATTAAATCCCTTGTGTTTGCAGATTTGCACTTCACACCAAGTCTTTAATGACTTAATTAGAATTAGTCAGCATCTAGAGAAATTAAACCAGTACAGCCTAAATGGCTTTTTTTTGTAACTAGCACAGCATGAAAATCCCTGCTGCTCAGTCTTATTATACAAGTACTACATTAGTTGGAATCACATTTTATGCAGTGCTGCTGCAAATCTCATGTCTCACTTTTTTCTTTTTGTGTTCATTATTATACAGTAAATATAAAACACCAGGAGGAGTGCTGGAAGAAAAAGTATATCAAGAGGAAGAAGAAGAGGCAAAATATTCATTGAAATTCAGTCGACATTTAGAATGAGGTTGACATAACCCTAGGCGCCCCAACTATCTCATCAGGTTTTAGAATTCATGGTAAGACCAGGCACCTTGAGACCAGCTGTGATTTGTCAGGCCTGAGAGCATTTGCCACGACAAGAGAGGAGAGTATTGCTCTTTTTGTCCAGAGATATACCCCAGGAGGATGTTTGCCCAGACCAATCAGACTTTCATCAAACTCCATTCTATGCTAGTCTGAGTGAGGACTGAGGGACCCCGCTGCCCGCCAGCTCTCTACACTTGTTCCATACCTTACCCGGCAGGCACCTCTTCCCTCCAACTTGGAAAAACAAAATGCCCAATTACAGATGATTATCTCTGAGCATTTTGTGATAAGTCGGACTTCGGAAAGACGGGAGGAAGAGGTGTTGGCAACTAGGAGGGCTTCTCAGGGTGACCTGAACCATAATGATTCGGAAATGGTTCAGAAATGGTTTGTAGGATCTGCCCGGGCAGGCGGCTCTTGCCCGTGTACTCTGGGTTTATTTTTCAGAGTAGTCTGCGTGGGCCAACAGTCAAGTGTATGAAAAAAGAAAAACCAAAACACTATAAAAACTGTTTAAAAGGAAAATTTTACTTTTATCTCTGAATACCTTGTAGCATTATCCACATCTCTCCTCTACTTTTGAACTTTTCAATTTTGACTTGAAAAGTTACCCCTCCAGTGTTCTACCAGGCATTCACAAGTTTATTCGTGCTCTCTGATCGATCCCTCCAAAGCCAGGTCACTGAGGTCTCGACAAGAGACGCTCTATCACATTTCAGCTAGCATTTTCTAAAAGCTGCGAGACAACAAAGAGCAGCACAGAAAGCAACTCTCCATGATGATCCTTGACCTCGGTGTCAACAATGTTTGGATTATTTGCCTTTAAACACTAGCTGAGAAAGACTGTCTGATTCAACAAGGAAATGGACAATTGTTGACTGCAAAGTATAGAGGGTTTGAAGTGTTTGCTGTTCTCTTTTCCCTACAATTATCACCCTTTTAATGTCTTTATATGGAATATTTTCAAGTGTTTTCACCCTGATTCAAGTCAAAGCAGCACAGAAAAAAAACTCATGAATGTAGTCCATCTCTGAATGAGTAATGTTTTGCAGAATTTCAGATCACTGATAGGACATTATAAATTTTCTAGGCACGTGTAGCATTGGGAACAAAGGTTCTCAACTCGCAACACAAGACACATCCTGTTATGATACATTTGAAAATAGAATAGCACTCTGTAAACCTCATATCTTCGCCAAGGACAGATGCTGGTAAAAATATTGAAAAATTCTAAGGAAAGTAATAAAAAAAAAAAAAAAATCCTTGATTAGCACCTTTTAACAAGAATTCCACGAAAATAGAACCGCTTCCTCCCTGGCTCTTTTCCATATTCAAGTTTGGCGCTAACCGGTCCAGTACTTTTTGTGTAATCCTGCTGAAAAGCGAACAAACCAACCAATAGAGACGGGTGAACCTATAACCTCCTTGGCGGAGCTAATAAAAATGTTACCAATAAAGGATACTGCAATGTACTATGTACCGAGGGAATATTTGCAAGCCATTTGTAAGAAGACAGAATTGTTCATATTTTGTATTTATTTACTTTATTTTGAACTGCTTTCACAGGCAAAGGTAAAGAAAAGATCTAAAAACAATGTATCTCAGTATTTGTGCCAGTGAATCAATAATGTCTTGCAAGAAAAGACCACAATATATTGCTGCACCGATTATTTGTACTTTTTTATATTGATGTTTGCACATTCAGGAACACTGCTAGGATCAGAACATTTCATACAATGACAAAGTAAGTTTTGACTGAAATGTCAGCTGTTGAACCTCTCTCTCTCTCTCTCTCTCTATATATATATATATATATATATATATATATATATATATATATAATAGCATTAAACTGTTTGCAGTATAGTAATGAATCTCTTTTACTCACTCTGTTCATAAATAATACTGTCACCGTGTTCCTCAGAGGGAGTACCACATTATATTAAGACTGTATTTATAAATATATTTAAAATTTTGTCATGTAAGGGTAAAATGATTTAATTGACGCTAGAGTTATACATGAATGAGGGAATACATAATATGGTCGAAAAAAATCACGGCGCAAGTATCATCCACAAAATACGTAAATGTCCTGGAGAGCAAACAATGAGGCAGAAGCAAATGATCTAAATTTCCACAGCACTTTTTTTCTCTGAGTTTGTGACTTCACTTCCCTGCTTTACCTCAGTTAATGGCTTTGCTAATGTATACCATTTCTTTCCAGCCTTTCATTTATATGTATGAATACTACATTTAGTAGACATTGATGGACACATATGTGTATATACACACACACCTGCCGTCTGTTCTAGCCACTGGGTCTCTCTACCCCCCCCCACTCTGCCTCTAATTGAGCTGTGAGTGGAGTCCAGGTGGAACCCATTTGAATTCCCCCTGGTCGTGACCACTGTGGTTGCCTCTGACACAGTCATAGCTCTCATTTCCAGACCATTTACAAAATATTCTTGCCATCAGTAACACTCATGCTACAATCATTATGTCACCTAGACACACCATAGCAGTTTGTGGTCAAAAACACTAACACAGACATGCAGGACCAGATGGAGGGTAGAATTAACATTGTAATCAAGTCTGTATTGAGTGCATGCAGCATAATACATTATATACATTTTGAAAACGTGCATCACATTTGCCCAGCTAGGGATTCTATGCAACTTGTGTTTTAAGATTTCATTATATTATGTGCACTCGGCTCAGCATCAGATAATGATATTGAAATGCATGCGCTATTGGGATCAGTGTTATTGACATTGGAATTTGCTGTACCCCTGATTCAGTGGCCGAACTGAAATTGCTGTTGTTTGTGTGTGTGTGTGTGTTTGTGTGTTTGTGTATGATTGTTTTCTCCTTTCTCAAATCTGGCAGGGAATGAAGTATCTATTGGAAAATTATGCAAATGCAGTTAGAGGGAATAAAAAAATGCAGGGAAATTGAGACCTGAAAACGTCACACACAAATAAAAAGAAAATAAATGGAGGTGTTTTATGAGCAGATGCCCTCCAAACATGGCTCAACTGAGCTCAGGCTATACTGAAAAATGATAGCAGTAATTTGAAAAATGACTTGGTTAAGCTTTGGTCTGCGCGTGAAAGGGTGCGGCCTGTATTGCGTTTCCTTCTCAGCTTTGTAGCTCATTGTAACAGTGCTTGATGTGGTTTGCAAGAGTCCCCTGAACATATGTCGTCCATTTTGAAGACAGTGAAGTGGTTTGTATTAAATGGATGATCACACCAATTTGGTAGTCAATCCGTATAACCATCAGCTTGTTCAGATAGATATATAGTTTCGACAGTTTCTACACAGTCTATAGTTTTGCTAGCTGCTCTACTGTAAGATAGCAGATATTTAGATGTTATCATGTTAAACCTTTATTCCGATGAAAAAAGTTTAAAGTTTAAAGTTTAGTGTGCCAGTGTACTAATAAATGCTAATTACTGCTAAATAAAAAGTACAGCTTTGGCTGATGGTAATGTCATTAGATTTGTTGGTATCCGGTTTTACACCAAAAATAAATGAACTATTTTTTTCCCTGATGATAACACAAAGTGAAAAATTATGGGATTACCAAATTTATCACACTGTATCCTCAAGGGATGTTAACTTCTGCAGCAGATTCAATGGAGCTCCCAACAAAGGTTGTTGAAACATTTCAGTGGAGGAAGGTATTTCATTGGCATTTGAGGAAAAGTCAGACAGGTGCCTTCCTTCATCTTGTAGGCACCAGATTTCATGACAGTCCACCCAGTATTTGTGGAGATATTTCAGTCTAGACCAATGTGGTGGACCAACCAGCTGTTGGTTGGTGCAACGCTGGACCGATGATGCCATCTCTACAGGCGCACTGCTAACGTGGCTAAAAATAATGTTGAAACTTTGGCGCCATAGATGAGGCCATGGTTTTTCACCACATATCTGTCATACCCATAACCCTGCCAATAATAATAACCTGCAGCATACAAAATTGCTTGTCACCATAATCCATTTGCAGTGTTATTGATGCTGCTGTCTAAAAAGAAATCCATATGGTGCATGGATGTCACACTGCTTTAGATCTGTATACCCTCTCTGTTTGTTTCATTGTACTTCCGTGCAAATTGTGAATATTCTTGCGATGAGCATGATGCAAATCATTCTCCTTCAGTCATGTAATGTACCACCTTTCAGTTCTCATCCAAAATCAAGCCTGGCCACATAATGACTTGCAGTGTTTGTGGACACAGCATGCCAATTGCTCCTGGTAGGTGATTAATGACCAACAGGTAACGTTGTCATGGTAACCTGACCACCTGAGCCACTATAGCAACAGCATGTAAAGTAAGGGCTGTACGTTGGATTCACTCACACCACAATTCATGACCTTCAAATATCAGCTAATATCCCTTTTCATTCGTATCTCCATCTTTCTCTTCTACTGTTTTATTTCTGTATTCATCCATGAATCCTGTTTCTCTCCCTTTCCCATCTATCTTGCTGAGTTTCCCTTTCTGTCTGTCCTCCACCCTCTTAACCTGCATCCCTCAGTCTTTCTTTTTCTTCCCTTCCCCAATTCTTGATAGTCCATCCCTCTCTCCTTTCTGTCCTGCCTGTTACCCCACCTCTTCCTCTCTTTCCTCCTTTGTCTGAGATCCATTTGTGCTGCATTAGGCAAGATATGCTGAGAGAGAAAAAGAGCGAGGATACAAAGAAGGAAGACATAGAAAATGGATAGTGTCTGAGCTTTGCATTATAATGGAGAACTATCTCAAGGCAGATTTGCCCTGGCCCTAAACGATGCTTCTGTCTGTATTTATTCATCCAACTGAACGTCTGCTCGGGCCTACTGTATGTGCTTTTATTTTTCGCCATCATGGGAATGTAACCCATCCCCATTGTATATCTGTGTACGATTATATATTTGTAATGGTAATTTATTTGTATTGCAGCTAGGGTTTTTTTGTTGTGTGTACAAGTAATTTTCTCTAATGGATTGGGCCTCTATTGTCTTGTAGTTTGGAAGTGTTTTGTGTGTCTGGAGGGGCTGCAGAGCCTTTGTGTGCATTGAGGGGAGGAGGGATGGTCCCACTATTTAACCCAAGCTATCAGTCACACTCAACAAGCCTATCATATAGAACCATCCAGAGACTTTGCGGGCTAAAGTTAGCGCTATTATCTGCCTGTCACTGGCTAGCTGTGTTTTGGTCCCTTGCGGAAAACCAATTGTATGAGTGAATGCCTTGCTGCTCACGTTGTCAAGCTCCAGGGATGTGCAGGTTGCCTTAAAAGAGCAGTCTCCATTTACCCTCAGTATTTCACACCTTTCAACTCACATTAGAAAAGCATGATTTTGACTTTTAAGCTCTTTTTAGAAATACAAAATTGACCGCTCAATTTTATACCATCAGCAAGGTTTCGAAGCCTGACCAAGTGGAAAAAATAATCTTTAACTCTGCAAGGAAAGGATCATCTCGGTTTTAATCATCTCAGCTCATCTCCTAAGATTTCCGAGTGAGTGCTCTTCAATCAAACTGTATGCAGACAGTGTGCTTGATTAATATGCATTTTATATGAGACACTTCATTTGCATGAACACACTTTCTATCTCATAAAAATTACCAGGCCCTCCCCACTGGTGTGATAAGCATCTGGACATGAAACAGTTGAAAATCTGAGACATAGTACTTAACCCGGCAACACGATCCCACTTCATTACATAGTGTTACGTGGGAGGGCTTCAAGCAGGCGTGACTAGTAACATCATACTTACTATGCCCCCATCAGATAACACTGAGGATCAAGTTTCACTTTGTTGCAGTAGCATTGTGTGGAACACCTCTGGATTAATGAAAATCATCTTCGGTTTCGTCTGTTCAGGAAGTGACAGATGGAGAAATGCCCTCAGGCCATGATGTGCATCGGTGCAAGGCTGTCTCACAATTCATATTGGTGCTACAGATGCATATGCGGCATGTGAAGAAATTCAAATCCATCACTAAGAGGATTTAAAATAAATGTGTAGGCACTGCTGGCCGCAAAGTATAGTTATATGTCCAGGTATATCAGTGCATACGTGCTTGGAATGAAACCTTTTAAACAATTAGTCTATCAATTTATGCATTAATTGACAGACAAATTATAACTTTTTTGATAAAAGTACTAAAAATTCCCTGGTTCTAGCTTTTTAACTGTCTGGTAAACAGGTATTGTTGGGCAAAATTATAACATATACTGTGAGGCGATAGAAATTTGCAACCCCATATTTTGGTTTATCTACATCTTTAACTTCTGGGTGGACAGTGTAATGAATCAATAAGCCGGAATCGTTCCTGGCACAATTGGATTTCTCAATAAGTTTGTCAAAAGAACTTCATTTGTAATGTATTTATTTCGCTTATTTAAGCAAAAATATACATTTACATTTTGCTGTTTTATTTCCAAATGTTTCTCAATTGACTTTCCAAAAAATGATTATTTGATATAAGATGATATACTGTATATCATAATAAACAATTTACAAAATACATATCATCCACCCTCAGCAGCAGTACCCGATCTGTACCACTATGATCCATTGTATTGTAAACTGTAATACAATAACACATCTGCTCATGGGAAAAAACAAACAAAGAAACATAAAAAACCCCATTAAAATTCATGCATTATACATGACATCTCAATGAAAACAGTCAACAAGTATAAATAAACATTTTTCCTAACAATTACAGGATTTTTTATGACCCCCTCATTCCTCTAAAATATTTTAATATCTTTTCTGAATGGATTTGGCTTGTTCTTTTCCAGCAATAGCAGGGTTCAGTGATGCATTTAAGAAATCCCACCGGAGGGACAGTGAGTCACCTGTAAACTAGTAGTTGTGTATTTAATCATGAAAAGTTTACGTAAAGAGCATGTAAAACAATTAGCATATCGTATTTTAATTCTGGCAACATCTCTCTGTATAAATAAGCAAAGCCAAACATCTGAGATCTTGTATAAATTTTTAGCATCTTCAACACCTTTTTTCAAAAACCTGTAACGCATATAGGAAAAAAATCCTGTGTATTTTCTTTCGTTTTTACTCTGAAATGCTCACAAGCACCCTGAATACGGACTCGATCTCGGATCCAGCACAGGTCAAGCTAATATGTTCCATTTCCCTTAACACACTTTGCCTCCCTTTTGACTTTTTCTCACAATCACATGATTATTCCTCGACAGCACATTTCTCCTCCATCAGCCTCTGCTCTTACTTTCTTTATCACCGGGCTCCCTTTTACTTTAACTAGATAGAAAAGTCAATTAACTAAAACTGTCAGGTTTCATCTGGGCCCAGTTGGCACAAGCACGATTACTAAAATAACGAAAACAACAACATCACTGATTAGAAAAAGTTGTTCTGCAGGAAACGGTGGGGCAGTAATGAAGAAGTCTCCTTGATGTGGCTGAGAACAGACGTTGCCGTCGCTGCTAGGCCCGCTAAATGTTGGCCGGCTTATCTAAGGGAGTTATCCTAAATCCCCCTCAGAACAAGTACCCTTGAAACGTCAGCACCATAATGTATCATAAGGCTCCTTCTGGAATACAAGACGAGTTGGCAATGCCTACCGCTCTGTCTTCTTTTTTTTTTTCTTTCTTTTTTTTCTTCCTCTTTTTTTTCCATTGAACTGGGTCCAAGCCCTTCTCATAAATATGCATTTTATGATGTGTTCTTTTGGTGGTTGATAGCTGTTCCTGTACCTAAGCCCACACATTTTTTGAGAGCAAATTAACAACTGTGATAGTGAAGTGTTTTCATTTTATGTGATAATTTCTAAGTAACACCTGTACAAGTAGTTGCTGCTTTATCTTTTCTGCTGTGCGCACACACACGGACACGGACACACACACACACACACACACACATGCACACACACACACACAGTACATTCATATACATACAAAGGGAGACAGAAATTATTATTGTGTTTCGCTACTGAAACAGCCTCTATCTGCTACTGTTTGGGTGAAAACTTGCAAATAAAGCCATATGGCAACAATCATACTATGGAAATCACTGATAGGTTGTCTTGCCTGTTATATATTTTTAATGCGTTGTGGCTGTGCCACCCATCCCTGCTCCCAGTTTAGAAATTGTCCTACAGTATAAACTTCACGTCCAATTTACCGCTTGGACAGTGTATTTGAATGTGATTATTTTTGGAATAATGCATTTTTTTGTCATGGGAGTCACAGTATCAGATTTGATGTCATATTTAATTCAGCTCTCCAGCAACTGTCAGAGCCTTTTATTAAAATCGCTATTTACTTATGTCTTTGATCAAATGCACTCTTTCACATTGCTATTTTAATGTCTTAGAAGTCCTGCCACAGTATATATATATATATATATATATATATATATATATATATATATATATATATATATATATATACATATATTTGTGTGTGTGTATGTATGTATGTATGTATGTATGTATGTATGTATATGTATAGTACATAAGGAACAAAGTCAGCATTGCAGTTTTGTTCAGTCATCAACTATGCTGATGGGCACACTGACTTTTAACCTCTTAATATTGGTCTGTTTGTGCAGAGACAGATAATCTTCCTGCTCTTCTCTTAAACCCATTAAAATCTGCTCAAAAAATCTGATTACTCTAATCTAGGATTTTTGATTTGGGACTAAGAACTAGATTATGTGATGGGAAATGTCGCTCTCAAAGCATGCACTGACATTCAATCCATGCCGGGTGGATGGATGTGGGAAGTCAGATAAAAACTCAGAGATTTTTTTAAATTGTAGTGTTGGTATAACCTGTGATTTTGATGTCAGTCAGCTTCTTTTGATGCAGTGCTCACATTTTGACCGTTTGTAACCAGGTTTTTCTAGTACCCCACAGTGGAATTAACTCCCTGCAATATTAAATGCAGTATAGAATGCCTAATGCAAGGTTGGTGCTTGTATAGGGGATGTCAGCATTGTGTACTCTGTGGTTTGTCTCATTTCTGCAGAGATTATATGTCTGCAGCAGATCATGGCCGATAGTGGATAAGAGAAGGGTTCTGATGGCCTAATCATTAAAGCTGACTAAACCTTAATATCATGATATGGGTTTAGGAGGATAATCTTGAGAATCTCATCAGAATGTAGATCATGAAATCTTTTATCCTGCTCTAACAGAGTTTTCTATATTAATACTTCACTTATGGGATGCAGTTGCAATTTTAACGCACCGTTTTTTGGGTATCAACAAGTCCTAGGTGCTAATTTCACACCAGACACAAGACAACACCACCGTGTAAATCACATGTGATGTTTGCAGCTCATTTATTGTTAACTAGCTATGACTTCATCTAGTGTCAGGAGTTCACGGATGACGGCATTCTCATGAGCTGAGGGGAGGCCAGGGACAGCTGTGGCTCATTCTTCTCATCATGTTCTATCTGGTTAGCCATTTTGTTTACTGGAATGTGGGAGAGAAGCCTGCAAGCACAGGACTCGTTTCTTAGCCAGTGCAAATACATTTACGGGTGGAAAAAAAATCAAACTTTGACGTTGTAGCGCATGCGTGCGGGAAAGGGAAAGCACTGTCGAGTTTTTTATGTCAATTACCATCAGGCCTTCTAAGAAAAAAGGTCTTTAGCACATATGTGCGTGCAACAACATATACTACATATACTACGTATACATAGTGGTCCGCCAAAACCCAAACCAGTGTGTGCTTCATCGCTCACTTTTCATCTCTCTGTGGGAGTGATTTGATGGTAAGGTGGGGGGTTAACACTCCGATGAGCAAACAACAACAGAATATCCAAAAATAACACTTTGCGGTTCACACACTCTTGGTGTTTGGTTGATCTCACCCAGTATGAGTTCAGCTGACTGGAGATTGAACAACTTGCACCGTGTCACTTGTTGACAACTTGAAAGCCACAATGCCATAAGGACTGTGCATAAGGATGATAAAACCACAGTGCATCCATCTGTTGTGTTTCTTACTGGAAAAGACACTCTTATTGCTGCTTTGAAAGAATGAATCAGCAAGATGAAGTTTCCCGGAGAGTTTAAGCCTTTTTCACTCAGAGTCCTCTGTTAAACTAACATGCATGTTTTTGTTTTTTTTTTTTTTTTTTATGACAGATTTTGGAAGGCATCTGGAACCAGTGCAACAGGACTCGTTGTCTTGTGGGAAGAGTGGCGCTGTGGAGGTAACCGTGCCATAAAGGGAGCACCCGATCCGGGCATTTGCCACTAAAAGACTGAGAACTGAACTCAACTGGGACCTTCAGCAGGGGGCGGTAAGAGGAGGAGGCCATGTGGACCGCACGCCTGCTAGTCCTCGCCAGCCTCTTCTCACCAGCCGCTCTGGGTGAGTTTGGCCCATCAGAACAAGTGTGTCTGGTCTGTGTTTGTGTCTATGTGGAGGTGCAGATGTGAGCAGAAAACACACCCCTTGCACTTTGCAATTGGCATGGTTCGAAGCCATATCACAATTTCATTTGTGTCAGCCAACTGTGATTAAAGCCTCTGACTTTCTATCTGTCTCGTTTTCGCCATCCTATCAAGCTCTGCTCGCTAATTAGCAGTTTTTTTACTCCTTAACTCCCGGAAACTTTTTTCTGCACTTTTCTTTTTTTCCTTTTTCTGTCTCTTTCTTTCTCTGATTTTACATCTATTTTTAGATCCGTCCCTCTTTCTCCTGGCTCTTGATCTCCTGGCAATAGGAAATGAACTGAAATTACTTTCAAAGAATCATTAACACCGCTCTGACTTTGTGGTGTGTGTTTGGGATGGTGAGAACTGCAGGGGGAGGAAAAAAAAAAAAAAATTATCATTTCACGCATAGGATCTTAAGATTAATTTGAAAGGTCTTTCTTTTCCCATGTCTGGGTAAACGGAAACCGTTGTAGTTTTGCGACGTTTCCCTTTGGCCTTCTGTGAATTGTTTCAGAGGCAAACTAAATGAAGTCATTTAAATATAGATTAAAAGAAGTCAATGGTGGTGGTCGGGTGATTTGTGTGTGTGCGTGTCTGTTTGTGTGTGTGTGCGTGTGCGGATGGGGTGGTTGGTCACAATCAGCTAGAGTTTAGATGTAAGGAGTATTGAGAGTGGGGTAATGACCCATAAAAATGTTAGCTTGATACGGCAAAAACTATTAATGGGGGATTTGAAGCTAATTGAATTGTTTTTGTGCTGTGATATCTGCGGAAGTCAGTGGTGGCTGGGTTTAGCTGAGAAAAGATCACTCCTCTGGCATCGTTAGTTTTGCATTAATGCTCAATAGAAAGATATGTGTCAGATAGATGTCATTTTTGAGGCATTGTGAGCTTATTCAATTGTAGTAACTGCCGAGGAAAAGTCCTTGATGTCTATAGTTACCAGTTTGAAAGACTTGACTGATCTTCAACAGGTTTGAGAACTTTTATTGAACATATTGTTATACAAGAAGTGTAGCTCCTTTAACGGATGGCTCTTTGTGGGGGGGGGGGGGGGGTGAAGGTCAGGCTGCAACCTGGGGAGAGAGTTAGAAGTTAAAGGTATAGTAAACAGCAGTGCATAGCAGTGTAGGCTATTTGTCAGTAAAGCAGGCGAGACTAACTGGCTTCCACTTAGGAAAAAAAAACATCTATCAATAGCCATAAAGGCCTAAAATGTGCTTAAATGTCCGCCACTCCTCCCCACATCTACATCTAGATCTAGCTCTAGATATGGATATAATATTTTTCCATTTTTATTCCAGATGTGTATCATTTCCTTCATTACTATCTGAAACATCTATCACGTCCTAGTACAGTTTATTCAGAGAACTGGTAACATTCAGCTGCACATCCTACTATTTGCTGTACCACCCATCATCAATTCCAAGGCAAATGTACGAGCACATAAACCCATACACTGTTAGCAGTGACACACAGGCAAGCATATCCATTCAGCACATAGCCTCGCTACTATTGGTCCTTATTGTTTTGACCTGTTGACCTTGAATTTGATTAGCATTCATTCTAAAGTGCTGTCTACAACAGATGTGTCAATCACACAGCATGTAGTCTTCTCTCAACCTACTCCTGTGAGTCTTCTGTCTGTCTGCTGCATTTCAAGCCCAAACTTTTGGACATTATTCCCATTTTAAGAAGTTTGCAGAGCCTTCTAACTAGAAATCTATTGTCCACAAACACCATGGGAACAAAAAGCATTTAAGCATGTCCTGGGATTAGAGAGATGAATAATTATGCTCTGTTGGCTGGACAAACACAACCTGTAGGACAACCAGCCTGGGCCAATTAAGAAGTGTCATGGGTGGATAGATGGATGTGAAGTGGTTTATTGAGGATGGACATTTGAGAAATGCAGCTAAAACGTGTCCAGTGTAGGGACCCCGTGACAGTTAGTTTATTCAAAATAGCCCATTTACCACAAATGTGATATTCACATTAGTGCTGTATTTTTTTCCAGACATTTCATAGTTTTCTGGATTGGTGACTCCATTTTCCTCCCCATCTTCCAGGCTGTCACTGATTTAATTTAATGTCAATATGGTATGAAGAGATAGGAAAATAAAACCCCAAAAACAACAAAAAAAAATCATCAATCTCAAAAACTGTTTGAGCCATTTGGAAAATGGTCATCACACTGATTGCTTGATTGGTCATAAATGGGCTGAAACATGCAAAAGCACCTGCACATTCCTTTTAAAATCAACCATTCTGCTTTGTTACTCATACCCCAATAATCAATCACCCAGTGGTCCTAAAGGAATAGGTGACATCAAACTGATAAACCAGCTAGTTACTGTGTTTTGGTTGGTTAAGTGGCTGACATCACGAGTAAATAATTTGTCAGTTTCATTAAGAAAAAGCAATCATTTAGCCCTGAACCCAACCCCGATGCTATAAACAGACATGGTCGAATGGTGCCAAGGAATTGCTCTGCAACTGGGGAAGCTTTACTGGAAACATTCGCCACAACGTCATTGTGCATATTTCTCCCTCCGAATGTTAGAATTGTGTACTCAAGGGGATGCTGGCCTACTTTGGGATCTGTAGTCCCTTTTGTCTATATACAGTCAGGCAGAGGTATGCACACACATGTGCACAGATGAATGGAGTCAAACCCAGGGACTAGCACTGCTACTGTTGACACACATGCCGGGTTTCACATGTAATAATCACAACATAAGTGCAGAAAAATGCACACAAATGCACATACCGTGCTAGCTAAGGGTCACATCGTTTTGCCCTTTCTTGCCTTTATTTGTATGTCAACACATACCCAGCTGTCTGCCACTTCGCACTTGTCGGAATAAATTGAGGAATATATCTGGACAAGCACCAAAGCAGCAAGATTAAAAAAAAAAAAAAAGAAGAAGAAAAAAGTCAATGATAGAATTCAGTTTAAGGAGCGATGGGAATATGTGGCTGTGTATGGGTGGAGTTATGTGTCTTTTGTTTGTGTACGTGCTAGTCCTTGGGAATGTGATTTTTCTTGTTTGTGCGTGGATGTGTGTGTGTGCATGTACAGTATGTCTGTGTGTTTGCAGCTACAAAGTCTTGCAAGATTAATAAAAAGTTCCATCACAGATGCTGTCACTGGGTCGAAAAATAAGTAAAACGCATCCTTGTCATTGTTTTGGTAACAGTGAGTAACAACGAAAAAGCAGTGCCCCAAACACTCTGGCCATGCCTGAGCAGCACATTAATCAAGCGTTTCTGTGTATGTAAAATGCTCCAGGAAGGATTTTATATTCATTCCACTTAATACCACCCCATGGAATCGGAGACATAGCTTTTATAATGGATGACGGCTTCTGGACCAATCCAAGAGACGAAAGCATGAAGTCTGACGCATATTTTTCATGGTCAGATACCAGTGCATACATCAAGCCTGGAAGCAGAGATTGTCCTGCCATTGGGGTAGGTACGTAATGAGGGATGGAGGAGACAGTGAGGCAGATATGTGCCAGAGGCATCTGCTCAGCATATGTGTGTGTTTTGTAGGTTTTTGTAGCTAACAATGACAGGTAAATGGCGACTCGGCAAAAGGGGCTAAGAGAGACAGGGTGTTAAAAAAAAAAGGGGAAAAAAAACAGAAACCAGTTTGCTTTGCTTTCCCTTCCTCTGATTCATATACTCCATTACTCTTACACAAAGTTGAATTCAAGCCGACATGCACCTTACGAACCCCCCTCTGTTGCTCACATTGGGGTATCAGCATCAATATGCTAGCTGTATCATACCAAACAAGAGCATTAAACTCTAACGTCAGTCTCATTGTTCCCGTAGCCGATCCACTTAATTAATCTCCTTGTGCCAGGGCACCGACACCATCCGCCAAGGCATCCCTGGATTTGCCTAATTTGCTTAATTAATTAAAGAAATGATTTATTTGAGCTCATATTTCAAAATGGGAGAAAATTGTTTGTAGAGCCAACTGAGGCATGTACTCTTTTGTTTTGACTGTGAGATGCCTCTTGAAGCATTGAAATTTGAGCTGGCTTCGGAGAGTGTGGATGTCAGTCATTCATTTGCAGCAGCATAATGCATAGCAAAGAGTGAATTCTACATGCATTTAAATGCGACATTAATTTAGGCAAGTAACTTTCAACAAGGGCTATGTTTTATTAAGGGGAAGTAAAGGGATGATTACAGCTACATTCTTTCACTCTGTTGAAGTTAAACAGAAAAATGGTTCAATGACGTTAGGCTTTGTACAGTCAGCGAGAAGAAACGGGCCTTATAAATTCTGAAGTTTAATATGAGTGGGCGGTGCAAGGCTTAAAATTACAGAAGCGGGCCAAAAACATTTGGAAAACTTTGTGCAGTGCTATGCATTGTGCACCAACCCGAACTGCTGACGGATTTTCTAACCAATAACGAATGATGAGATGCAGTTGAGTGCTTAGTCCCAAATTGGTCAAAAAATGCTTCCTAGTGTTAGACAGGTGTCAACTCAAATTTCAGGAACTGTCACATGGCAAACATAATTTGTGATTACCACAGCAATGTGTTTCACAAACTTACATTTGCAAATCAGCAAAAACCACAATATACAGAACAATATCAGTTTTAGTTTTAGTGTTTTTCATGAACCAAAACACTGGAAAAAATAAATATTTGACCTGATGGTGCCACTAGAGGATCAGTGGATCACTAGAACATTTAGTATTATTGCTCTGGGGACTATGAGTGTCTGTACATGGTCTCATGCCGATCCATCAAGTATTTGTCGATATATTTCAATGGTGGTGGACAAATGGTGGTGACATTGCTCTCTCCCTTGCTACAGCATGGGTTAAAACTCATTTCCAGCCTCATATTATGCCTCATTCACAGTGGATGAGGCATGTGCATATGATTATGGGTTTGAAAATGCACAAAACACCCCACAAACTGAACCTTGAAATATGGAATGTATTGCATATACTGTGGCAATGAATGTCAAGGAGAGGCCACTAACTAAACAGGCACAGACAGGAAAACATCAGCTCTTGCTCAGTGACATTCGTATATATCTGGTGCATGGTCACTGCACTTTGTCAGTGTAGGCATGAAAATACATGATCATATGTGATGATAAGCGTACGTCAGTTTTGTCTCAAGTGTAAGGGTGATAAGATGTCAGAGATACTTTTTAAAAAAGGAACAAAGTCTTGCTTTTGAGCACTGTGGCAGAGGTCTAGCGTCCAATCCATGGATGTGAATCTAAAGATGGAGCAATTTATTGCTCCCTCATTAGGTTCAGTTTAGGCTATTCTGTCACTTGAACTCTCACATAAAAGTTTGATCGCTTTGAAAACGGTTTTGATGGTATTCTTAAAAATGCCTCTGGTTTGATGCTGTGATGATTTTTTTATTTGCCTCTCTTTTCCTAGGAGTGGATTATGCTTTTCCCATAAGCCACAATAGGCTTCCTGGAAATAGATAATAGTGTTGCAGTTATGGAAAAAATTACTTCATTTTTATACCCTACCCTAGGGGTGGCCTCCACAGCCGCCATTTGGATGCCAGCTTATTCCACAGCTCCTTTCTGAATACTGAATTTTTTGTGATTTGTACAGCAGTTTAAGTAGGCCTGACTTTGTCAGGATATGTCTTATTTGAATAGAATTGTTAGATTTGAATATAAACTAAGGAAACTTGGTTTAAAATCCAGTTTTCTTTGTATTCCGTTTCATTCCTCACTTTAATTTTACTCCCAGAAACATTTTGTTTGGCATTTGGCATGGAACTCAGAAATCCCTTTCAGTTTTTATGTTCTTCCATAATGAGTGAAAAATCAATACCTGTTTGGTATGGGGAATAAAAAAAATGCCCTTTGCTTCCCATGGCATCCAAAGTGACTACTTGACATTGCCAAATTGCTGTCAGAACTTGCAACCCAAGAGGAATGAATGACAGCACATTACAAATGGCAGGGCGGGGTTAAATACTTCTGAATGTTTTATAGGTGTCCGTACTGGGACCTGTGTATATCTTCTAAATAAATGAATTAGACTCCCCATCCACTCTGCCTAGTTGCACAAGCATAATTTGGTAAGCACTCAATGATGCCATTTAAAGCGGACTTGCAGCTGGCCGAATGGTGTTTAATGAGGACAGATATTGACAGCAAGGTCAAGTGGCAGTGGATGTTAGTTTACATTAGGCTGTATAATGTGCGTGTGCGCGTAGAGCATGTATGTGTTTGTGGTGTCTGGAGCGGAGGCTGCGGAGAGAAATTGCCAAGTATCCCGGCAGACCAGCTCACAGGGCAAAAATGGTGGGCGTGCAATACCACAGGGTTTCCGACACTGCATAGCAGCAGGGGTCAGGCAGTAATTTTTGGGTGTGGGTGGAATGTGAGGAGCAGGAAGGGCAAACAGAAATCATGCAGAGAGACAATGCAGCGACTTATGATTGAGTCAAATTGGGAAATTAATTACGTTTTCCTTCTTGAGCCACACATGTGAAATCTATATAAGCAATAAATGCATTTTATCCCTCGACTACAAAATAAAACGCATCTATATATGTGTAGCTATTTTCCATATGTGACATATCTGAATTCTGATGACTCCGTAAGACTGGGCACATGATTACATGTTGCAGTGTTAGACACTATAGTGCTGTGTATGCAATTCTATCAGCTTTTTAATAATGAGTGAGGGTATGATGGTGGTGGGAATGAAGCATGGTGTGGCTGTCTGTCCTCCCGCCCATATAATGAAATTTTTACTGCAGCTGTACATGACTACAATACATGCCTCGAGGCCATGCTATATGCATTTTGCTAATTATTTAGATTAGATTCTCCGCCTCTAAAAAGCATGTTGCTAATAACATGCATAGATATTTAGATTTTCTTTGTGTGCGTGTGTTTGTGTGTTGGGGGTTGAGGGGCTTTCTGTCTATTAAATGTGTGTATGTCTTCCTCTCCATATGTATGTACATCTCCAAAGTCCAAGACCATAGATGAATTTGTATAAATGTAACATTTTATACCATTTAATTCAGCAGAGATTTGGATGTTAATGTTTTTCTTTTTGTTATTAAGAAAATATCAAATATAATGAATCAATTATTTCCTCAATTCTCATTTGAAGTACTGAATAAAAAATGCCTCTGAAAATGATTTCTTCCACCATGCACACAATAGCAAACAGAGGAAGTAATATTCTGGGTAAATTTTTGGCTAGTAAGAAGGATGATTTTTTTTTTTAATGGGTACTATTTACCTCGGTTCCTAGCTTTGTGGGGGCTACTCGTTTTCTGGCAGAGTTAGATGAGATGATTGATACCATTCTCATATCTTTATGCTAAACATGAAGCTTCCAGGAGAAGCCCATTGGAAGACTGGGAAAACAGGGATCCCGTATATTTCCCAAAGCTTCAAACTATCCCTTTAAAAACCGCTAATTCAATGTAAAGACCACCAGTCTAACTGTATTTATAAAAGTGTCTGGCTAGCTCTCTCCGTGTCTGTGCCTTTCACAGCAACCAGACGATCGATCAGGTCTTGTTTGGTATTGTTTGGTGACATTGAGCCTTGCAGTTCTTATATCAATGGAAGCTCTATGAGAGCCAGTGAATGCCTTCTTCAGCATACGTAGAATGTTGCCTAAGGGCCACACAACAGCAAACAGCGAAGTGCTGTTTCCAGTTGCCCAAGCTCAGATACACAGGCACTTTCTGTTGATAAAAGGTCAGAATAATGGCATTTTGTCACCGGCACAAAAAAACACTCTTGCAGATGAAGACCATATTCTTTCCATTTTTTTTTTTTTTTAAATCCTGAATAAGTCCTGAATTCTTTCGTTGTATGTGGTATTGTTGCTGTCGTTGAGTGTTGCAGGAGCAACTCGAGGCATTAGATAACTGCAGAGAAAAATACAGGCGCCTTCCCTCATTAGACCTTTATTTGACAACAAGGGGAAAAAAAAACAACCAAAAGGAGTAAAGGATTAATTAGTTATTGTTTCTTACACAGCATTTGAGCTGTCAGGGCAAATTATAACATGTCCATACACAGTCAAAAAAATAATAAAGATCAGATACTGTATGCCCCAAACTGAGGTTCATCACCGATACAGCAGGCCAATTATGGGCAAGATGGTGTGTGACCCAGCTCTCTGTTTCCTCAGCGCTGTCATTGAATAAATCAAGCGTGCACAGTAAGTGGTGATTTTTCCTCAATCAATATGATGTATTGTCAAGTCTGCATTTGTAACAAAGGGGCAGGGGGATCAAATGATACTGTGGCGCAGATTAGCCCATGAGACCTTGGGGATAAGAAAAAGAGGGAGAGAGCGATAGAGAGATGGTGGTGTGGTGGAGGTGGGGCGATACTGGAGATGGCCTTCAGTATGGCCCAGTGGCCTCATAAGGGAATTCAATACAGCCATTGACAAAAGAAGGCTTCCATTGTGGAGGAACCAGTCTCCTTTGGGAAGCTGTTCCATTTCCTTATTAATTGTGCTCTCATTAAAATAAAAGGAAGGAGAGAGTGGAATGGATAGTGCAAGAGTAATGGTAGCTCTTCAGCGTGGCCTCCTTGTTTGGAAGGATGCCAGGGTCAAGTAGTTTACAGTTGCAGTGCTTTACACAGGATGGAAAATGCTTGAGTTTGTGTATTTTATGTACCACATGTACAACACACAGACCCACAGACCCACAGACACACACACACACACACACATTCCCTCCCTCCCACTCCCTCTCAGACTCTCCCCCACACAAGGACACAAATCTTCCTTACTGGCCCCCATCATTTCTTCTACAGATGTACAGTATCAAGGCCCTGGGGGTCACAGCTTGGCCAGCACAGCTGTCAGCCATGGGAGGAGCCATCGGTTTAGGCCATGGATCACTGATATCCTGACCAAATACACTCCCTAAAGTAGCCCATGATCCTCTGCTTAAAAGATAATTCCAGTTTATTAAGACTTGGGTTATATTTTTGTAGTTTTATTGGTTATGATAACATTGTGTCTGCCTAAGTAGCTGCTGAGATGTGGGAACACGGCAACAAGTTATTATGTATTAATTCTTTTTTTTTTTTTTTTACTTCTTCATCCAAACAGGTGGCTCACTGGGCTTAAAACCTTTATGATCCTCTGGCGTCTTGCGGTTCTTGGTCCAATAGTGTTAACTTTTACAATTTATGCCACGTCCGAACTTCAGCACTGAACTTTGTGGTAGAAAGATCTTATACCTGAGAGAAATGATGGGCATAACTCTGGAAATATGACCCAGGGTGCAATAAACTCCAACCTTCTTTAACGTCCTTCTGTGCTCGGGCAAGGATAGAGACGTTGTCCAGGTAGGGAGGAGGTCAGGCTGGTTAGGTCGGTAGAGCACAGGAATTAAACAAAGGAGACAGCTTTTTGTTTCCTGTTTGGAACCAAAAGTCAACACTGTTTCTTTTATCCATGACCGTACCATAACCTTAACCGTACTGCTTTTATTATGGTAACCTTGAAGACAGAGGTCCTGTGTGCCTGCTGCTGGTACACACCCATGAGTTGCATCAGAGTGTGGGAATAAACGCCAATACGTTAAAGATATAAATACATTTGTGTGTTCAATATGGTCTTGCTCACTTTTTTTCTTTTAACTACAATATTTCACTATATTCTGGATTTATTGAATTGTTAATCCCCCTTTTTTTGACATTCTATTCTCAAGTGAGATGGAGATTACCATAGTGAAGATGTCTTTTTTGGGAGGAGGGTGTAAAGGGCAGGAGCCATAACTTTCACAGGCATCTCCCTATGCCTGAGACCCTACAAAAGGACCAGCTGTGTCAAATGAGAAAAATTGCAGGTGCACATTCCCCAGTGGTGCACTCCCTCTTGCCTCCCACTCTTCACACACATGAACACTTACAAGTACATGCGCGCGCGCACACACACACGAACACACACACACACACACACACACACACACCATGCCTCCATGATCACTGGCCCTCATTTGGTAGCAGGAGGAGGAAGGGGGGGATTAGAAGGAGATCCTTTTTCACTGTGATAATGCTCTCCTTTCTCCGCTACAAGATGGACTGAGGAAAGGGTTGAAACTGGAGAGGCAGAGTGAGCGATGTCATTCCACAGCAGGCAGCAGCATCACACAATATGGCATGCCATTTTTATAGGCCCGCTGCAGATGTGTTTCTCAGCTGCATGTTGGCCCTGTGCATACAATGGTGGGTATTTTGTACTGGGGTCACGGTGGAGATCACGGGGACTCCCATTTCACTGGGAGGTCTTGAATTAACCCTCAGCACCATTTTTTCATGTCCGAAAATGAGCCAGATGGGAATACACGCACATTAAACACATTCTGCGGCAATTAGTGCAACTTTTATAAATCACATCTCTAACTTGGGGATCTTCGTTGCGGCATTTCACTTTGTTTACATCACTGAAACTCGTCGTTTGACAACATGACCCTTTAAAATGAAGCAATGCATCTCCTTGTGAAACATCGCACCTATCAATGAGTAGTTTCAACAAAGAGAGATTTTCCCTTCTGTGTTTAATTTCAACATTTTTCTCAGCCAAAAGAGCTGAAACAATTTTACAAAAACAAAATTTAGGTGAAAGTCAGAAAAAATGCAATTTTGTCTTAGTTCTGTTCTTCTTTTTTTATCCTGTTAAATTTTAGGAGTGATGAGATGATTATCTTATAACCCTTTGGAGCTGTAACTTCCCCCAGGTTGGAAACTACTGACATAAAACATGATGAGAATAGTAGTCTAAAAAATTTAAAAAATATGACCCACAAATTTTAAAAAAGGGAAAAAAAAAAAATCTGTAAAAATCGTTCACACATATTAAGCAGATCAAGACAAATAATTATATCTAATCAACATGATTCTTGTAGTAATGGAACATGGACATTCTCCTTCAACCAATTCATTTATAGTTATTTGTTGTTTCAGAGAAAAATTAAAAACCATTTTAAAATGTATTTAGAGCCCAAGAGTATGTATGAAAATTCATGGGCCACTTCTAAGTTGAAATGGCATATGCCTGGTTAACACATGTAATGAATATGTCTTAAGCCTCAAAATAAAGGAGTGAAAACAAAACCTAGTATTCAAAGGATTAGACATCCTGTTGCTGACAAATTGGGACAACCCAGCTGATAACCAGATGGCTCTTCTGATTTCTAGGCCATTAAAGACTGTTTGATATTTATGTTTTAGGGGAACTTACAATGATTTGCAGCAGTTGAGTCCTAAACAAATGCGTCTTTGAAACTTCTCTGTTTCAAGTAACAGGTTTGCCGTATGAATTAGTTGTTTTCTGAGCTGCAATCCTGTCTCAGCGTGTTATTGTACCACGCATTTCACTTTCAACCCAGCCAGTCGAGGCAGACGGCCGCCCACCATGAGCCGGGATCTGTTCAACGTTTCTACCTGTTAAAAGGGAGTTTTTCGTTGCCGCTGTCACGGAGTTCATGCTCATGGGGGAAATGTTGGGTCTCTGTAAATAATAACTATAAAGAGTCTGGTCTAGACCTGCTCTATATGAAAAGTGCCCTGAGATAATGTCTGTTTTGATAGGAAGCTATATAAATAAATTTGAATTGAATTATATTGAATTACAGCTTTACACCTGCTTTTGTGAGACCACGAGTGGCCTCTTTTGCAGAAAAATTTCACATTCCTTCATAATTCATGCCTCTTTTGCTTGTTGTCTGGTTCCACTATACACATTAAGAGATTTAATGTGTGAGCACCAAATATGTACATGTTGCTTAATGCATATTCACTGCTCAATTATCTCTGCACAGCAACCCTCTGCCTGATACCTGCCATTTTGAATACAGAAGAAAAGACGATCAGAGGGGATCATCGCAGCCGTTTGTCTCAGATGTAGCGTAGCCACCCAGGCTAATATAAGCGGCATGACATGATCGCATACATGTGGAATAAGATAACTTCTCACTCCGTGGGTGGTTGAGGAATCACTTTTTCACATTTTTTCACAGGTTCAATAATAATACCTTTTGACACCTTTTGTCAATCCGTTTTCTATTTCTCACAACCTTTTTATCTCGTCGTAATTTTTCTTTTTTCTCACAAATCCCTCTCTACAGCACCTTAACTCACAAACACCCTTTCTACCTTTCCTTTTTCTTTTGCTTCAACTCCTTGACTGGCAGTATTGTCATTGCTAACCATTTAGCTTGCTCGCCAGCAAAGTTAGCTCCTTAGTCACCGTGGCTCCGTTTGGAATGAACTTTTAGTCGCCATGTAGGATCTCTAATGTGGCATGTCGCTTGTACCATCTCGGAGGACAGTCTGCGGCAATGGGGGAGGATTTACATAAGATTGAATCACCCTCCTACACCCTGCTACTGATGTTGTTGCTCAGGGAGGAGGAAGTGAAAAAGAGCAAGCAGGGGGTCTGATTGGAAAATTGTCATCCTTGAACAGTGTCACGTTTTGTACATGTAGGTGTATGCACCAGATAGCAACTTTCCCCAGGGGCAAACACCCCCACCCAATACATAATGTATTAAAGTGGGCATATGCACACACAAACACACATGTAAGAATGAACAAACCACAGGGGAGGGAACAAAAGAAGCGGGTTGCAGTTAAGGAGAGATACAGACAGCCTTTAATCTGTTGATGCCACTCAGCACGTCAGGTTGCACCACCCTTTGGATTCTGACAGTATATAGGGCAACCCCCCCCCCCTTTCCCCATAACTGCTTCCCCACTTCAACCTACTATTAATCATGTGAATATAAATGTGTGAAAACATCAGGAATAGCTGCAATAACACCCAATTAAGATTCTAGTGCTATATATGCGACTAAAAATGAATATTTTTGCCAGTGCTTGATGTTATGAATGTGAGTCCGCCTGCACAAATAATTATGAGAAATATGAAATACTGTCTGTTAACCTCAAAACACAACAGATGAATGTTAGTGAAATCATATTTTAATGTTTTCAATTAAATCATATTTTGTTTTTCATCATGTAAGTAAACATTACAGCATAGGGCTTTAATTGGTATTATTTCACACATTTTGCCCCTCAGATATTACACTGCTGTAAAAATTACAGTCGCAGGAGTATGAGAAATAGAATTGGCTTAGGTTATTTCCAAACGTGCTTTGCCATGGGAAAACAAATCAACACAACATAATTCACAGAGTTTGGTCCCTGTGCAAGCATACTTTTGATAAAATAGAATACAAACAAGTTCGTACAAAGACGGTGTTATAGTTAGCTCCGGTTTCCAGGTTTTCTCTATCAAATGGCAAAAAATTGAAAAAGGATCATCCATATTTTCCACAACCCTAAATTCTAAACAAGGCTTTTTTTTTTTTTAATGCCGCCCTCCCAACAAACACAAAAGGAAATTGCAACTCAAGATTCATCAACAACCACTAATGCTGCTTTATGTAAATTGTGCTGCTTGTTTCAGGTTAAAAAATATCAGCCTCCAACTAATTACAGGGTATTGCACTTGCAACTGATGAGGTGTTGGGTTCATTTTGCTGTTGTCAACTGATTGGGGTCATTTCAGACAAAGTGCCTCTTTACCATCACCATGACAATGAGATACAAACATCATAATACAGGAAAAAGTTTATTATCAGTTAAGTTGTGACAGCAGGATTGTTGCTAACTTGTCGCTATTCACGCTGGAGTTCATCTCTATTCGCTCTAAATATTGCCTTTTTAATACAACAATAATAAGTAGAGCCCCGGGGAACCATTCAGGCAGCAGTAGTGCCTGGTTTCTATTAGTTACAATAGAACAGAACAGATATTTTAGGCGTTCTTGTCAATGGTTTGTCCTGTATCTCATGTGAAAGGACCCCATAGAGCTTCTTTAATACTGTGGGTTGCTATGGCACTGAATGAAGTGCACTGAAGTGTTCACATGAATGATGCCTCCCCAAGTTGAGAATGAGATAAAGAGGTATACTGTACATCAGACAATGTATGTGTGATTCAACGCATGTATTTTGAAAAACAAGTTCTTGTTTCTGTTGATTGATGTTAACCATGGCTACAGTCAAACCATCACACAAAACACACAAAAGTGCATAGTGCAGGTAAATACAAAAATATATCACACATACTTTGCATTTACTTAAGTACAACTATAAGATAACTGTACTTCATGTGGGTGTTTCCATGTTATTTTGAAGAACAGAATTTTATCTACAAAGCATATCATCACCTTAATATACATTGATACATTGATACATTATGACATCTGCATTGTAAGAACTTTAATTTTTGACATTGTTTGTAAATTTTGCTGGTAATACTTGTACTTCTACCCAGAGCAATCTTTTGAATCTAGACTATTTACTTATAATCTTATAATCAGGACTAAGTAAGAAAAAGGCTATACTTAAATTTTGCATTTCTAAAGATGATCCCTCAGTGGGAGGTTGGCATAAAGTGGTATTTAAGAATAGTAGCTTTGCCTTACATGATAATAAGAGGTCTAAAAAAGCAACAAAATCTGCTATCACCAAAACAGCTGCCTCAGCATGTTGCGGGAAAGTATGTAGCTTTTTTTTTTTTTCCATGCCGATCGCCTGGTTACTTGTACGTTAGTGTGCCTCTTGTCTGACTTGTCTCAGCTCACGATGCTAAACTTAGCCTGGCTCTTGCCTCCAGTGTGCTGTTAGGCAATTTCAACCGAGGATGTGCTGTAAAAGTAGAGCGGGGAAAAGACCTCTCTCCCCTCACACAAGACAAAAATCAGCCCGTTGTTTCTTTTCTTTGACCTCAATTACTATCAGGGCATGTGTTTCTATAGGGGCGTGTTGAGTCATGCCTGGGCAGGGAGTTGTGTGTATGTGTGTCTGGTGTGTATCTCCTGTATGTTTGTGTGAAAGGGATTGTGCTCATTTTAGCCTAAGAGACACTGTACAGTAGGTGGGGGCCAAGGTGCATTAGTCTTGGCTGAGATGTTCCCTTCAGTGATGCCGGCACATGTGGGTGGGTTACAGGAAAGAGAGAGAGAGTGAGCGGGAGGAGGGAGAAGGCAATGAAAGGAGAGGAAATAGCGAAACGATGTCAGACGTGACGGGAGCTGAACAAAGCCCAGCTCGCTGTCAGGAGCCGCCGCCACGGCAGCTGCCAGCTCCACAGACTCACCTCCGGCTTGGACCGACTGACAAAACGCCACTTTGCTGATAGGAAGCAGGACACGCATCCCTGTTCTGTTTATAACAAGGAGAGGAAAATTGCGAAGTGACAGAAATTCGCTTAAGAGTTAGCACTAAAAATTTTTTTTTTTTTTTTTTTTTTCAAACGATCCAAAAGTTCCAATTAAATCCGATGAATTTTAAAGACAACACGGCTAATCTGAATGAAAATACTGCTTTAACAACACCGAAGGGAATCGCAGATTTTTTTTAAGCTTGAGTGGATTTGACCTAAGAAACTAACTTTGTAATTCGCACACCAAAGTGGATTTTAACACTAGACCTTCATGGGAGACGTGCTTCCCATTTTTTTTGTCTCACCACAGCTATTCACTTAATGAATTAAAGTAGTGATTAATTAAATCGAACTGCTTGCTGGATGGAAAGACTCTTCACCTCTGCGTTATGAGAATGTGAGCCTTCATGGAGTGATGGCAAGATACTTGTATTCGATACTTTGCGTGCAAACAAACATGAGGTTACTGTCTGCTGGAAGTATATCACAGGGGGAAGTTGATGTGCTCTGCAGATTTCCTTCCGTCTAGCGACCAATTTGTTAACATTCGCAGTTATTAGCTTTCACTCTGTCAATAGGTCGTTACAGAGGGGAAAGAAAAAGAGCAATACACCACTACTCTGTAACGACTACACACTCTCAGTGCCATCCGGCAAAAGTTTCACTCGGCTTTTGTAAAGAAAAAACAAAAACAGGTCAGATATTCACTACGAGAGAAGGATGAGCGTATGAGGTACAGCGATTTATTATGGTTGCGCGGTATCTGGTCGTCCCTCAGAGTTAATTTGTTAACACCGAAGTGCTAATTTCCCTCCAGGCATCACGGGCAGTTTGACTGACGGTTTGAAACTCGCATTCGCATGTTGCCGCTCTGTAAAAAAACACCATCAGTCTTTCCCCTCTGCTGGATTTTGTATGTGGGGTGTTGCCAATTAATGCGCTCAAATATGTGTCAGTGAATGCAAGTAGGAGCAGAACAAATGGCTTGTTCATTCGCCGAGTTGAATGGATATCTGGGTCCTGTCACAATGAGTAATGCTAATTGTGCTTAGCAGCATCATTGGTCAAAGTGTCATAAGCCATCAAGTCGATTTGGGAAGTTTGTCAGGATCATTCCTGCAGCCAGCTCATGAATTCATCATTAAAGAGGTGTTATCTGTCATCCACCTGCAGATTTTAATAAAATGGCTTATTTAGGCTCATTTTTAAGGCTGTGAAACCTTTTCAAAAGTTGTCTTACCACCTTGGCAATCTAAGGAAGCATGATTGCAACAATTCCAAGTCTCTCCAGATTCTTCTCATGCAGCACAAACATTGTTTTATTGATGCTTCTCTCTTAAATGCACGATCTGCAGAGTTCTTTGACAGTTCAGTTCCTGGATAATTTTGCACTCCGTGTAAAAAGCCTTTGAGATTTCGTTTGCCTTAGGCCATACGTAAACGTAATTCACTTGGGAGAACAATTTGCCTGAACTGTTTCTCACTTCAAGATAAATAATTCCTCATGCATTATTGAAGACGGTGTACTTTTTTCCAAGTTGTAATTCAGAAGATTCCTCCCCTCTCGTTGCAAACTGACTTATTTTATTTTTTCCTCCCAAGAAAATGTCATTTGTTGCAAACTAGGAAGTGGGTGTGACAGGCTCCCATTGGTCTAATCAAATAACGGGATCCAGATTCATGTGCTAATTAATCACTAGCTCTGGGGGCCGTACCCATCCAGCGAATCTCAGTAGAAAAAGAGACATTTGATCTGTTGAATCAGCTCCCTCGTCTTCTCCTCCTCTCTCTTCCATATATCTTACATTAATTCAGTGGAGTCAGAGTTCATTTGAATGCAACGCCCCCCTCGCACACGCACACAGACGCACACACACGCACACACGCCCACACGCACGCACGCACACACACACACACACACACACACACACACACACACACACACACACACAATAAAAACCGAGCCTCCTTTTTAAGGAATAAAATGTAGTTTCCTCACATAACTGGCGCTTTGCCTGACTCTGCCTATAATTGTAGAGAACATTATTATTTATTGTGAAATTATCTGCTGTGTTTGAGCATGTGCAATTCAGTTGAAGCCTCGAAATGATCTAAAACCATGTTTCTCATGTTTTTCTTTTTATCCAGAATAGTGACTCATTTAGTCGAACTAATTGTAATTGTGTGTGTTGGTTGACCTTAACTCCTTCTCCCTAACAGATTTTCTTGGGAGATGAAATGAAGTACAGGCCCCCCAAGGCCCCCGTTTTGTTACAAATGATGACTTTTAAATGTCATTGTTACTCTGCTCTATAGTGTCTGTTGGTTTGGAGAAGGTAATGGGTCTGAGCTGCGTGTCAGTGACCCAGGAATAAACTCAGCTTTTAAACGGCAAGATTTTCCCATCCTTGCCCGGTATCAGTTTTAACAAACCCACAATCAAAACTCCAAAGCATTTCCTTCTCTGAGTGATTTTTAAAAGCTCTGCAGGGGAGCGACATTTTCTAAACAACCATTTTTCTCTCTGACCTTTCTGCTGCCCTTTTTGGTGAGTAATTGCATTTTTTTTTTTTTTTAAATATTCATTTGTGATTTATGTCATTTGCAGGCATCCGGATTAAAAACAGTGCTCTGTGGTGTGAAAGTAATGGAAGTATTCGGCATGACCCTTACAGCTTGCTTTCCTCAAACAACTTCTTTTTTTTTTTTCCATATTCAGCAGTGCACTTGTCAGAAGAATTATCCTGGGAGAATCTGCAGTGGAGGAAAAAAAAAGAGATATGCAGTGCATATAAATACTCCTCTAAAGTATTAGCGGAAGAGGGAGGAAGCGAGATGAAGTGAATAGAACACGGGAACTTAGATAAGAGGATGGACTTTCAATAAGAGTATTTCGATTTCCAATGGCTGGGTCAATGATGTGTGCAGGTAGGCAGTGATATGTGCAAGTGGGACAGGATGCAGTCTCTGGCACCCGAGGAATATGAGCCCTATCAATCACCGCCTTTGGGTATAAATGTAATTACACTACAGCTGTTGACTAGCTTGGAAATCGGAGACATCACTGGCATGTGTGTACTTGCTTACATTAGGAGATTGTTGCTGCCCATGTTGACAGCATTAAGCTCGCTACTCTCTGATCTGTTTTTTAGTGCTTCTTTCGGGGATCCTTGAATGAGCTGAGCCCTTGTCACTAGATGTTTACAAAGCTTAAGCCAATTATTCTAACCTTTTTTTTAATTTATAGGAAAACATATTGATTAAATTAATCAATTTCAGAATTGAAGGTTATATACAGGCTCCTATTATTAGGGCCTTTTGTGTGTTTTCTGCAAGATAGGATTAGTCTTTTTCATCTAGATTCAATTACTCTTGTCATTTATTGAAGTGCACCTGCCCAAGTCAACTTGTGTTGTTTCTTTTCTCTGCTGTTGTGTGTTTCCTAGAAGTATGGTGGGATCCAGACCAGCACTTTTCAGGGGCGGAATAAATCTCCCCATTATGAGGAAGATAATTGACGAATAATTGATGGCTTTCATCACCGAATTGAATACAATTATTTAAATCTGTGATGTGTTAGTGGCAAGAGCTTTATTTACTTTATTTATTTTATTGGGGTATGAATGAATTAGGAGATGATGAGGGACTTCTTTTGTTGTTTCACCTCTGTGTGTGGCTTTATCTTTTCTCTGTTTTTTGTTTTACTTTGTTTTGTTTGTCTATTTTCAGGTAAAGATTATAAGTTGTACCAGACATTTAAAAACCAAAAGTGACAGAAATTGCATACCCTCTCGACAGTGCGTGCCTGTCTGACGTATATCATTATTATATTCTATTGATATCGTTGGCGTTTTTTTTTTAATCACAGGTGTGGCAGGGAGCATATAGTTGGGTTTTAGAACTTTTGTTTTTGTACGAAACGATGCTGATTAAAAACAAGCGAAAACGAATTAAAACAGTAAAGTTCAAGCCTGTGAAACCAAAACAGTGAGCGGAAAGATGCTAAAAGGGGAGCATCAGAATGAGGTGATAATTTTCTTTAGGTTTATCGTTCTGTGCGAAACTTTCCACATATGGATTTGATCCATTTTTAACATGAAAATATTGCTGTGAGCAGTTTTAAATCATCATATGTTTTCAGTAAATGGCCTTAGACACACTATTTTTAGCATACCCCTTCATGTACCTAAACTACGCACTTAACTGAGGTACATTTTAGAAAGAGTAGTTTATTAATGAAACATTTAAGCATGTCTGCTAAAATGCTCTTATCCTGAACTATGCAGATGGAATGAAATGATGGATGTCATGAAGGTGTTTTTCATATCTTTTTATAATAGGTATGACAAAATAATTTTAATTCAAGATCCGGTTAATAGACTTCATCAGTGAACGGAACTGCCTAAGGTTTCAACATGCCGGGAATGTCAGTTATGCGTTGTCAAATGGTCATTCCATTAAGGTGTGGTTAAAAGCTCAGAATTCAACCACAGTTGGTAATAGCTGACATTTAGTCCATGGCGCTGATCCTATTTGCTGCTCACGTATTTGAATGTTAGGAAGGATGTAAAAAGGAGACTTCTTTTACTCTCATAAAAGGACCCTTTAGTATCAGTTCTGGAGCCTTCAGTCACGTGACCAGTAAATTGTAAACCTTTAGAGTTTTTTATACATTTATATATATATACATTTATTTTATTTTTAACTAGAAATTTGAGTGGCTAAAATTCCATGACGACTGGGAAAACTCCATCTGCTGATGAGGGCACAACAGTACTAAACGTACCCTGTGGTGGGATTATTATGTCAATTCTTGTCTCTAACACAACACGTTGATAACAGTGCCAAAGAGTCTTGGTTAAAAAGAAATGTTCATTTATTGGTCTGAAGGTAAATGGACAATTCATCATGATATTGATTTCAGGGAATATGGCCTCACCCTGTTTTCACATGTGGAAATACTCTCCTTTCTCAGTCAGTCTGTCCTTCCTGATGAATGTCTCTGCTGTATGTCATCTAACGGTGGCTCATGCAGCTCAGACTCGTGTCTGAAAGGATGTTTATAAAAATCCATAACTGCCATAGTCCTCCGACAGTCTCTCTGGCCAATGTTTAGGTATCTCGCTCATTTTTTATTCTCGCTGTAAACACAAGAGCTCTTCCAGCCTGTTGTGCACGTGTCTGCTGGCGAGAGAGCCTGAGCCTCCGCCGTCGCCGTGAGTGGGCGTGTGCGCATGTGCCTGTGTCAAGGAGAGGGAAAGCAGCGACCCCTGGACTTCCGCCGCTCGGTCCCACTAGCCCTCCCGGCCATTTTGGCTCCGCAATAAACCGCTGATTTTTTGCCAAACAGACTCTCAGCTTTGGCTTTAGGCAACAAGAACCTTTTGACCCTTTGCCTCCTGCCTGTGTGTAACTTAACTGAAGTGCCCCGTGTCACCTTGAAATAAAATAAATGAAGCAGCTCCTATGATTTATAGATTCCAGTTAAATGGAAATTGTAACCTTTTGCATGAGACACACTCACCTGTGGTTCCTTTGTCTCTTTGTCTCTGTCTGTCTCTAATTTCTCAGTTGAATACCCATGTAATGAATGTTTATTTTCTCACAGCTAAATGTGAACCATGTCTGTTTCCTTATGTTTGATTTGTGTCAATCTCACTCTCTCTTTCCACGACTCCTGGCCTCTCGAGGGTATTGCTCATCCTCCCACTCCAAACAACCAGCATCCTGTCCGCCCACACTCTCTAGGCCGGGGTGGACAACCTCTTCTCATATGTCTCAGTGTCAGACCTTTTGATTGCAAGTCCTCCCATCTGTTCTTGTATTTTCCTGCAGGATTATACAGATTCTTTTATTCATGTCTGAACAGACTCCAACTCCAGGGTGAAGTTAATTTCGCACTTAAGTGCAGAAATCCAATAACAAAATAAGATATAATTCTGTTTTTGTTTTTTTTTTTTGTTCTTTTATCTATCCTTTGCAGCCTTCAGTCGAGCACCCATTCCCATGGCAGTGGTGAGGAGGGAGTTGTCCTGCGAGAGTTACCCCATCGAGCTGCGCTGCCCGGGCACTGACGTCATCATGATTGAGAGCGCCAACTACGGCCGCACCGATGATAAGATCTGCGACGCTGACCCGGCACAGATGGAGAACACCAGGTGTTACCTGCCAGATGCATACAAGATCATGTCGCAAAGGTAAGGATCTATTATACTGTATATCAAAGGTTTAGAGACATGATTTACAAGATATTGTCTGCAGCACTAACTGTAGATGTATCAATTTTAAGGTTACAGCTCTTTCCTTTTTCATCATTTCAATGCTCTATGAATGATAGTCTCCAGTTCAGAATAATGGAATTTGAATATTTGCATTTAAGAATATGTGCACACACAGTCACACTCAGTCACACTAAAAAATTTGCTTGCTTTATGCTGTTAGTATTTGACTCAAGTAGCTGTATGTTTGTAAAAAAACAAAACAAAACAGTTTTTCCTTATGAAGCAATTATTGATCTTACGTGCTTCCCAGAGGATGGAAATGTAATGACTTTGTAGAAATACGTGCATCTAGTTTTTATTTTTATTTATTTTTTTAATGTAGAACACAAGGTGTCTCAGTGATTATGAGGATTGGACTTTGAGATTTGTTAAAAGTAGAAAACACAGGATAATGTTAATAAAGTCATTTCTGGTTTTAGAAAATGAGTACAGAAGCCTTCCATATGTGGCTGCTAGTCTATACCAGCTGTATTCCCACTGACACAAATCGATGTCATTTGAAATAATATGAATACATTATTAGTTATTTGTCAAAATGAAAATGTGCTCGATGAGATTTGCTGCCAGATGTGAGCCGTCTTTTAGAGTTATGACCCATTTGTGCAGAAAGCGGGACATGGAAACCTATTTGTCAAGGTAGATGGACTGTATTCTTACTGTTGTTTGGCTTAAGCAGTGTTATTGATTGCTAACATTAAGGTAATACATACACAAGTTTTGGGGTTTTAACCATGTAGTCTGTAAAGTCCATCTCAGGTCTTTAGTTGACTTATTGCAGCACTTAGGGCAAAATGAAGACTCCTCTTGTGGATATCATTCTAAGTGTGGTTTCTCTTGCCTTTGAGGTCAAAACACCCTTGAACACTCAGAAGGAATGGACTTTATCTAAATTGCTACTCAGCTTTAACATTTGTCTACCCCTTTTTATTTCCAAAGCTTAACGTATGTCCACTTCTTTTTTATTTCCAAGGCTTTAGTTCCACGTCGGACATTCAGAATACTAATGGACCTTTGGGCTTTATCAAACAATTGCTCTTGGCTTTTTAGTTTGGTACCACGGAGTTCAGATAATCAGCTGTGTGAAAAGCAGCTGATGGTAAAGAGAGGTAGTTTGAAACATGTTGTCAGATAATTGATGCACCCTGTAGCTCCCTTGTTCTCCAGCCGCCCACTCAGACTAAAAATCCCTGCAGGAATGAATCAATGAGTCTGCTTCTGTCAGGAACACAAAACTAACATAAAGTAACAGGGAAAGCACATCTTTTTAGCATCTTGTTGCTACCAGGGCTTTTCACTGATGCTAAAAGGTAACTACAACCCAAATCAGAGCCCGAGCCCTTTGTCTCAGGAGAGGAAGTTGCTAAGTGGATGGAAGCCGTGGGTGGTATGATTTGAAAATGGGTGGGGGGTGGGTTGGTGCCAATGATATTAGTGGCTGTGGCAATATAGCTACACATTAGCATGCAGAGGTTAGTACCAAAAAAGAACGCCACCCCCAACTATTTCATTGTTGAGCCGTCAAAGCTGTTGCTAGGTACCTGCGGCTAAGCTCATTAGGTTTAGAAAGAAAACGAGAACAAAACAGAAACAAGTAATTAAAAAAGAGAAAGTCTTGAAATACTTGGGATAAGGCAGAGGTTAAAGCACAAATGAGGATAGAGTGAAGTGAACAACAGTGTCTCATGTTAATGTATGTCTGAGTGAATTTACAGCATTGCTTTCTCTTTTTAAATTGCAATGAAGTCGTTTTGATAAGATTTTGAGTCTGTACTTCAACATTAGCACAAGATTTTGTAATTTATCACACAGGAATTTATTTTCATACAATTAATTTTTTTTTTTTTATAGTGATGCAAAATAAGTTAATTTCGCAATTTGTGCAATGATGATTATTAATTTATTTCTCTTTTCTTCCTCTTTCTCTTCTCTCCTCCTCCTCTCCTCTCTCCTCCTCATCATGTACACACTAATACTCATAACAAAAAAAAAAAAAAATATAAAAACTATATAATTATTATGATTAAAACATGATTAGTCACCTTCCTATTAATTATGGTTCCATTTGGTTTGGTTGATTGATTTCTTTAAGGTCGAAGAAGGATGTGTAAAAAAAGAAAAAAAACAAAAGGAACAAAAAAAATGGATTTCTTTTTTTTTTTTTTTTTTTGTTTGTGAAGGTGAGTTAGCAATACCAGTGTTAGCCACGGGGCAGTGTTTGTGTGAAGAAATCATAGCCTGAATCACTACTTAAATGTATATCACCCAATATCAGTTTTCATGACTCCGTGTCAGGGACAGCCGTGGTTGGAGACCTTCTGCTTTCGGGTATCCGTCCTTCCGTCCATCCCATTCATGTGATCGCGACGGCTCAGGAGTGCTTTGAGGGAATTTCTTTAAATTTGGCTTTAAATTTAAAGGATGAACTGTTTAGATTTTTGTGGTCAAAGATCAAAGTTCAAGTTCGCAGTGACCTCTCAAAACATGTTTAATTCATTTGCTAAGAAGGATAAAATATACCTCATACCTTTTATCAAAGTCTTCATTACATATATCATATGATTCTGGATAGACATGGATAAATAATGCAACTTGACTTTTCGATGATGGCCTACAACCTAGTTTCATACAAACAAATAGCATAAACATGTATTCCTCATTTTTAGAGAATTAAGCAAAGAAATACCCTGAATAAGAACCTGAGGTGTTAACATAAATCTCTGAGGGGCAAACTGTTATGGTGATGCTGTTTCTAAGTTACATCAAACACATCCCTGGCATTTCTGCATTATGACTACTTCTTGCTTATCAGCCAATAAATATACAGATACTGCTATATTGGGCATAAGCTAGTTTTGATCAGTATTATCAGTCCAGTTGATCTATAGGTCAGGCTCTAACAAAGACACTGCTTAGCATCTTATTTACCATGAAGTTTGTAGTGAATGTTGGTCCACCATTCGTCTTAGTTGAAGCTGACTTGAATACATGCCGTCTATAAATGACTGTACACCACAAGGAATTCAAAACTGTACCTCGAATCCATCCATACTACATAATAATGCCAAGCAGGTTTTTTGGTATGCTGTGTGTTTACACTGGAAAATGGGACAAAATTAAGTGTACTCAGAAAAAAGGTAAGTATGCATACTAAAAATTACTTGAACACCGTCCCTCAATACATTGCGAAAAGGGAATGTAGGTGCTATTCACAGCTTCAAACAAATAAAGAAATTGCTAGTAATGATGAAACCAGCTCCCAAAAGATCTTAGAAAACAAGTATTAAATATTTAGAAAACCCCCAAGCCTCCTCTTTGTAAAGCATAATTGGCATCGAAATGACTGAGAATTTATTCATTTCCAGCTGGAAATAAATGGTTGAAAAAAAAAGTATGGCAGTTTGAGGTATTCTAAGTGCTTAAACTGTATACTATAAAACTGTGTACATTCGGTATGTAGTACAGAATTGGGAGACAGCAGTCAGTTCAGAGATTGGTGACTAATCTAATCTAATTTCAGTCTTAATTTAACAAACATAAACTGGTTAAGGTGTAATAATTTGAGCATTACCTTACAATTACCTCTGAGCGTTATCTTAATCTAATTAACATGCTTGTGGGTGCTCTGATAGTATTTTCCTCCTGTAGGACTCAACATTTTTTTTTTTCCCCCCTCTAGTCTGTGTACCACCTGCCTCCCCTGCGGGCACCGGTTAAGTCATGGTGACTGGCAAGCGTGGTAGTTAGCATTCACATCCCGTCTAAAGACGAGCCAAGCTGCTGCTGGCTTAGTATGTGTGCCAGGCTCGCATCCATCACCGGCAAATGCCCAGCCATGTCACGGGTTCACGTGAGCTGTCAATACACATTTAGGCAGCTCAGTCCCCCTGCTCCCCTGACCACTAAGAGCGCTCAATTGATATTCAGCTATCAAACTCAAGCACTACCTGTTCCAGTTTAGCCTGCTTTAAAAGGTGTATACTAGGCTGCTCTGGCAAGGTGTTTGGTTCCATTACAGTCTTTTAAGCAGGGGCTTATAGCACCCTGTATGTGAGTGACAGCACGCTACTGAGCCTTTGAGTGCTGTAATGCATCTCAAAATGAAGGTTGTCTCCTACCATGCTGTGACAGGTCGAAGCGAATGGGTCTTTTTCATTAGCCATTCCTCCCTTGGTGCTTTGAACATCATGGCTGTGCAGAACCCAAAGCCTCTGGGTAAACATGTCCCCTATAGATGGTGCCGTATTACATGCTTTATAGAGGCTAATGATGCTGAAATTGAAACACGCTACCGTAGATTAATTTAGCACAATTTGAGGCCATTTGCGTCGTGTATACAATGCATCGAGAAAGTATTCAGACCCCTTCACTTTTTTCATATGGTTATGTTGCAGTCTAATACAAAGCTCTTTGCAATTTTTCCCCTCTCATTATTCTACATCTATGAGATGTTTCTACGCCTTGATTGGAGTCCTACTAAGTTAAATTCAATCGATTGAACATAAATTGGAAAGGCACACACCTGTCAATATAAGGGCTCAGAAGGGACAATGCATATCAAAGCAAAATCCAAACCATGAGGTCGAAGGATCTGCCTGCTGAGCTTGAAGACAGGATTGTAATGAGGTACAGATCTGGGGAAGGCTACAAAAAATTATGCTGCATTGAAAGTTTCCAAGAGAACAGTGACCTCCGTAACTTTTAAATGGAAGAAGTTTTTAACAACCAGGACTCTTCCTAATGCTGGCCACCGAACTGAGCAGTCGAGGGAAAAGGGTCTTGGTAAGAGAGGTGACCAAGAACCTGATGGTCACTCTGGCTGAGCTCCAAAGATCCAATGTGGGGATGAGAGAAGCTTCCAGATGGACAACTTTCAATGCAGCCCTAATGAAAACCTGGTCCAGAGTTCTCAGGATCTCATGCTGGGCCAAAGGTTCACCTTCGAACAGAACAATGACCCCGAGCACACAGCCAGGACAACGCAAGGGTGGCTTAGGGACTACTCTATGTATGTGCTTGATTGGCTGAACCAGAGCTCTGACTTGTTCCCAGTCCCAGTTCCCAGACCTGAAAATGAGTGTCCACGAGGGTCCCATCCAACTTTACAGAGCATGAGAGGATCTGAAGAAAAGAAAGACGGAAAATCCCTGAATCCAGGCGTGCAAAGCTTGTTGCATCATACTGAGGAAGCCTCAAGGCTAAAATCACTGCCAATGGTGCTTCAACTAAGTGCTGAGTAAAGGTTTTGAATATTTATGTCAATGGAATATTTCAGTTTTTCCGTTTTATTAGATTTGCCAAGAATTTTCAATTCTATTTTGTCATTATGGGATATCAGGTGTAGATTGACAAGGGGAAAAAAAATGAATTTAAACAATTTTAGCATAAGGCTGCAACATAACAAAATGTGAAGTGCAGCTGACACTGAATACTTTCTGAATGCAGTGTACACACATACTGTCTGTGATGTTTGTTATCATTACCATTCCCTTGTGGGATATTTTTGGAGCTTATTGTTTGGGAGCCGAGGCGTCTGTTGAGGCGTCTGCCTCTTTCCAACACATGTACAGATCTAGTGCCACTTCCCTCTGTGTGGAATCACTGGAGAGGCCGGACACTTGTGCTATCAAACAACAGTGACCCTTTTCTCATCAGAGCCCCGGCGTCTCTCTCCTCCCTTTTTTGTGTTCCCCTCTTCCTTTCCCCAGGGCGGTGTGGCCTTCACAGCCAGTAATTACAGGCTATATCAAAGCTATATATCACCTTATATCGCAGGAGACCTCAGCAGGCACCTTGAGGGACATATGATAGCATTGTCGAAGGCTTGTGCATGACCCCTGAAGGAAAAAAGAAGGCCCGGAAGAGGCAAACTCCCCTATACAACACGTACACATCCGAACACACACATCCACTTTCTTGTTCCTATCTGTCCACTCTTCTCTATGTCTTTTGTATTCTTTATTTTTGTTTCCTCAGTCTCTGTGGGATTCTTTGCGCTGCTGTGTCATCAAACTTGTCATTTCAAAGAACAAAGAGCAAAATATATTTTTTGTCTTCTAGCAGTTTGTATTTATGTAAACGACACTCTTGCTCAAGGTTAATAGATGTAACAGCTTGATGAGTCTCTTGAGGATGGTAAAACAAAATGAATGCAACCTGCAATTTGAACCTGATGGCCTTGTGATAGCTGACATTCAACCGTCCTGTTAATGACATTCATGTAGAAACAAATGCATCCAGGCCTTTATTTACTTCACCACACTAAGGCCTGGAATGCACGAGACAAATGACTGTACTACTGTTGGATGAAAATGTGCAGACAGAAGGACAAGAATGATTGAGGGATAAGGAGGGAAAAGCAGATGGGAACATCCTTTCTCCTTTGGAGATGATCTTTCCCATACGTTCCAGTTCTCATTATCCTTGGCTTTTGACCTTGCTCCGGGGTTGAAGGATTTGATGAGATATTTGTTTGAGCAGGGGAGTAGGATTAACTGGAGAATCCCCTTCAGTTCTTTACCCATCTTCATTTAAATCCCCTCATCTCAAGCAGGATGTTAGGGGTGTAGGCCCTTGGGGAAGAGAGGAAAAATCCTAGGTCCATGCATTGCCCAGTTTCCAAAAATACTAAGATATTGAAATTGAGCAAAGGTTAGTTTTTTTTTTTTTTTTCTTTTCAAGCGAGTTATGAAAGTAGTAAGTCATTTCCCTATTCATTTAATAAAAGATACCAAGATGAGTGATTCAAGCGAACTGGTAGTGATATACAGAATATACAAATCAAACACATGTTTTTTTTTTGTGTGTTTTAATTCCAAACAGCTTAAAGCACATGCATGCCTGTCCTCACTTGCCCTCAGCTCTGAGGGTGGCTAGGTGCATATGAGAGTGTGACCATCTGCTTCCTTCTCTCCCACACATCCCTTGTCTTGGTTTTGATGTAAGCTTTAAATGCTTAAATGTAATACAAACATAGTTTTATCTTGGCCTTTTTTGAAATGGCTGTTACATCCAAGAATATCATAAAACAACAAAACTTTGACAGTGTACAGACAGCATATCAGTGTTTTTTTGTGAGTCATTATTTTATAATATTTTACCATAAAAAGTAATTTGGCTGTTTGCATTTAATTAAATGTATTAGAACAATGATGGCAACAAAATAAGATTAGGAAAAGAAAAAAAAAAGCTGATATAACCCTGACGACATCACTAAGACATCGTCTTTGGCTGAGATGTTTTTTTAGTGTGGATTTGGAAAGAATGCAGTCTTAATGCAGTCTTTTGTGTCTTAATGCACTGAAGGAAACTAAAAACATGAATATTCGTATAATAGTATGAAAAGTCTAAGAAAATATTAGCAAAGAGACAGCTGTCATTGACATTAAGATGGGGCTTATCATGCCGAGCAGATGTGAGAGTAATACCATTCTTGTTCATGCATGACCCCCAAAGCGCAATCCTAAGTGGCTACCCTTGTTTAAAGCCGGGGTTTGCATAAACATTTAACTCCCCAAACAATGAGATGTCAGATGAATTAATGCATGACTTTGATGTTGGAAGTGCAAATGTCACACAGGTGCTGCTTTATATTACATTTTCTATTAAGCAGATTGTAATAAAAGGTACTCTGTAGTCCTCAATAATAAGGAATAATAATAATACCGCTGCTTCTTCTAGGCATTCTATCCCTAATGTAGAAATACAAAGCATATTCATGCTCTTAAAAGCGTATGTTAGATTAAATAGAGTGCATATTTTGTATCCATCACTCGGCAGCGTTTCTATGAGGTCCTGACAACAAGCTTTTTTCTACAAGCCTCTCTTTATTTATGCAGGAGTCATTGGCTTGTCTTGCTTACTCTTGGTTGGAGGCTGTTTTTCCATGATACAATTATGTTTTGAGCACCTGACAATTACAGAACAAAAACATGACCGATGAGCGCAGCAGGGGACAACTGTCTCCTGTAATAGTATGAACAAATAGAGAATGGTGGGTGGTTTTGCAGCTAATGTTAATATGCAAAATGGTATTTATGAAAGCTGTGACAGAAAGGAAGATAAAGACTCCCTTTTGCTATATAACAAACAAATAAATGCATTTTGGAGTTTTCCGGATTGGTGTAGAAATTTAAATCACCTTTCCATCTGTTCATATTTTCCTCCAGTCCTTATGTAAACCTCTGTTTGTAAAGGATTTTTAAATCAAAGATGTATTTCTCCTACATTCAATTCTTCTCCTTCATTAGATGACATCACCTGACATTCAGTAGCCTGTCTCATTTTTCAGCCCTCGTCTTCCTCCAGCGTTACTCTAGTCCTGCTGCATCGGCCAATTAGTTGCTGTAAATTTATAGCTGGCAGCCTATCCAGTCAGCCTGGGTCTCCAGACGTGGCCATACAAGACTCTGGCGGTGATTAGACGGAAAAGGGATCCTGGGGTGGCAAATGGCAAATGGGAAATGTTTAAGGACATCTCCCCATACGAGGCGGATTGGTATCTCTCAGGAGATACTGATAAAAGAGGCAAGAATTGACTCCAACCAAGTCAGTGGTTTGAATCGACCGTAACGGTGTCCATTTTTGGATTCTGAGCTGAATGCCCCATAGACTTTATTATGCCCCTACAAGTTGAGCGCTTTGCCCAAGAATCCAGTAGTTTTGGAGTTTTCAGAAATGTTTTTATTCTTGGCTCCCTTCATATTACCCTCAGGAAGCCTGGAGCTGGTGGTTGGGTCTTCTTGTGTCAGATTAATGGCCGTCACAGTGGTGGCTCACTAAACATTGGGTTTTATAATGTGTTAAAAAATGGAAGTAGGAGGCCTCAGTTCATTTCTCAGCTAGGGGACTGAGTTTCACTTGGATGAGTCCAAACAGTAAAGAAAGAGCTAATTCAGACAGGAGCAGGTGGTTAGTCAGTGCAGAGAGCAGACTGGGCTTTTTCCTTCCCTCTATCTGATATTTGCCCTTCTCTGCGCAGCACCCCGTGGTCTTTCATCCTTGTTCTTCTAGTTTTCTGCTTCTTCCTTTTTTAATTGGCAGGTGGGAGTAAGCAACATACACATTTGATGTAACTGCCCTGTCTCTTCCTTCTGCCCTGAAGCACAGGATCCATTTTTTTCCTACAACACAGAGAGGGCATGCAACTCCTACTGACCTTTAATAACTTTGCTGGCTGTTCATCATCTCTCCCCCAAGATAAAAAACAACATCCTTTCATGCTGATTCATGGTTCATTTTTGGAATGAGATCCAACTAGTCATGTGGCTCTTTCATCCCCTCAACATCAAATAATTACTTTTACTCTCATGACATTTCTTTAGATTAGCATCTTCAATTTTTAAAATATAATATTTTGATTGAGGGTGTGAATGAAAGAAGTCAACTTAAGAAATGTTGTTAACTGGAGGGATAGTTAACTGAACTGAGTAAATGGTTCTGTTAATTTATGCCAAGTTTTAACTTTTATCAACACTTGAGGAGTTAGCATGTCAAAAAGGCTAAATAAAAAGGATGGTGTGATTCTACCTCACTGCAAAGTTTAGTGAGCTGTTGGTATTTTGGTGATTCTCCCAGCAGGGTTAATGAAATTTGTAAATAAAATGCTCTACGATTACAAAATATAGATATATAGGCATATAGACGTTCTCCAATAAGAATTCACAAATGGAACTCGTATTTCATCGTTATGATAAATTTGATTAAGATTCATTCTTGAGTCTTAGTGTTATGTGACAACATTCAGTCAGACACAATCAACACCATATAACCACAGTATAACCAGTCTGTGTTTATCCCGGGTTGGCATTCTCCCCAGTTAAGCATTGCAAAGATACGGTAACTTCCTAAGGGACGCGTTATCGAACATACACTTCAAGGTAAAAACTGTTAAGTCAATGTAATTTTTAGATTCCTCTTTTTTCCACATCACTCAGTGATCTCCGCACAGACTATTCAAGCCAGTCCTCTGTCTCTATCATCATTGAAAAACCCTAGATTGCCAGGAGCTGCGTGATTCATTACCTTCCTTTCAACTTGTCTGGCAAAACTAGTGTTAAAATGAATTTGAACAATTATTTAAATACTTTTTGATTGGCTGTTTAATGTTATGTAGCAGTATTATGATTATATCAGTTTTAAATAAATTTGATGGGGGGGGGCAGGCAGTACATCTTTTGAAAAAAAAAAAATCTAAACTCTCTCCTTATACGCATGTAAACAAGATTATAATGTGAAATTGTCATTTTATGTCATATAAACTGCTTAAATAAACTGCTTCAGTCTCAGTTTAGGTGGCGAGGGACTTATCATTGCACATAAAAGTAAACGTATATAATTGAATCCCACAATGTTAATCACTGAAGTGAAACAAAGTGAAACATCAAAATAATGTAATACATAAGCAATTAAATTGTACTACATTCAGTCTGCATCTAAGGATCCTTGTTTTATCAAATAAAACTCTCTGAATCTCTACAAACACCGGGGTACATCACCTGCCTTTGGCGCTGTGTATTCACACCTCTCCACTCTGAATCAGCCTGACAAGAAAATTATTATTACACCACGCTTTGCTCTCTAAAGAAGGAACCCTTTTTTTTCCAGGCTCCGCTGTGTTTGGTAGAGCTTTTTAAAATGTATGAGACCAGTAATGTCACCGGCTGTAGAGATGATTAATCATCGCACCCCTCGTATTTATGTTTGACTTCATCCAACCCTTTGGTGCATCGCTTACCGTGCTTATTGATGAAAATAACGACTACCTTTTGATACACCGTACTCTCGCTGCAACTTTTTCGAGGTGACATGATTGTGTTGTGATAACGTTCATCCTTTTTGTAAGAACATCATGTTGTGCACTTGTTTTTGTTGCAAAAAGGTGTTTTTCAGAGATATGGGAACGCTTTTTTTTTTTTTTTTTTATGCATATCCCTTTAAATGTCAACTCCCCAGCCGAAATGGATCAAGTATCCTGATGTCAATCATCCATCTCCCGTATGAAAGCATCTATTAGATCTTTTTTTTCAAGTAGTGACCTTTAATAATTCATGGAATCTAAGATAACTTTGATAAATGATGTTTTATAAGCCATGTTTTCCTTTGAGTGGGTTTGTTTTTTGTAATTTCCTAGGTTTTGATTAGGCTCTATCATTTGCTACTGATGCAGGGACACTGAGTCATTTCTAGGCACTTGTCAGCTTTTTGTTCTTCCAAGAGTCAAACATGTCTTCGTCCTTCTCTGCTGCACAACTCCCAGCGTTTGTCATGGATATTTAAAATTTGCGTTTGCTCTCTGTGATTTTTGTGTCCATGTGAAGGGTGATGTTTGTCATGTGGCTTGGTTGGCATTGAACAGTGCTTGAAAATGACTCATCTTTTGGAGTTATAGCTGTGATAATGAACTGTAGTCCCACTGAAACGATGGATAGCTAAAACTGCTTGGCTGGGAAAGCCTACAGTCATTGCTCAGCCCAGCATTACAAGGCACTTTCTACCTCTCTTAATCCTCCTATCTTCCCCTCTCTCTGTCTATTTCCCTGTCCTCTCAATTACTGTTTGACTTCGAATCCCTTTTGCCCTCCTTCGCACTCCTTTTCTACTTTCTTCTATTTCACTTTAATGTTTCTCTTATTCTGTGTCTTTGTCACATAACCCTTTTTCTAATGGGCTTACACTCAGCATGAATGAGTAGCCGCAATCCAAATTCTCTGGGTGCTGTACCTGCAAGGGCAGCAAAAGAGGGATCTACATTCACACCACATGCCCTCTAACCTTGGCGAGAAGGAATCGACGGAGCAAGACAAGGAGCTGTTTCACTTTGTTTCCTTTTTGAATCTCTGATGGCTGCTCATGGGTAGCACTTCAACTACACGTATTATTAGCCTTGGTAGAGTCCTGGTTGATGTGAGTGCAAATTTTTGTTTTGAAACATGACAAACTTTAAATCATAATCAATTAAAGTGATGCGGTTACCCCTCCATTTGATCTTCGCTGGTTAAACCCACGTGCATAGTTAATATGAAATGGAACGCTAAAACACGATGCATCAATCTTTAAGCTGGAAAACCGATGACACTCGTGACCGATGTTTGATAGCACACATTGTGTAATTCACTTAGATCTAGTCCAGTCAGATCAATAATCATTGAGTTTATACCACTTTATATATATCCAGCAATCCATTTGAGGAGACTCAGCAGTAGACTTTGTTTTGGACTAAGTTTTACATGACTTTCAATGCAGTTAGAGTTCATGACAATAGATGGATTTAATTAGGCATCACTTGTAACTTAAATGACTGACATGGTTTAAATTGTTCTGATAACCACAATCAGGCTAATTGGCCGTTTGTCACTAATGGCATCCTCATTTAGAGACATTTTGACCTTTCACTTCCTAATTGTAACCTTTGTCACTGCTGTAAAGGCACTGGAGTTTTCGTGTGTCTGTGCTCACCATATTCTATTGCTCTAGTTGTTTTGGACCAAGTCCAAGATGGGTCTCAACAATCTCTTCAATCCTCTGAAATCCTTCAACTGTCCACTGAAATAACATTGAAATTCAAGCACTTTTTTTTAGAATGCTGAATTAATAGTGTTTTTGCACATGGCGGCGACCAGGTCAGTGCCCTAATAATTGAAATATTCAAGGGATGCAGTTATGCATTGGTAAACTATGGTGTGCCTCTCAACCCCAAATTATTTTTTTGTTTTTTGAAATATTTAGATTAAAACTTGAGATGTGCATGTCGTCAAGTCTCAAGTCAAGTCTTGAGGGAGTCAAGTATCAGATAAGTTAGGTCACGCAGCAGTCGTGTCCATGTCAAGACTGTCTCAAGTCCAATTAACAGCCCTGTCTATGCTAAAACGATGAAGTTTATGAAAATGTTGAGGACTGTCTAAAAGATTTATGACAGCAATCTTGGATATCTAGTCTCAAACTAAAAATCCTCTCCAAGCCAGCATTTCTCACCCTTTTTGACCTGCAAGATTTTTTTTTGGGTTCCAAATTTGTCCATCTCCAGCAAATAAAATTTTCTAAAGTTAGATGAATTTTTTTATGCCATTCTTTTGTAATTTAAAGCACAAGCAAGAGGCTCCAAAATTAGTATGTATTGTAATCTAAATCCTAGATTATTTTAAAAGTTGAGGTTCAAATGTATTCTTGACCTTGGAAATAGCAGTTGATTTAAAAAAAAAAAAAAAAATCTCAACTCAAGGTCCTTTAGGAACATTTCTGGTGCTTTTGGTCTTGTGACATTCATTGATTTGATTTTTTTTATTATATGATTGATAACTTTGAAATATAACTATTTCAAGCCTCATTGCTTTTCTTTTTTCTTATTTTTTTTTAATATATGTTCCAAAAACCCATCTGCAAATCAGGTTACTCCATGTCAGCTCCCAGTACTGAAATGTAAAAATTCTCCAATGAACATTTCTGTGGCAGAGCTGTCCTGACTGATTGTCCCTCCAAATCAGCCTACCGGTGACTCATATTCAGCGGCACACACGCTCCTTTCGAGAGTTTTGTTTGTGTCTAGAGTGGCCTCTCCCACTGGCCCCATTCTTGTTTGTGAAAGCTAATTATGCTGGGCTATTTTCTGACCAGGGAGCATGTCAATATTACACAGTGGGAGAGCTCTCGCTCGCCCTGTGCTGCATTCTTATTCATGACCCCTAATTCCATCAATGGTTTCCACAGCCACTGGGCCGTGGTTGTTCGTTAGTATGGTGTGATTTTTAGGAAGGTGCTTTTAGCAGTCTATGAGTAATATTACTCCATAATTTTATGTAACATTACTCTGTGGCGGTGTAACATGTAGCCCATTCACCATTTCCCTCAGAACACATTTAAAACAGCTGCATATAAAGCAAGAGGAGGCCTTTTGTAGGTGCCAACAACAGAACTTTCTTATGTACATGCTCAGCAGGGTGGGGAATACAAAGGTTGGAGCTACGAGGCTGTGGTGGAGGTTGTTGGGCTCTTATGAAGGAACTTGTAGTGGAACTGAGCCCGATGCTTAGCTTGTCTGTGCAGTGGTGCAGCAACACTATTCTGGACTGAGTTGTCATTAGGATTTTAGAGGCATTGTGGTAGGCATGGTGAAACGATTAGTGAATTTAAAACTGCATCTGTAATCTGGCTGTGTCATAGGAGCCATGCCAAAGGCTATGTAGAAGGAGGGAGAAGGATTCATATGGAAAGTTAAGAAGGGAGGAAGTCAGACACACTGTTTTCATAGTCGGAGAATGACAGACAGGGATATAGCGAAGATAAAAGATGCTTCATCTGCACTCTGTTGCCTTTTTCCCGGCTGATACTGTTGCCCTACAATCATGTTTCTCATGTCACCTTGAAAGCTGATAGAATTTACTTTATGCCCACTAGTCCCTGATATTGTTTCTTACAATGCTGTTCCCTCGCAACTTTGACATCCGTCAGGGTTTGATTAGTTACAGGATCAGAATTTGAATTTTTTTCTTCAAAGGATCTTGGTATGGCATCTAAATTTACAGAGCTGTCTTATAGGACACTGTTGGTCATGGTCTATGAATTTAAATATGAATGTTACAAGTTTTCTTTTTTTTTTTTCAATGCAAGCTGGAAGCTCATTTTCTTTTTCCAACTTACCCCTGCCAATGCAACAGTCCCATTACTCAGTAGTTTATCCTTGAACAATTTAAAGATAGTAACCAAATTGCTTCCATTGTTGTTACATCTTAGGCCTTCTTTGTGATGCAGCTTCACACAAAAGAGCAGGGAAATTTAGCAAAGCCAATGAACTTTTGTCATTATATTAAAGATGAAAAAAAGGATGGAGGTGTTGATTCCATTCTGGAAATTAGCTTTCTGATGGAGCAGGAAATAATTCTGCGGTGTAAAATACATAGGATATAAAAAACAAGTAGAATATAAAAATCAAAAAAGTTATAAAATAATAAAAAATGTAAATAATTAAAAGAAGTAGGATGGCATAACTAAATTGCTTACTAATAGGACCTCTCTTTTTTTAAGGAGCAAAAGTAATTTAAGCCTTTATTAGTATGATTTATAAGTTACATAAATTTGCTAGAGTAATAGATAGGTTTCTACTTTTTCTTGCAAATAGACAGTTTTAATTCCAAAGTGGAAAACCTATTGTACTACAAATAAAATTGTATTACTGGTGTTCTAAAGATTCCTCTCTGGGCCCTTCGTATTTACATATGAATACCATATTTTTGTCTCTATTGGGTCCCCGCAGGCATGTTGGCTACAGTTTCTCCGCAATTGATTGGTGAGAAGGTTGTCTTTTTGTACATATTTATCCATGTACAAAAACTGTTCCTTGGAGGATTGGTCTGCAGCATTAGAAACCATGGCAACAGAGCTCGGTTTGAACTTGAGATGTCTTTGTGAGAAACAGTGAGGGTTAAGCCCAAAGTTAGCTTCCCTCCCCCATAATCCTGCTCTGTGAGACAGGCCCCAGGTCATAATAGATACCAGAAATGATGGAATTAAGTGGGGATAACACATTTTATGTTCTGTACAACAGCAGAACAAAGTGTGCTTCAAAGAAGTGACATTTTTTTTTAAAGTGTTTTGCAATAAATCTTCTGCTACAAAAAGATGATAAGGCCAAATCGCACCGGAGTTGGGAAACAAGCCGAGCAGAAACAAACAGACAGCATGACACACTCTAGACTTTGTTTTCCACCGGAATGAGACGCCCCTCCTCTTCAGGCTGTATCTCAGGAGACCTGTTGGCATGGAAGAGAAGTTAAAAGACAGCTAAATGTCTTGGCTTCCCTTGACAAATTCAGTTGGACAGTTGTGCTGCATGGGGTGAAATACAGGGGTATGCCTTGTCACCTCTACCCGTACAGGAAAGGGCCAGAACTATATCAATTTTTGTACTTCTTGTTTCGACCTTGTTCACCACATTTGTACTCCTTGTCTGTCAAATGAAAGCTCTGAATAAATCTGAAGCAGTCTCACTGGGTGTTCATGAAATAGGGCTCCTGAATCAAAGTTTTAGATGTTTTTAAAGAGCCTATAATGTTTTCACATTTTTTGAAACAGAATATTGTAGTATTTGAATAACAAAAATTATTAACAGCTTGTTCAGTTGATAGAAGATTATATAGTTTTAGTTGTTTTCAAGAAAAAATGCCATACAGATGCCAGTTCCATCTTATCAGATATGAGGCTTTGCCTCTCAGCTTTAACTTTTGTTAATTGATTATCCGTGGATTTTGGACATTTTGTTTGGATACAAAAAAGGAAGTTATCAGCGTGCATTATGAGAATTGGTGATGGCCTTTTGTCTTGTTTCTGAACGAACAGACGTTATACACATACTTTTGGATTCAGCATGACTTAGACCTCTTGAAGATATAATCTTCAGTGTCTATCCCATGAAAACCATCCAGAAATCTGAAAAGAAATTATACGATGACTCCAGAACTTCGCCTTTCCTTAGTATCACAGTAGTCCAGTGATAGTTGTCTGTACATCCATGGGTACATTGCAAAAAGGAATTAGGGGTTTTAATGTTGCCCTATTTGCCAAAATGTAAACAAGAGTTTTCTCCAAAGGTGGTGGCAACAGTGACACTTTGAAAATCTATGTAATAAGATTAAAAAATATAGTGGATTAACCAAAAAACAAAATGGGCAGAATAATTGATAATGAAAGGTATAATTTGTTTCATTACATACAGATGTTATGTTCTGATCATGCTCTGCATTTTTATTAATAATGTATGCCTAAAGGTATCTCAGTGAAAATCTTGACCTTCAACCTACTCAAGTTGTGTTTTGCCACTGCTTCCATCCCACCATCAACATAACTGGTACATCTTGTAATGACTTAGAACCTCTGTGCCTTCATGGGCCAGTGAATTACTTCGCCCTCGGACTTATTGTGACTGACAGCACCTTGGGCACATTGATACCAAGGAGACAGGAGAGACCAGTCAAGCCCGAGCTTTTAATCCCAACCATGCTTCCTTCAGGACAATTCCTTAAGACCCGTGGCGATTCCCCGCATGCCAATGCAAGCCTGGACCCTTGCCGAGCTATCGACACCTGACCCCTCCTGTATCGAACACTAAGGTTACTCATAACCCCGGCTTGTCTTTCATTACTGAGATGTGAATGAGGAAGGTCAGGGGGTGGCTCTCATCGATCGGTCAACACAGGAATATTTGATTGTTGCTCGGGCGGCTCTGCCAAGACGCTTCATGGCAGCAAAGGCGGCCATTTGAATGAACAAAGAGGTTGAGCATGTACAGTAAACATGGAGTTTTGAAGTGGCAGTTTATAAACCTGCAAGGTCATGCTCAGTCTTTTTCATTCTGCTCTTTTACTTGAAGGATTACAGAACAGCCGCCTTACAAATAAATGTACGTTTTGCTAAACTTTGTGGCTTGTGTAACTGGAGGGGTTTTATTATAAGAGGTACCTGTTTGTCCCTTTGTCATATGAAGTAATTAGTAGCTAAACACCCTCCTAGAATCTAAGCACTGTGGCTGACCGTTAGAGAAGCAATGCAGTTTTAGACTTTGAAAAAGGGCTTTGAAGAAAGAAAGTGCCGGAAGCATATTCTGGCCCAAGTCGGACATTGGAAGTTACCATGGTGACAGCGACTGGAAATGAAAAATCTCTGCTTAAAGGCAGCAGGCCTTGGTGTGTGTGTGTGTGTGTGTATGAGCATGCTTGTGCTTGGGAAAAGTGAGCTAGTGAGTGAGAGAGAGAGAGAGAGAGAGAGAGAGGGATGGCTTGGGGGATCAGTGATACAGTATGCTTATTGATTTTGAGTGTAGATTATAAATACAGTGAATGGACTGCTATTCTATTTGAGTGTAGGTGCAAGTACTTTTGTATTCTTGTCGCAGACAAACCTCTCCATTTTTTTTTCCAGTTTTTAAAAAACAGAGATTGAATGATGGTCCAAGGAAAAGGATTAGAATCTTTTTGTCGTTGCTGTGCAGTGCGTGCAGCCACATAAGCTCCCTAAAGCACTCCTTTGACTCGAACCAGCAGCAGACGACGCTCTTTGTGCGTAACAAACGGGACTTGATGCCTTGAAAAGTCAAACCAGTGGCATTTCTGCCTCCCTGTTTTTTATTCCCCATCCATCCGTCTGAAGGCCAGCGCAGCAGTGGCACCACTGGGTATCTGGCCGAAGAATCTGGTGCTTGCAGAGATGCTCTTAAGATGGGCTCAGAATCTCAGCAGGAACGGTTCAAAAGGCTAAGCGTGGTCAGCAGTTCAATGGGGCCTGTCATTGGAATATCTCAGGATGCTATAGAAATAGTGGATTGAGTGTGTGGACACATGTGAATGTCTGTATACATGCTAGCCTGCTTGCAGAGATGTTAGTGTTCACACATACACTTGTTCAATTTAGCCACTGATGCACATGTGTGTGCACAGTTACATACCCTTCAGAAGCCTTATACCTTGGACGTCAAAAATCCTTTTTCTTCAATATGTGACATACATTCTGACAATACATTGTGAACAAAAAAATATGCATATACATATATATATATATATATATATATATATATATATATATATATATATATATATATATATATATATATATATATATATAGACCCAATCCTCACTTTTACGTATTCCCCCTAGAATGAGGCTTAGCCAAAAATTGGACTAGAGGAAGAAAGTCCCAGGGGCCTTCCCTGGAAGATAAATCAAGTGTCACCAGGAAGATACGGAGCAGCATCATTCGTTGGCAAGAATAGAAAAATTCATCCTAGAAATCGTAAATCATTAGACGGGCAGGCTCCAGTGAATAAGCCTCACCCACCAAACAAATCGATTCGTAAAGTCATTGCACATTTCAATCCTTCCTTCTGCCTCCACGCAGGCACCTGGAGAGACATTGTGGGCGTTATGATTTACATATACATACCTGGAGATTAGACGCTTCTTGTTTTTGACAGAGGGACAGATATTTAAATCAAACATTGAGCCTTAATTTATTTTTTTTACTTTTAATAGAAGAGATGTATTAAAAATTTGTTGTTAGGCTTGTGTAATGAATAACAGTGTCAGCAGGTTGGTTTCAAGGTGCGGATTCCAGTAAGTGACAGAAGAGAATGCTATTCCAATCAATGCCTATTCTTCTCATAGCAACAGATTTCAAAACATGTCTTAATGAACTATTGTCCTTAAGCCAGTGGAAATAACCTTTGTTTTCACCCATTTTGACTTAATAATAATGTATCCCAGTATAACAGTAACTCCTGCGTCTAATGACCTAATGCATACAAATTACATTCAGTCCTATATCATTTTCCACGTTGACACTTTTATTGAGGTTGCTAAACAGTGTGTTTTTCCTCTAAGAAATGCCATTCGTCCAATGCAAAAGCATGTAAGACAGCTGACATGTTACTTACTGATCAGAGCGGAGGGAAACAGCTATCTCAAGGGAAATGATCAGACGGTATATTGTATCTTATGAACTGTCACAATTTGTATGTTGAGTAGTCAGTCCTCCATGACAGAAACCCCTGTTGCCTTACTTTAAATGAGAGCAGTCAGGGGAAATAATGACAGAGTGCTTGAGCTGCCGTTTTAATTAGTCATCGTCATAGCTACTGCGTCACGTAAATCATATATGTCTGCATGTATGATGACATAATTTACATACAGCTCTGCTCCTAGCCATTTCTCTAATAATTAACACAGTGTAAATGGAGTGAGGATAATAAAAGCAATCATCTGTGTGGAAACTGTATTATTTCAATAAACATTAATGGTGGATTCAGTTCATTCACAGGCTAAAACAAAGAAAATAGACTGCAGATAATGCATTATTTATTGGAATTTCCACTCTGGCTACAAGGTTTTGTGTGTGTGTGTTTTGTGTGTGTGTGTGTGTGTGTGTGTGTGTGTGTGTGTGTGTGTGTGTGTGTGTGTGTGTGTGTGTGTGTTCGAGGGAGAGTGAGAGTGAGAGAGAGTGCCTGCAAGAGCAATATTTAAACTAATATTGGCAGAACTTGGAATCACTATCGAGTTTAAACAAAACATTGTTCTTTGGTCTTTTTTGAGCTGCACAATTTTCAAGATGTGTATCTCCAGACATCCAAGGAAATGGCTGAGGATTATTCTGCTAAGTTTATCTTTGCTCTTTTGAGATAGACACTCATGTCTGTGCTCCAAAAGACCACTCACTGTGTCCCTGCCTTGAAAGCAGAGATAAGCTGTGCGTGTGAATGCTTGAATCAAAAGGCCCTAGCATTGATGTCAAAGAGGATTCATTACATGAGCCCTATTGTTTTCAAAAGAATGGTTGTATATTACCAGTGTGTGAAAGAATACAATTGAACTGCAGCAATATGAACTCTAACACTCTTGTAAATTAATTATCAGAGCTTTCATTGTATAATTTAGACAATGCACTTGAAATATAAACTCTTAACTGCACTCTTTTTATGAAAGCAATTTTACTGGAGTGATTTGGATCAGTAATTCTTTTTGTTTTTTCCTGATGTTGAATTTGGAGGTGTGTAACTCCCCCAGCACTCCCCAGCATGCGCCAAATTTATACTTTAATGGAATTTTGGTTTGCGCAGCCAGGTACATGTCTACAACACGTGCAGAATCATGGATTGACCTTTCAGGTAGAGAGAGAAATTGCATCATCTAATACCTGTTGTGGCACCAAAAGAGATGGATTAATTTCAAAGCTGAGCAAGTTAGATCTGTCTGCAGCTGGATTGCTATGCCTTCAAAAGAAGAAGAAATCATATTCAGAATCCCAGCAAAGAAATCAGACCGGCTCTTTGTCCCATGGGCTTACATAAATATGATGAAGTATTTATATTATTTATTTTTATATATATATGTATAGATATATTTTTATATATTTATATATATCTATATATATATATATATATATATATATATATAGATATATATATGCGCTCTGCTTAAATAGGTTGTTGATCCACATTCACTTCACTGCAAAAATATCTTTTATCCCTTTGCTTTACCTCTCCACTAGCACTAGCGGAGTGATTTGGAGCAAAGTCTCAGGGTGAACTAAAGGTGAAGTAAACATGTACCGCGGAGCTTTAACATTTGTCTTCCTTTCATGCACTGTAACTTTACTTACTCACAGTAGTATTTACATTTCTGACAAGAGTTATTTAAGACTTTACAGCAGCCATTTCTGCAACAAAGTAATGCAAATAAAAGAGGAAACGTGTCTCTGAAGAGCGTTCTCATTCAGCCACATCCTTTGTAAGGCAATGTAACAGGTCAAAATGCTTTTGATTAATCAGTTAAATTCAGAAGCACAGCCATTTGTGTTTAGTGACTAAATCTCATGTAAAGCATAGTGTGCACTTTGTTTCTTTTGATTTTAGTCTGTGCATATTAAAGGTGATAGGATTCATCTTCCAAAATCTGTTTAGAAATGTTTACCACAGCTCATCGACCTTAGTGATGTCACTCCAGGTTTTTCTGCTCTTATGAAATAGCTCATGGTTTAGAACTGACAGAGAACAGCAGCCAACCTGAAGTAAACTAAATTCCTCCTCAGAGGCAATGCTCATCATGGGAGAAGTGCATTCCCCATGGTGCTAACCTTTGTCTGGCCTGACCTTGAATCTGTGTGTCGTCTGAAAGCAACAGCCGAAAAAAGTCTGTGCAAATATATTGCCAGTTGAGAAGGTTGAAAATAAACTACTAAGGGTTGTTTTTTTGTGTGTACAATGACTATAAAGCAAAGGTAAACTGATTTTGTGATTCCTTCACATCAGTTGATTGTTTCAAGTTAATATAAGATCTCATATAAAATCAGTCAGTGGAAGAACAATAAACTAAAGTAGATTGGTAACGAAAATATTTTCAGTACATACTAAATGTGCATATCAAAATATATGTATTAAAGAAAAACGGTCTGGGATTTGCTGCTCTGCTGCATTCGAGGTCTAACAATTGCCGGAGGGCCAAACGTCTGTAACTTGAACTTTTAGTGACCGCTGCTATGGACATCAGTCATTTCCCTGCAGACTGCTTTCATTTTGTTGACATTGTTGAATACATTGTTGATGAATACACAGTCTCTAAAGTGGTCTTAAAAAAAGCTGGGTTAATGCCTTCTGCAAACTAAGTGGTAATAAAAAGGTACTGTACATAAACTGTGAGGCAGGATTTCTTCTTGGTGTAGTCTTCAGTCAGTAGTTGAATGTACAAATAGAACAAATCAGAGAAGGGGAATGTTGTAACCATTGCGTATATTTGTCTCATCTGTCATCGTGAGCCATAAACAAGCCCAATCTTTGTTCTCAGTTAGAAAATATCACTTTTGTCATCACCTCAGTGAAAGTACCCACTCGTCCAAGAACACTGTGTAACAAGAAAGGCATGTATGTATCAAGCTGAGCTTGTGCTTCACTATTGGACTATAGCCAAGCAAATGGCCTCATGGATGAATCCTTATGGTTCCCTCATCGGAAAAATTCTCAGAATGAACTCAGATTTTTAAAATTCTCTAGAGGTCTGTGTTCCAGTTGATCATCTCCTGCCATTTGGAGTTGCAGTGCCTTAGTGCCACTGTATTTTTCTCGGCCTGTTGTTGCATTGGGATGAACTCTGGCTTATCTTCCAAATACAATATTAGAGAGAGGGAAAACTGTGTGATGTAAAAATCTTATGAAAGCTACTAATCTGTGTGAATGGCTAAGAGGGATTATGCTTGTCAGGAGGGAGAAAAATGAGCTCAAGATGCTCATTTTTTTTTAGAAATAGCACTGAATTTATGTAAGCAGTGGAAGTAGTTCATGAAAGATGATCAGTCTTGACCTTTGTTCGACCACCCTTAATGAAACTCTTATTCCATATTTAATAGAGCCTGATAAAGGTCATTCATATAGCTCATGCACATAAACACTCCATCTTCCCTATACAGTCACTTGGTGCTTTATTCATTTCTGCTTAGTTCCACACAGTTAATCCTGTAAAAAAAAAGGAATACGACTGATGTTTTGTCAACCATAGTGTTCATGCAAACAGCCAGACAGAGCTTGATGTTTTTCTGTGATTTTGTAGCAAATCGCTAATGCCACCCAGTAGGCAGGCAAATGCACCAATGCGTTCGTTTTAAATGCTGTTGTCTTTATCATCTGTGCCTATTTACATTGATTGATTGTCTGTTGAATGTGTAGGTGCATGCATGCATTTGCGTGTGCATGTTCATCCGGGTTTGTGCGGTGCCATGTGAGCTTAAGCACTTGAGAACAGTGAGCCCCTTCGGTGATTCACTTCAAATCCTTCACACCCACACTCCGCCATTGTATTTATGTTGTATACATTCATTCTCCATCTTCCTCTTCTGCTCTTTAATCTGCATTGAGCAGCTCTGTTGGTGTTTTGGAAGCAAACTCTGTAGCTTTAGATTAAAGACAGAATTTGTTTTGTGGATTCAGTCGTGCCATTACAGATAATTGGTCAGCTTGTGTATAGACGGAGGTCTGCTTGGGCATTATCTGTGTGAAAAGTGTTTGATTGGATCTATATAACAATCCTGCATTACCATAAGACTCGCCACAACTTGTAGCTTTAAAAGGGTACTTCTTACTAAAGGGCTTTACATGTGAATCTTTGACACCAGAAAGGAGAATCTTGAAGGGAAGTGAATGAAAATCCACAGCACATAGTGGATTTACAAGTGTGCTACAAGTTGTCCTCAACCTCTTAACCTCTGATTGCTGTGATAAAGCTGGTCAGTGACACAGTACGTAGGCCGTGATGCATGGCATCTCTAGTACATATACTGTAGAAGACTGACTTTTCCTACACAAAAGAAAGATAAGATAGCAAACCTTTTTCACAACTTGTAACATAATCTGTGGGAGTCCCCAGACAGATTCCTTATGAAGATGCATGGTTTCTCCTATGATGACTGATATATTCATATGACTGTTTACTGCAAAATTGTGATGATGCATTCAAATGGTACCGAGACGAAGAAACTACTGTTGCATTTACAAATTTTTATTAAAGGCTGTTTGGTAATTTGGTATATCTCCTTGGGGAATTCTATTATAGAGCCCATTAAATCCCAGGCTGTTTGTATTTGTGTTTGTCTGTCCTTTCATTTATATCTATTAGATACCTTTTGAGCAAAACATTTTTGCAATATGCACAGTTTGGAAGAAGACCAGAGTTTTTGTCTTTTTTTATTCAATGCGTTCTACTTACTTATTAAAACCTGGTGCCTCCATTATTCACAATGCAACCCAGTCACAACAATTTTGTCAGAAATTCGGTTCCGCAATGTCAGTAGCAGCAAGCGTGGCTGTGAGCTGTTAGCCTCAAGCAGAGACGGACAGTGGGCTAAAAAGATTTGGTAAGCTCACTTATTTCTAACTCCACATCCCCGGATTTTTATTCTTTTATTTTCATTTTCAAATTTGTAGTCTTCAGCAACAACTAACACTGACTCATGTGAGATTACTTGGCTTTGTGCTGCTCCCTCTGGAGCCACAAAAGATGTAATTCAACTTTTCTCACACATGCAGTTGTACTTCTGAAAACCTGTAAGCTGACTTTGATGGGTAAAATTGGTGGAAACAGTTTACTTCAATTGGGCTGACGGCATCTGCAGATTCACTCATAGAAGCCGAAGTAAATCTGTGCAGTACTTCCATGTAGAGTTCAACTTTTTGTGGACTTTTAAATGCAAATTTGTGCCGCCGATCAATTGCAAACTAGCTTGGCAGTACTGATGGAGAGAAACTGAGAGTCTAGAATAGTGGGAGCTATCAATTAAGCATGTTGCACCATCCAATTTTATACACCATAACCTTTGCTTGCTAGATATCAGGCAACCCCAATAGAGATTTCCTTCTCATGTCTGTTTTTCCAACATATTAATCTAGTCAGAACCAATGAACGCCACTGGAGAAAATGCAATAAGTCACTACAATGACAAGCTTCTAGTGCCATTTCATGAGGAAGTGCAAATAATTCCGCTGTGGTACTTTCTGGTTCGCCTAGGCACTGTGTTTTACACTTAGTAGTAGAGCAAATGTCAAACTGCCATGCCACTTTCCAGCTGTAGTGACTAACGACAACACCTGAATTAAATATTTTTCTCTGCAACAATTTTCCCCCTTAAAACACCTCCTGTGAAGTACTGATCCGTCGTGCTTACAGGAGGACTTAATAAAATCGGTGCGGTTTCATTGAATTCAGTCACAAACACCCGACCCTCCTGAGCATTTAGAGAACATTAGCATGGTTGTAAGGGGTTATTTGATAATCCTCAGCTTGGGGGTCTCTCTCAAAATAATTGGAACAAACTAAATAAAAGATACATTATATTAAGTTCTATAGAAGCTCCACAACAGAAAACTTGATATATATATACCCCTTAACAAGCTTCTCTATGTGAACAATAGGCCTCCACAGGGACTTCAACTGATAATTCCTCTTTCTGTAAAGGAGCTGCACTAATCAACACTCAGCTGTTACCATTTAATACCTTTTTTTTTTCACTCAGGAGCTAAATGCACAGTGTTGACGGCCATTGCTTCCCTCCTTCTTGTAATGTTTTCTCGAGGTGTTTTTTTTTTTTTTTTCTGTTTTTTTTTTTTTTCCTTGTGCTGGGCCAGGAGACAGGCTGAATGAAAAAAGATGGATGCTGTGGCGTGCAGCTGGGAAAGATAATGAATGAAGTCGACCGTGGGTGGCGAAGACCATCACTAAAGCGTAATGGGTCCCAGCAGAGCGATGGGGATATTGACCCGTCCGTCACTTTTTTTCCCCCCGATGCCCCTCCCTTCCCCTCTTACAAATACAAACTCTTGGAAGTGTGTACACAGCCTGGCAGGCACACACAGACACACTACAGTGTACACATACAACAAAGAACAGAAACATGCACTTTTTCTTTACCCACGTGCACACACTCTCAGTCCCTAAAGCACCCTGTGCATCTTTTTCTCTTCTTAATATAAGGACTGATACCAGTATTTGTGTGGATTTCTTGCAGCTGAGGCGGTTTGGATGTGTTTACCTTTTTTAACTGAAAGCAAATGGAGAGTTTGCGCTCCCTGACAGGGACTGTCTCATCAAACAAGTACGAGCCGTGGAAGAACCCCAGAGACGTCCCCTCAATGCAGCTGGAGCATCTCCGTTCTTATTTGACTTACTTCAGGCAAACTTCTTTGATATGGATTCTATAGAAAATCACTCAGAGCAATTTGGCGCGTTGGAAGCGGATTCAGCATTGCATTTTTTTTTTTTTTCCACCTGAACTTTTAAAAGCTGTCAAACCTTTCTTTCCCTCCACTTTGTTGGTATTTTCCTCCTGATATAAATTACCTGAGTTCTGAAAGGGAACAGTGGTGCACACCAATTCTCTTTTATTACCTTCCAACATGGTCAAATCTGTCTGCTTTGACAGCAACTGAACTGTCCCCTTGTTAGACTTTTTTCTTCTTCTTTTTCTATTGGTTAATTCATTCAACGATTCATTCGTTCATTCATTTATTTATTTTTGTCCCGATTCGGTTGTCAATAGACATAGGGGACTCAACCCACTTACTGTCATCAGAGGCAGCAGTGGGATCAGCCAGCGATTATAGTGATTACAGTTTGTGCTTACATAGGGCTCTGGTGCTTTGTGCCACATCTCCCCCAGTCAGCTGGCAGTCCGAGCTCTAATCTGCCAGTTATAACAAACAGCAGACGAGGGAACAGGAGGAAAAAAGCTATAAGGGAGAAAAAGCGGAAATGTGGCTAAAAGGGGCCATTGGTGGCCAAATAGCAAAATCAAGTTTTGTCCTCTTTTAGAAGTCTTTCCTCTGATAGAGCATTATACCCAAATGCCTGTGTAATCCTTTATCATTTGCTCTCGTCATATTTGTAGCAGAGAGTTGATAATTGATGTATTACTGCTTTATTTGTATGCTTTTGTTTATCGTTTGTTTATGGAGCCTAAGCTTCCAGCCAGTTAGAGCCTGCAGTACCATCTAACCACCTGCTGTCTACTTCCTCCTATAATGCATATGGAAAACGAGTACATATCTGAACACATCAATCAAAATGAATCCATTTCGCTCTGCCTCTGCTAGTTGAAAAGGCTCCATCAGAGCTAAGTTTCTGATGAAATCCTGATTACCAACTAATTGGTAATTGTGAAGTCATCGTGGCACGTGGTGTGGCCAGCGTCTCCTTGCTATCGATCCCCCTCCTACTCTGCCATTGATTTGCGCTTAATACATTTAATTGTAATTATTTCTCCACCTTATTTTATTCCCTTGCAATGTGTCGGTGCCTTCAGGACACTAACGGAAAACCAATCCGGTGGTATTATTGGCCGTGTATACAGGGGTAAAAATGCACAGCAGTGATAAGAGGTTTTGAATATAGGTCAAGATAGATGTTAAGGCTCGGATTAAGTTCGCAACCCACATTTGATACACATTATGATGTAAAATCCTTCAAGAGAAAGTTACTACAAACCATGATTAAAATTCCAGATTTTGACTTCCAGGGCAGCAGTGATGAGTCAGTTTAGTTTAACAACTGGGACAGTGCTCGGTAAAACAGGCCAACAACAATATCTACATTATGTTGCAAAAAATTAACTATATATGTGTTACATGTTCATGTCCATTCATGCAAGTATTTGTGTCTCTGCTCCAACCTCTGGCTAGTTGCATCGCTTCATTTCTATCCGTTTCCCCTCTAATTCTATGTGACACTTAATCTTAACTTGTGTTCTCACCCGCTGATTATGGCCCCCCCACACACACACACACCACCACCACCACCACCACCACCCAGTTCTAAACAGAATAAAGCCGAAATGGTAGTGAGGGGGGAGGGTGCAGAGATGAGAGGGCTGCCTCTATAATTGTTTCTCAGTTTCATGGGCTTGACCCCTTATTTATTTGACTGGCATTTACTGCCTGGGAATTAACTCTTCATAGGCAGGGACAAGCCGCAGACAGCTAACTGGGGTGAGTGAGTGAGTGACAGAGGGTGCAGGGGCAGTGTGGGTAGGGGTGAGTTCATGAACCCGTAGGGCTCCACACGAGAGGGACTCGGCAGACCATATCTCATTACTGGGTTGGCTGGAAATGAGATGAGCCCCTTTTTGCTTGTCCCTCACTGGTTCGATTGATTAGTCGGCAGCCAATCAATGTTAATTAAGGTGTAGAGAATCCTTTAATTGTGGTGTATGAATCATTGTGTCATTCCCTGCCTTGACCTTCACAAGACTTAAACTGTGAACGGCCTTGCTGGGGAACAAATACCTTTTATATATTGCAAGATAATGGTAGTCCCCAAATGAGTATAGATTAGATGGATGGCGATCCTGTATATACTGTAGCTTGCAGCAGCAAGCCTCACTAAGATCATATACACAGTCAGTATTCAAATAGAATTGGACCCACCTTCGTGCACTGTTTTTTTTTTATTTTGGGAACACATGCAGAGCACAGACAGATCAATACCTGACAAAACGTTCAAAGTTAATGTTGTGAGATAAGTGTTGCTATTATGTCTGGAGAGAGGCTCTCTGCGCATATGAAGTGGCTTTGATTGATGACTGCCAAAAACAAAATGGCACATTAGAACACCACTGGCACTGTAATTGTGTTTTTTAATGAAGACCTACATTTCATGTTGGAGCTGATTTCGCACTCAGTTGATTGTGTCTACCCCCCTCCTCCTCCATCACCAGCACCGCTATCCATCATGCAGTAATAACAGTGTAACCTGTACGTGCTTCAGAGCCTGGTTGTGGGCCCATGACTTCCAACTTTACTCCTCAAAAGACAGATGAATTTAACCCTGACACTGACTTCTGAACCTAAAGAAAGAAGGGTGAACTTGATAATCTCTCAAAATTAAACATGTCACACAGCTCTGCTCCAATACACCGTGGTTTATTCCTTTATTCCTTCAATCTTCTGCATAAATCTGGTTGGTATTAGAGACTTAGACAACATACAGTCTTTAAAGTTACATTTAATACAAGGGTTTGCAAGAAGAAATCACAAGATATACCGTACAACACGGCAAACGAATTTTCAAAATGTATTTTTAGGGTAGGACTTTATCTCTTTCCATTCATTAAATTTATTGACAGCTTCAGCCCTGGGTTCTTAACCTCTACTTTATCATGTTTAAATTGTAATAGATGGCATTGTGAGAACTCTTATTATCAAGAATTTTAATAACAGTGATAGAGTGGGAAAATATAGCGCTACTACTACTACAAGTGCTACGATTGAAACGATAAAAAATAATAATGATTATACATTTAAAAGTGTGGATAGAAAAAGAAAAGGAAAGATGAATGAATCAAGATTTGTCCCCCATACAGTGAACCCAATAAGCATGTACATAGATGCATCAGGAAGACAGGAGATATGTACTATAAGTACCTATACATACATCTCTGTCCCTATAATGACTATTTATATCCCTACCCCTCTTAACCTATCAGATGGAATTCCTATTTTTCAATACAAAATGACAACCCTATCTCATGTAGTCTACAGATGACCTCATCGCATCAATCCTTTATCCTCAAAAATTCCAAAACAGCCTCAAAGCCAGTATAGTTTAACCACCTCAGGCTTAAATGTTTTCTCCAGTGATTTACTGTTGTATTACACTGCTGTACTGTCAGGGGACCTACAAGAGTCATGTTTAAAAAGATGATCAAAGACAAAGCAACAAAGGGCTCTTTTCTAACTTTGGAGCCATCCTTCCAGAGACAGAAAAGACATTATACAGCTATTTTCAGTGGTTGAGTAGTACCCTGATATCCATGACAGTTAACCCTCAACCTGATGTGTAAAAATGATCTAGCACCCCTTTAAAATATCCAATTATAGAATCATACTCAGTTCATATATATTTAAGAGAAGAGACTGGATGAATCAGCAGAACAGCAGAACTTCATAATCTTCATAATTTCTACTACAGAATTAAATACTTTCAACTTCATTAACCATACGCTTAACATCTAGCTAATGTGCTCCTCTATATTGCGTCCAATCGAAAGGACAGGGCTGTCTGCTTTTCCTATTGGTGCAATTTTCTTTTCTTATTTTAAAATGACCTTTTCTCTGTTTTCAGATGTAATAACCGGACCCAGTGTGCTGTCGTGGCTGGACCAGATGTATTTCCTGACCCTTGTCCCGGAACCTACAAATATCTGGAAGTCCAATATGAATGTGTACCTTACAGTATGTATTCCTTCATTCTCTTTCACTGACATTAAAGACTGCCTAATGCTCCTATCCGTTCACATTTCCTCTCAACAGCACTGACTCATCAACAGCACAAAATATCAAATACCTCAAATGTGGTATCCTGTCTGGTAGGACGGATTAAGATGCAGCAGTGGATGTGAAGACAAGTGATGATTCTTTTGATCCGGGAAAACAAAAAAAACAAAACAAAACAAACATAGCACTATGTATGAGTACAGGAAATATTATTGACAGTGTTGTTTACATGTGAAAAACAGGACTGTATATCAATGTAGAGCAATGTTTGCCTGTTGACATGATACTGACACTGATACTGTTTAAGTCTTTGTTGTAACTGACGGGAGATTAACATTTTCTTCATTTTATTCATCCGGTATGGCATCAGTTGTGTCAGCAGTGTGCCAGCTTATGGCGAACATCCTCTGGGGAATATAGGTTGTGTAATTTATTGATGATAAAGTAAGCGTATCCTAGGTATATGCTATAGATGCCATATTAAAGTGATACAACAGGCAAATAATTTTAGCCGAACGTAGATTTGTATCCCAAGTGCTGCTGCTGTGTGGGAATAATGTTGTCAGCAAAATGCTAAAAAGAACAAAACTGCATATCTATTAATGTATTCAGTCAGACATAGTATTAGCTGTGTTTTATTTTAGATGGTACTTGTCATAACCTTCCCATCAGCTCCCCAAGTTCACAGCACTTTTTTGTAATATCTTTGAGGAATCATGTCTGATCATGTCGTGTGTCTTAGTGTAGCAGCAAGAAAGGCTGTTTGACTTTAATCAAAATGAAACATACTTGTTTTTGGATAAGTCCAGCTCAGTGGTTGCCAGTTAATATTCAGACTATCAATGCATCTCTGAAGGGAGTAAATAAAAAAGATTTAATTAATGCAGCAGGTGAAAAACACTGTCAGGCTTCACTTAACTTCAGTGGAAAAATTTGGGGCAGGGTTTGGAAGGAACAGTATGGGGTAACAGGATGCACACACGCAGAGGAAGACCAGGTGAGGCCAGAGGAAGTGGAATGGACATTGCCACATGACCTTAGGTATTGTATTATAATGGCTTTTGAAGTGGAACACCAAAGTCACAATAATTATGCCTGCCAGAATCCTGACATACTGTGCGGCTTGCTCAGAAATGATATAAAACTGGAAATATTTGGTCATGGGCAATTATCTGTGTAGCCTGCAGCTGCCGGGTTCAAGTGAACTCTAATAATTCAAATCAAAACCATCTTTTTAACATTTGATGTACCGACATGGCTCCCTCAGCATTTTACCTGACAGGAGCTTTCATGTTGTGAAGTAAAAAAAAAAAATAATAATAATAATAATTCTCCCTATCTCCCTTGAGCTGGCAGATGGCTCTTTCATATCTGACTCTTTGCAATATGCACATTTTGCTATCTCAGCCACTCAGTGCCAGTGTCTTTCCTAGGTGTCCGTGTCCAACACTAACCCAGCTTAAGTTACTGAAATAGGCTATAATGCAATTTTAATTAACCCTTTTAGTTTTTAGTCCAATTCTGTGTTCCTGTCAGTACTGAAACACTCACGGTGTGGTTTAAGTGCCAAATATGGACTTTTAGTCCAAAATTGTTCCATTAAGCTCACAGCAATTTATACAGTATTTCCATCTACTGTGATTGCTAATGTAGCATGTCATTGTTTATCTGTAGAAGCAAAAATGGATGTTTTCCTAGTGTTAGGAACTGTGCAAGTGTGAGTTTTGGTTTTTTTTTTTAACCAAGCATAGTCAGGATAATGGTGCCCCTTAAGGGCAGTTTTTCTTTTATTTGTTTATTTTGTTTTTTTTACTTTTTCATAGCCAGGTAGTTGTCTTTGCCCACTAGAGGGTGACACAGGGGCGATTTATTTCGTTCTGCCCTCGTTCTGATTCCGTTGCTTTCGGTGGCCGTGGTTGTTGCCATCCCCATCCCCTCCTATTCCACTTAAGGTAAATGATGTCACTTTTCAGAATTTATATGGTGGACACAGTCGCACGTTATGGCTCCATGCAAAAATTGCGTCTGTCTGCCCTCCAATCCGATGGGAATTTAGGAGGAGCTATGGGACACATGCCTCGACTACCCAACTCGCAGCTGCGTTTTAATAATATACTCATCGTTCTCAAGAAAAGCCAAGTTAAAAAAAAAATGGAAAAGTCATCTTTTACTGTTGGAGAAGTGTTTCTGGCAGTTTTGTTACAATAACCCCGGGGACGCCTATTAAGAGTGCACTAGGGAGGGAAAGGAGTGCACCTTGTGTGGGATAACTATGGATTGTGCCCAGCACCAACATCGGATAAAAAATTCTGCAGGCAGAGCATAATCATTACAGAAGTCATGTAGGCGTTTATTTGTATATTGAGTGGGAAAGCAAAGTGTAATCACTAGCGGTCACTGGAGACGGATTTCGAGATGCATTTTTATCGCAGGGTGTGAATGCAATTCATTTGTGACAGCCCAGTGGACTACTTCCCACTTTTTACCCCCAAAGGAAGCAATCAGATTCAGATCATTTTAGCTGGAATGAGCCGCATTTAGAGACAGTTCTTTTTGCTTTTGTCTCTTCCTTAAAATTTTTATAACTACCTGTTTTACATTATTAATCCAATACTCAATTGATATCTCTTGCTGAAATCTAAAAAAAAGGCTAAATAGGCAAAACTGGTCAGTAATTGGCTATAAATAATCAGAGAGTAGCATTGGTTAAGAGTAATGGTTTCGGACAACACAGCTCAATCGTGGATGGGTTTTTACACAAGTCTCTTTACCGAGTTCTTGAGACAGACTGAAGGATTTGAGTGTTTAATAAGAGAAGCAGCCACCCATGACTACAACTCTCCTTCAGTGCTGGAGTCTGGACTCTGTATTCCGCTGACAAGCTCTCCCTCTCTGCCCTAATACTCTTTTTCTTCCAAGTGTCCCTCACTTTCACTTACTCACTTTTGTCCTTTAAGTGCTTTCACTGCCCCCCCCCCCGAATCCCTTTATTTGCGCCCCCTGTTCCCTTACTCGGCAATCTTAACTGCCCCCCCCTCATTTTCACTCCCGCCTTCACTGACAGCTTTTATATGTATTCTGCTTGGGGAGCTTCTTTTCTTTTAGGATAAATTACCGCTCTGCTCTATGTCTTTATAAGCCGGCGTGATTGTGCACTCAGATCTGCCGTCATTAGTGGCAGAGGAGTGTGCTAAATCGATGGACACGTGCCGCAGATACAATATTGATTTTATTAATTTGCAATTTGATCCACTCCATCAGATATAATGGAATAAAAAAAGTTATATTTACCACTAGGGGTGCCAGCGTATACCTGTGCTGTGTGGCAGTGTCACAGCACAAGGCAATCCATCATATTTTCATTTGAAGCTGCTGTCCGAATAATTATTTGATATGAGCTGTGTGTTACGAGTGTGTGGAAATAGCATCGCATTGAACAATGGAGATAAAGCTGCACTGATAGAAAGGTGAAACAGTAAAAAAAGAAATTGATGCAAGCTGCATTAAAAAAGAAGTGCTTAATATATAGAACTGAATAGAATTTGCTTGCATTTACCCTTGTAAGTCATAAGGGAGCCCTGTGAATATCAGCATGCGCTCATTTTTCATCTGCCAGAGGACTATTCCCTCTTTGTTCTAGTGCAGTTTGTGCATGCTCCCCCATGCACTTTACAGATTAGTGAGGCTACCCTCAGGCAGAAGTGATGTGCTGACCCTTTATGATGACTCATAAACATGACTGTGCTCCAATGGCTGACATCCTTCTCTGCCTCACCCTCTCACCTTGACTTTCCACGGTTCAGCGGAGAGACGCTGGACTATTCTCTGTGTGCCCCGTTAAAACCATTCTCCCTCGCTTGCTCTGTCTTTCTCTCCATGTAACTTTCACTTTAATAGCTCATCCCAAAGGTCAAGCTCATAAGAGGTCAACACAATCGTGTCTCCCGCCAACCCAGCCAGTGTTCTTCCTCAGTAGTGATGAAATGCTTACACCCCCGTTCTAGCCCCTAAAAGTCTTTGACTTGTCACACAAGAAAGCGCATTCAAACTTGCGTTGCCATGCTGTGGCACTGAAAAAGTCTGTGTAGGTATGGCTTGCTGTTACCTTTATTGACCTTCTCCCTGGCATCAACCGTCTCCTTCCAGTGATTAGATTTACCTCTCTGTGTAGTTTCCATGGCAAATAGAGTGACATGGTCCGTGCGAGCCATCAAACCCATCGCTCTTAAAAAAAAAAGATGCACAGCACAATTGCACGTCCTCTCCGGGAAACTCTTTTGTTGAATTCACTTTTCAAAATTGACACTTCAGTGGATATGGCAGATGAGGTGGAGGGAAAGTGAGAGACAGAGAGGCAGAGACGAGAAGAGAGTGGAAGAACAAAGGAGGAAAACCTGCTGGCAGTCTGTTGCTATACATAAGCCACTAGTTCCCCCCACTGTTTGTAGCTAATAAGGACAATGTAGAATCCTGTCTTGCACAGTTGGATCCAGCTCAGCCCTGTCAGATATGGCTCACGCTTTGGAAGCTAAGCCTGGGCATATAATCATGTAATCAATTCTCTGATTTGAATGGATCGGTGTAATCCTGAGCTTATTCCGCATTGAAACTTGCCATGTAACTTGCCATATGATGTGCTTTTTTCATTTCCAATTTACCTAATTAGTTTTACTTTCGCTAATAATAACACACCTAGCAGGTTCAGAGGAGCCTAATCGAATAATGGAATAGATTGTTTTGGCAAGTTTTACCCAGCACCTGCTACCGATCTCTGTCCTTCTGTGTTGGCAGGTGAAGCCATGAAATTGATGCTGTACACATGGCTACCACTTGCAATGCTGTTTGGTCATAATATGGTGTGATTACAGGGCCTGTTATTCAGTGGTCACACCTAAGGTAAACACCACCTGTGTGACCAGGATGGTACTGCATGGCTGTAATGTGGACACTGTGACTGTGTATGCATCTCAGATCACTGTCTTCTCAGCTCCAGCTCATTGTTTTTATGTTTTGTTTTGTTTTTTTCAGATGTCTCAGTTGCTCAAATGTAGATTTCACACTCAGTATTCAAACATCATCAGCGCTCTACCTTACGAGCATCCCGGCATTTCTCGTTGCCTTGGATAATCTTTCGGCAACTTTTAAGCTTCTTGGAGAGTAGATCACCCTATTTTGTGTTATCGGTAAATCTACTAAGCAGATTGTATGGGAGTTTAGTGGCTTTTTGCCCTTGAGCTTTCCAATCCACGTTCATCAGGTCTAGTGTGGGAGTCGACACCGTGACAGCAGATACATCACACAACCACACCCTCCTCGCTCCCTGCTGAAATGCCAGTGAGCATTATCCTGCTTGTTCAGACAGCATTTTTTTTTTTTCTTCTTTTCCCCCACCCGAGTGACCAGCTCCACTTCTACCCATGTGTGAACAGGGCCTGTAATGCCGTCTCATCACTCAGTGACAACTGACCACTCCCAAACCCATGCAGCAAGCTCTGATGACTGTGACTTTTGGTCGGGTATCTCACACAAGCCAGATTCGCACTGTTGTGCTACAGCTTGAGTTTGGAGCGATTGATCTTGTCGCAACACATTGCTTTTAAGATGTGCTCTGCAAAATTTTCCTGCTTTTGAAGAGATTTACCCGTTAGATCTTATAATCCAGCTGAAATCACAAATAGTCATTCATCGTTTGTGTGTGTGTGGGTGGGTGGGTGTGTGTGTGTGTGTGTGTGTGTGTGTGTGTGTACAAGCCTTAAGCCTCTGGGTGGGCGTGTCCGTGTCAGCGCTTGATTGACAGACTAGCCAGCAGGCTGATTTGCCGCAGAGATACTGAGAAACCACAAAGTCAACAAACATGCGCTGGTACTCTTAGCTTTCAAGCTAATGACAGTAGGTGCCGTAGGATAAAGTGGCGTCAGAAGGATGAGGAGGTCGGGGGGGACGGTTGGATGGGTTGACAAAACACAGACTTTCACTAAGGGATACTGCTGTTCGTGACCCATTTGGAACCAATAGATAGAGGTTGGAGGACTTGTTGGCTAAATAGCTAACATGGGTTGTTGATGTTTAAAGTCCGAGGCTCTTATTTTCATGTGTTATGTAGCAGGTTGCTGTCGAGCTATGAGTCAGTGATTGTTACCCCACGATTGAATGGTGACATTACTGCTGCTGTTGTACAAATTCAGTTTAAATGAATAAAATGTTTTGGCCATAGGCTGAAATTTTCTGATTTACATAGATGGAGAATAAAGGATATTTTAACTCGATAAAGAAACCAAAAACGATTAAAGACACTTCTCTCTTGTGGTTACTGTTTTTTTTTTTTTTTTTCTACAAAGAGAGTACAGGACATATGATTTAGGGAGCAGACATGTATGCTGGAGCAGAAAAAGTCAAACATTTTGACATGTCAGTGTCGGCACTATGATAAAATGAATAATGTCTGAGTTTTCATTTAGCTTCTTTGGTTTCAGGGTCCTGGTATTATGAATTCTGGCTCACTGTCAATGTACCACATGTGCTACGATAAATCAGAATCTCTGCTGTGATAAAGGCTGATTAACTTCAGTTGGAAATAGAGTGACTGATCATTAGAATCTTCACTTTGGTAAACAGCCTGACTGAGGACGTCCAGGCACTTGTTTACAGGACTGGACAATATGATTATAAAATAGTATTGCAATATAAGAATAATAATAATATTGATATTAATATATAACAAACATGGCAAAAGTAAATAAAATCACAAATAGGATAATTAAATTAATGTTCATTGCAATAAACTCTATTTGACTGTTGTCTTCAGAAGTAAATAAAGAAAACCTAAGCAGGTCTTTTCTTTTTATTTACATATAATTAGTGAGAAATGATTATCATCATCATACGATTAAAACTTGACAATCAGCCCTACTTTATCAAATGGATGATAAAAAGTTAACTGCACTGATTTAATAAAATTTAACAATAAATAACAATTTAGCTGCAAATTTGCTCTTACATAATGTTTTATAAAGGAAAGATTTCTATGATAAATTGTGTTAGTGAAATTTTAAAATGGCAGTTTCGATGAATAAATGATGGTACAACAGGGCTGAAAATTGACATGTGGAAAGTGTTTTCCCCCACTAATAGCTATATAAGCTGGTATAATCTATCAGTTTCGTATTCTTTAGCAGCTGCGTTTTTTTGCTCTGTAACAGACACAAAGGATTACCCTTGCTTTTAGTCGGCTACGGACAAAAAATATGCTCCAACAAGTCGGGATAAATGCTCTTGCACGCCGAACAAGCTTCTAGAAGTGTTAAGAACACTTCCATTTGTATACCCCAAGAAAAGCTCCTACTACAGTGTTTCCTCCACCAGCTACCCACTCACACACAGTCACGCACACATGTGTGAAAGACTTGTTGGGGTGCCAAGTGTCGAGGATATAGCACTAATTAGAGATTGGTCTCATCAGGGGGTGTCTCCTCTTAATGATCACCCTACTAATCAAAGCTCCTTTTCCATTTCCTTGTCTTTTTTTTTTCTTTCTACAAAGAGAGTACAGGACATATAATTTAGGGAGCAGACATGTATGCTGGAGCAGAAAAAGTCAAACATTTTGACATGTCAGTGTCGGCACTATGATAAAATGAATAATGTCTGAGTTTTCATTTAGCTTCTTTGGTTTCAGGGTCCTGGTATTATGAATTCTGGCTCACTGTCAATGTACCACCTGTGCTACGATAAATCAGAATCTCTGCTGTGATAAAGGCTGATTAACTTCAGTTGGAAATAGAGTGACTGATCATTAGAATCTTCACTTTGGTAGACAGCCTGACTGAGGACGTCCAGGCACTTGTTTACAGGACTGGACAATATGATTATAAAATAGTATTGCAATATAAGAATAATAATAATATTGATATTAATATATAACAAACATGGCAAAAGTAAATAAAATCACAAATAGGATAATTAAATTAATGTTCATTGCAATAAACTCTATTTGACTGTTGTCTTCAGAAGTAAATAAAGAAAACCTAAGCAGGTCTTTTCTTTTTATTTACATATAATTAGTGAGAAATGATTATCATCATCATACGATTAAAACTTGACAATCAGCCCTACTTTATCAAATGGATGATAAAAAGTTAACTGCACTGATTTAATAAAATTTAACAATAAATAACAATTTAGCTGCAAATTTGCTCTTACATAATGTTTTATAAAGGAAAGATTTCTATGATAAAATGTGTTAGTGAAATTTTAAAATGGCAGTTTTGATGAATAAATGATGGTACAACAGGGCTGAAAATGGACATGTGGAAAGTGTTTTCCCCCACTAATAGCTATATAAGCTGGTATAATCTATCAGTTTCGTATTCTTTAGCAGCTGCGTTTTTTTGCTCTGTAACAGACACAAAGGATTACCCTTGCTTTTAGTCGGCTACGGACAAAAAATATGCTCCAACAAGTCGGGATAAATGCTCTTGCACGCCGAACAAGCTTCTAGAAGTGTTCGTAAACACTTCCATTTGTATACCCCAAGAAAAGCTCCTACTACAGTGTTTCCTCCACCAGCTACCCACTCACACACAGTCACGCACACATGTGTGAAAGACTTGTTGGGGTGCCAAGTGTCGAGGATATAGCACTAATTAGAGATTGGTCTCATCAGGGGGTGTCTCCTCTTAATGATCACCCTACTAATCAAAGCTCCTTTTCCATTTCCTTGTCTTTTTTTTCTTTGTTAACTGGTGCTCCACCACATCCAGGCACACACCAGACTAAACATCCTCGTTCTTTTCTTTCTTTCTCCCCCACAACGCCCCCCCATCCTTCTGTTCTCTTCCATAATTTCAAGGTCCCTGCAAATCAAGCCATATTTTAGAAGGTGCAATTAGGTTATTTCTGCTCCAGTTGCTGCTATGTTCCACAAAAATGTATTTAATTTCGTTTTGCCTGGGCTGCACTTGTCTTTTCTCCCTCTGTTGGTTGGTCCCACGTGGGTAGCAGGCTGGACGAGCGCCAAGTCCTTGCACCTGTCCCTCAAAGAGAAACAAACACACACGAACACACACAATCACACACACACACACACACACACACACACACCTGCATCTGTACAGACAGAAGAACAAACCCACACACACATAGCATCCTGCATTGTCAAGGTTATAAGATAGCATAGCTGCTTCCCAGTAGGAGGGAGAGAGAGAACGCGATGGAGACAGAAAGGAGACACCAGGGGAGGAGATTGAATAAGTACTAGAAGGAAGCACAAAGAGAGCAGACAAGTGGTTGAAAGAAAAAGAGGGCTGTTGAGAAATGGAACCTGTAATGATGGTATGGGAGACTCATGAGCACCAGCCGAGGGAAATGATAGGAAAAAAAAATGAAGGAGCTGAGGAGAGAATTCAGAGAAAGAGAGATGGTAGCCTGTGTGTCCTCCCCCATCCTTAGGCACATGCTATTCAAAGCCCCGTAATTTGTGTCATTAATTAAAAAGCTGATGGGATGGAGTTAAGGGGTTTGCACTCTGCAACTCCTTGGCCGAGCGAGAGGGAATGGAAAAAAAGAAAGGGGGGAAAATATTGCGAAAAATATTGCTGCCACCCCGCCATGAATCTCTATTAGCGGCTAATGATACCATTCTGATACCTCTCAACCATTAGTGTGAAATTGGGAAGCGTTAATTATTCAAATGAAAATCCATACAGCTGCCGCTCACATGACAGGGTCTTTGCTCAGAGTAGCTAAAGGTCCCCATCGTTAGCTGCTATGCATGTATTAAGCAGCACCTAGACTTCAATAGGTATGCAGTGATATCTCAGGTGAAAATTCTACCAGAAATTATGCATTATCTGAACAAATATATGAATAGCATTATGCATTGGCAGTATAATTTTATACAATGATAAAGTATTCAGTTTTACAGGGTAAGGTAGGACTGAACATCAGAGTACAACAGCATTTTCTGCTGTGTACACTGTCAAAGCTAAAGTAAGTGCACACAAGCAAAACATTTCTCTTCTTTTTTGCATTTGCTGTAGGTTTTTGATTGTAATGAACAGCTGCTGCACTCCTTCGTAACCATAAAAATGTATTATTTTAAAAGGGAGGCCATACATGTAGGTTGCCTGTTCAGCTTATTAAATTCGCTATGACAGCTTGGCCAATTAGATAAGCTGCAGAAACAGCCATGTTGCGTTTTCTAGCTTTATGTGTTTGGCAGGGTGAACCAGAGAGCAGCCAGACTGTTACAAGCTGCACGCACACAGATCAGTGAGTTATTGTTTTGCCCAGTCCCGCTGCCAGAATTCGCTCCAACCTGACCGCTGAATGTTTTCACTTTGACCACGGTCTGGTAGAACAATTACTTGAAAACTTTTTTTTTTTTTTTTTTTTAAACTAACCTGAAAAATTGATACGGAAAAAGAGAGAATGGAAATTAGATATGTGATTTATATATAAAATGATTTATTGATTTGAAGGGGTCATACTTTCCCAGATCAGTGTTGGTAGCTGTGTACTGTGCCTGAACCAATCCCTAAATAAAAAAAGTACTGGAAAGTGAATGAGTAGAATTTCGTATGGCTTACGGTGAGGCACTTAACCCCCCACTGCTCCAGTGGAGCTTCTCAGTGGCCGAAAGATAAGTCTGCTTGTATTCTACTGCTTCCAGGTGTGCTTGTGTGCAGGGTATTGTTAAAAAAGTTATTCATCCTTGGCGAATCTACACCAGAAAGTTAATTTACAACAACAGACTTTTGTCAATTGGCAAGCCTAGGAGATCTGTAAATTTATAAGGGCTCTTATTTTCTCCTTGCCAGTGATGGCGTTTCCTCCTTCTGGTTTGCTTTTGCGTCCAAGGAGGAACGGTTACAGCTGGTCATCTTTTCCCTCTAGGAAAATGCGCCAGACCTTTTCAAGTCTCAATGCGGGCGTCCAACTGTTCAAAAAGCAGAAAGATGAACTGTTTTCTCATGTCAGGTGACAGATTCCACTGATCATCCATGAGTTGTCAAATTTTAATTTTGATTGGCAGCTGAAGCCGCACATGCCCCTCAAGTTGCTGAAATTTAAGAGCTTGTAGGGCGTTTCCACCTGTGAACTCCAACTTAGGGTGCAGCACCCAGACCCATCATGAAATTGGTATTTATGTTATTCTTCCAAATTCTCTCATTCTCTCATGGCTGCTTTTAAATAATTTGATGCTCAGTGCTCATCGTCTCATATTAAGATAATTAGCTCATTTAGCATTTTAAAGTTGATTTCATTAAAGCACAGTGCGTTGGAGAGTTGTTTCATTAGCATTAACATCACCATTACACAATTTAGTGGAGTATCTCCTCTATTTGTATTTATTTATACCTTAAAATGATCTCTAAATGAGTGGACCATAGGTGAAAAGCTTTTTTTTGTGTTCTTAGCCACTGTGAAAATTAAAGGTCTAGCAGAAGGGAAACTGAAGGACATACCAACTGTCTACTGTATATAATCCATTAAATGCTCCTCTTGTGTGCTCAAAATCAGCAAAAGGCTTTTCAAGTGTTCCAGGGCAGAAATACAACCATAGGAAAGGTTTTATCATGTAAAGCCTATGAATGAGATACTCGGAGGTCTGCTTTGTGTGGTTGAAGAGGATGTCACCATTTCACAAAGGTAAGAAGTAGCTTGAAAAAGAACCTTTTTTTTTTTTTTTTTCATTTATATTTATTTGCATTTTTCTGACATCAGACAGGGGACAAGGAGAAGGGAGAGAAAAGGATGAGAGAGCTAAGTGCTTTTTAGATACTCAGTGACAGCCCTGACCAAAATCGTATTAAGGTCACAATGGGGGTGGCGGGGTGGAGTAAAGAAGCTTTTCAAATGAGTCAATATGCCGTCTCCCCCTGCTTATTTCTCACCGCTCCCCTCGTATCTGTGGCGCGGTAAATGTGGGCATCCAGCGCCCGTATTACAGGCATATCTCAGCCTGTACAGTGCGGTTTGCGGTATAGGATATATGAATTAAGCATGAGTGGACGTCACAAGAATAAAAAAAGAAATCGCTGTGAGCGATCTGACTGGTGACCTTGCTGCATCCAGCGGCATCTTCTGGTCAAGCCAGGAGGAGCCAGATGCAGCACTTTCAGCCCCGGGAGTGGCACGTTTCCTTGTCTGGGATTTCATCCACATCCTTAACTCCCTTCTCACACCATCTCCTCCAGCGATTGCGTCATATACCACTCTTCACATCCCTGCCGCTAATGCCTTTTTCTATAGATCATTACCCTCCTCTCCCCTCGCCACTGTTAGCGATCGCTCAATCAGAAATTCCGGCCTCCGCGTGGTCCCTGTTGTGTGGCCGTTGCTCATGGGAGGTGAAGACGCTTCGATCGGGGACGCTTGGCTGTTTACTTTGATTTGATCTATGGGGTCCACATGCAGTTCCGAGTTATTGGCAAATTTGAGTCTGCCAGTAATGGTGGCTCAGATGTAGCCCACAGCTATTCTTGCTCAGGCTTGGTATGGACTCATTGTGTTTCAATGACAGTTGGAGCGTTTGCCGTTGATGAGGTGCCATGCTGTACCTGTGTACAATTTTATGATCTTGCAAACACAGACTTTTTGAAAAGCCCTTCCCTTCCCTGTTATTTTTCTCTCTAATGCTCTTTCCCCTTCATCTGACACAGCTCTGCCTCATTCTGTTTTGCATTGGCTCACTGCCTTGCATTAATATTGTTCTCCTCTAATAACTTTCCCATCTTTCAAACTTTACCCCCGCCTATGCCTACCCACTGACCTCCATACCTCTCTCTGTTGCACTCTCCATTTGGAGGAGAGGACTCTTGTAAGCCCTGGTAACAGAGGTTAATCCTCTCTTATTAGAACCGGGATTACTGGAGGGGAAGGGACAGAAGCAGGCTCGCTGGTGGATGCTAACCCCTACAACAATTTGAGGAGTCCAGCAAAATGCCGTGACTGACTTAAAAAAGATTCTCCAAAGAGAAAATGATATAGAGAGTTAAGATGCAATTACCTAAGTAGTTTTTCAATGCATGTAATTGAGTTGAAGAATCAAAATAGCTTTTACATTTCACTTACACATGAAGGTATTCCAATTTAATAACATAGGTCATACGCTAAGTACTCTTGCCAGCAAATACAAGTGTTTATTATATTTTAAAGCTGCATAACCAGTATTTTTACAACTATAATAAATTAACTTCTACATGCAGTGTGAAAGGGATCACTCATTGGGAAATAATCACCAAACTCTGAAGTCCATTCCAGTTTTATGACGTGTTTTAGTGTTTATTAGCTCATTATTAACAGTGATTATCATGTCATTGTTTTTTATGGCTCCCAACTTTAATGTTTTGGTTTTCTCTCACTGCTTTGGTCAGTCTCCTAACCAGTAGCAGCTGGCAGATGTTTTCAGTGAAAAAGTTCTGCAAAGCCTTCTGTATGCTACAGTCTGTCCAATGATAAATTAAAATAAAGGGAGACAAAGTTGGCAGCCAGCTGGTGAACATAGTATAGAAGCCTCATATAAAGGGTCTAAAGGGTCTATAAAGCCTCATATAAGGGTTGGTGGAGACCAAAACAGAGTCAGAGGGACATTGAACACTGGAGGTACATTTTCCAGCTGGTCACAACTTCAAATTACTGCTGACATTGCTCAGTGTTGTGTAAATACTGTTTGTTAATGTGTTAGCCATACCAGCTTTCCAAGGCCTTTTCAGCTGGTTCTACTACCCCAAAATGGACAAAAGAAATCAATTAATGCAGGTTGCCACCACTGATTTTATTTCATAATACAGGTCTGTCGCTATATATTAGCTTCATCAGTCCGTTTAGGTCATAAATTTTTAATTATCAATTTGAAACTACAGCAGTATTTAATGTGAAATGTACACAATTTGCATATGAGATTTTTTTTCTTTTCTTTCAAGTTGAACCTTAAATTTAAAAGCTTGATGGCATATGTTTGGCTGTATGGCTGTAGAAAAAGTCATGTGCTGTACATCTGTTTTTCATATTCCCATCCCACAGTTATAACTGCAAAAAAAACAAAAAAAACATGTTGTATAATACAAGACTTGATAAATCTGTCTTTTTTCCTATAGGCTCGTGTGTGATGCAGTACTTTTTTCTGCTTTCTAAAAACTAACAGTATTTTAAAAATGTTTTACATGTCTATTCCACTAACCTCCTGTTTTACTTCTGTGTGACTGTTGTAAAATAAAGACAGTAATCACATCAATAATCTGTTTTTTATTTTTTTCTTTCTTTCTCTCCCCTTTCATGCCTAAAATAGAAGTGGAACAAAAAGGTAACTAAATGCCAACAACTTTTCATTTTTCACCTGCACATTAATTTTTGCAAACGCATGCTTTTTTTCTTTTTTTTCTATTTTTTTTTTTTGGTGACGGGTTGCTAAAGCAGGTGTCTGACATTTTGTAGGTCTGTGCTAACTGTATGAGTCATTGGCGTGGTTTAACATGTCATTCATGGGGAAAATCAAATTTTCAGAGAAACTGTATCAGAAATACACCTAACCAGCATAATTCCTTCTTTCATTAAGTTGTGTACATGCTGCAGCATCCAGAGCAGTAAATATTGCTCCGAACTCCTGTCATCATTCCTCTGTTCAGCATCACAGACTGATAGGTCTTTTGACATTGCCAGATACAATACACAGTGATTCTTTATGGTAAGGTCATTACAGGCCTGCTCCCCATAGAAATCTCGTTACTCTGTGATGTTTTCCTCCCTGTAATAACCAAAGATTTTTCAAGCTCTGCTTTATCTGCTGCATAATATTAAAGGAGAGGGCTATACGGGGTGATCAATAGCTTGTCCAATAAGCTGTCAGCATTTTTGATTATAGCTCTAACGTGATGATAGCTATAACCTTCAGGGACCGATCAGCCAATACTGAAGACAGTTCATAGCAGTCATACCTTATCAGCACTGCATGATTCGGTAGAACATATGCTAAACCTTCACTCGTGCCCCAGGAGCATTGTGCTTCTAGTGCTACCTTTTTGCATGAGTGGAAAATCTGTCCTGGGTCAGACATTAAATATAAACCTGGACTGAAGTCAAAGATGGAAATGGAATCGTTAAACAAGAGTCAAAAGTTCTCCTTTAATAGCTATGCAATAAATTTCAGGTTTCATAGTAGTCATTAATTAATGACATATCACTGATATGTGTGGCAAAGAGTATTAGAAAATGAAGGTGAAGGGGGAGTTAAAAACATTTTCTAGAAGTGACTGTGCTGCTGCATTAACAGTTTTTGTCAATTCCCCATGAAAGCCATGATTGCTTTTGTATCATTTCTCTATAATCTCTCATTCACCCCTCCATCTTTGTGCTTACAGTCATAAAAAGCATATTTTACAACCTCCTCAGAATTCAGTGTGCCGTCAATACAAAGCTTTCCTACTCTGACCTTGTACTTCAGCGCATCCCATCTTTTTTTTTTTTTTTCCCCATAGAAACAGCCCTCTTAGCATTTAGCACAGCACCTGCTGAGATGTGTGCTGAGGCACTATGTCAACGGGACGCATCTTGTCACATTTTTTTCACCCGCAGGTAGACAACATGCTTAATCTTAAGAGATTACAAGGGAAAGAAGCCTCTGTTTTTGCTGTCTCTCTCTCCTCTTTCTGCTCGGAGCACACCGCTTTTACCTCTCGATGGATCTGCAGCTACAGCCTGTCAGCGCGGTGTCAGGCTCTTGGCCCATTACAGTGAAAGGAGCCTTCACACACTTTTTTTTTTCATTTGTTTTGTATTCTGGGCCGAAACCTGTGGAAAAAGGAAAAACGACTATTTATTGCCCCTTTACATCAGACTTATAGACGTGGCCAGTATTTATTTTTCTTGGTATTTTAAATGTTATTTATTTTATTTGGGTTTTTTTTTTTTTTTTTCAAATTTAAAGTTCAATTTAAAGTTCAATTGAAAAGTTTAACCTACAATGAATTCATTCAGTCATTGTAATCCTGAATTCAGTTTTCCTGTGTTGTTAGAAAGACAGCAAATTACAATTGCCTCAGTCTCTGATAATCCATAATGAGCAGAAATTAGACTCTGCCCACAGAGCCCAGTATTGACCTGCTCCAGCTGTATTGCCTTGGCCTAGCTTTATCAGATTGGAGTACAAACCAGTTCATATATAATTAGTTCACTGTGCGTGGTGTTATATATCATACTGAAGACTTAAAATGTCATCTGGATGAAATAATGGACAGGCAGTCATTGTATAGATGATGTAATTTAGAGTTGTTTTTTTCTCTTCTTTTCTTTTCTTTCTTCTAAAGGCCTGCCTCAGGCAATAATTGATGTGTAGATATTTCTTTCGAAATCTTTTAACTTGTGTTTGTGTGCTCAATTCTATTTATTAAGGGCTGCCACTATGGTGTTTTAATGAAAGAAAATAATGAAACCTTTTTTTCCTGGTACAGTTGTATTTAATTTGGTCGATGTGTACAGAACAATACAAGTAAACAAACTGAAGAGAATTAGAATGGTAATGTGTGCGTTTACGCGCATGTGAGTAAGCCAGTCCCTGGTAACATCATCTGATTTGTTTCCGTTTTATATTAAGTCAGAAGTGATAACCCTCACTTAATCTATTCACCCGTCCCCACAAACTCTTAAGTGTGTTTGTTTAATGACATTGGAGCTAATTGCCTTTAGCATCGGAGACTAACCGAATTAGAAGTATCATACAAATATATTTGAGACACAGCTTAAGATCATAAACACTGTGTTATTTTTGTAATATTTGATTTGTCCTGTTTAATTTCCATGTAGCCACTTAGAATCAGGGAAATTCAAAACTCTGTAGTATTTATATGAACTTCATTACTAATTACTTTTTTATTTATTTATTTTTTTGGACAAATAGTGATCTGTTCTGCGTTTAATGTGAATCGGATCAGGGTGTTAGGGTTTGACTCTACATCTGGCTACTTCACAGTGGAGAAGACTGAGCTGCAGATGTAAACCTTATTTTCGTTGCAATCAATTGCTGTTTTTTTTATTGACATAATACCTGCCAATGTAACTCTGTACTTGTTTTTCCCCTATTTTGGCTCCTCAGTATTCCTGTGCCCAGGGCTTCTGCGTAGGGTGTACCAGAGTGAGCACCTCTTTGAATCGGACCACCAGTCTGGAGCCTGGTGCAAAGACCCTCTCCAAGCCTCGGACAAGATCTACTACATGCCCTGGACACCCTATCGCACCGATACATTGACTGAATACTCCTCCAAAGAAGACTTCATTGCCGGAAGGCCGACAACAACTTACAAACTCCCACATCGCGTCGATGGGACTGGTTTTGTGGTGTACGATGGGGCGCTCTTCTTCAACAAGGAGCGCACGCGCAACATTGTCAAGTTTGACCTGCGGACTCGCATCAAGAGCGGCGAGGCCATCATCGCTAACGCCAACTACCATGACACGTCTCCGTACCGCTGGGGAGGGAAGTCGGACATTGACTTGGCCGTTGATGAAAATGGCCTTTGGGTGATATATGCCACCGAGCAGAACAACGGGCGGATCGTCATCAGCCAGCTCAACCCCTACACGCTGCGGGTTGAGGGGACCTGGGACACGGCTTACGACAAGCGCTCTGCGTCCAACGCATTCATGATCTGTGGAATCCTCTATGTGGTAAAGTCAGTATATGAGGATGATGACAACGAAGCAACAGGAAACAAGATTGACTACATCTACAACACAGAGCTAAGTAAAGATGGGTTTCTGGACATCCCTTTCCCCAACTCCTACCAGTACATCGCCGCTGTGGATTATAATCCCAGAGACAACCTGCTGTATGTTTGGAACAATTACCATGTGGTGAAGTACTCTCTGGACTTTGGAGCGCTGGACAACAGACTTGGTAAGACCAGCTTTATTTATTCTTTCATTTATTCACGGTATTTAATTATAATGTAATTTTCCATAACTTTGGTCAGTGCAGTTTAGTGTTTCAGAGCAGGTCAACCCTTAAGACAAACCACATATTTAGCCTCGCTACTTGAAAGGCTCTAAAAATAGCAAAAATTCTCAGCATGTTGTTTTTTTTCTACCCAGCACTTTGTATTGTGGGTTGTAAAGAACGGCCTTGCATAGCTAGAGCTTACAATTATTTTTCATATTTTGGTCAAGTAGCAAGACATAATATAAACACACACACACACAGTGTAGTTTGGTGACAGTTGGCTACATCGTGCGCTGCTCTGTGTGTTACTCACGTTATTTCTAACTCATCACCAAAATGAAAGCGAAACGAACAGATACTGTAGATAGATTAGTGTAAAAAATATCACTCGCTTAAAAAAACAGTCAGTTTTCACATTCATATGATGTGTATCAATTTATGCAAATAAGATGAAAGAGTTGGGCACAAAAAATAAGAAGTAAATTAATGAAAATTCTAGTCTATGACACATTGGCTGTTTAATATTAAGATTTTTTTCACATTTTGTTTTGTAGCCACAAGCTAAAGTTTTTTTTTTTTTCACACTCTAGCTGTTGCCTCTGGAAAGGAGCAAGCGACATTAAACTTCCCAAAACTTTTTAGAAAAGTCTTAATTTTTCCAGTCCATTGTTCTTCTCATAAATTGATGCTTGTTGGGAAGTGTGAAACAGAAAAAAGAACGAACCTGTTTTGACACAGCAGGGTGATTTTTTTTTTTTTTTTTTTCTCATCACTAGTCGTAGTCAGAAATGTCACAAGTTATTTTGACAGTGAGGTCCTTACCTCCGCTCTCTCCTCTGGAGCTTTTTCTACCCGCCGCTTGCCAGTTTAATTTGTTTTCCTTAGCTGGCTGCAACTCTACCCCAAATCTTTTTATACACTGAGTCCTGCTTCAACAAACCCCATAATATATTCATTCATTCAGTGCCCATGCTTACAGTGTTTGGTTTTGATGATACACAGCTACCCATAATATAATTTGTTGTAGTTAAGTTGAGTGAAATGGTGTTGTTATGTGTTTTCTGTACTGAATGATTATCCATCAGTTTTTAACGGTGGCACACAATGGTCACACGCACTTGCATGCTCACACACATACACACACACACACACACACACACACACACACACACTCACACACACGCAAATATGCACACTTTTATATGCAAATGCAAATTCTCTGTACTAGACTTCCCATGAGATGTTGAGTTGTGTGTTTGGCTTTGTTGTGTAGAATAGGCTGCCTTCCAAAGAGTCTGTTTGCTGCATGAATATAGATAGTAAAATGTTGCATTAAGTGGATGGATGGAGTCAGAGAACAAATATAAATGTCAGATAAACAGACTGATAAGGAATGAAAAAGTGATTGAATGGACTCTGGAGTAATAAACAATTTAGTTTGATCAACTCCCAGACCAAATAGAGAAACAGAGGATGCAGACTTATTTAAAGCAAGTGTTGTTAGCTGTGCACATTTTCCACGACACTGTCTCATGAGGAGCCTAATTTTGAGACAGTAGGAAAGTTGCAACAAAGTTGTTTGAATCAGTGTCACTCTCAACCACTTGACAGCGCACAAATTAGTTTGTATTTGCCGCTGCATCATATTGTTTGTTCCATTTATGTGATTCTCTGGTGAGGATGCGTATAGATCAGAGAGATAAATGTGACCGAGTCAAACTTGAAATATCATTCACAGAAAGTAACAACAGTAATGGCTGCTGTGAGAGAGCCACGGATTTGGTGAAGGATGGATGATTCGGTGCAGATATTTATAGGCAGCGTTAATAAAAAGGCTGTGGGAGGTTAAGCCTCCAAAAAACGATCATGGAAATATTATGAATTATGAATTTCCTTGGCTTGATGATTGTTATTTGATTGCAATAGGTAGCAGGTTATTTCAGTGAGAGTGACTGGTGAGAGACCAAGTGGGAGAGAGAGAATCCCGTAGTTGCTGATTATAACGACCCATGCAAGCGGCGCTCTGAGCGTTTCCTGAATTTGTTTTCCTTGTCTGTGTATTTTGGTGCCATGCGCAGCGTGCACGGTTCACAGGTGGGAGCAGAGAAACAAACAGGTTTGGGGGGGTTGTTCAGATGTAGCAGTGCAAAGCGAGTTGTTGGTGTTGCTGTGCTGAGAATAGAAGTCTCAGAACCACTTCTGTTCCTGAAGCAATATAACTCCACCTGCACTTCAGCGAATTTATCAACAAGAGCAAACTAAATTCTTTCAGCAAATGCACAGAAATAACAGAATAACCGAAATGCTTAAAATATAAATAAAGTATATTTAATCAAACGCTTCCCTGCAAATAGATGTATTTAAATCGGCATAAAAAATATATTTTTATTTGGTTAGAGTAAAGTAGTCTGCATTGATTTCTAAATTAATATGATTGAGTCTGACAAAGTTTTTTGGCCACAGCTGCTTTATAATGTAAGAAAAGCTTTTTCCTCAGGTCATTAAATCCCTGCAGCCGTCTGAAGGCAGCAGGACACATATGTCAATTAATCAGCCACCTCCATACACTTCAGATGGATTTTTCATTGCTTTAGTCTTTTATTAATTGTTAAAAAAAAAGAAAAAGATAAAAAAGCAACACATTATGTGTCGTGTGTTCACATCATGCTGCTCTGTAGCATCCAGAAAACAATATCAGTTTCTGGAGAAGCAGATGCATTATTTATATTTTAATTTTTCTTTTGAGCTATCCACTCCACCGATGTTCCTCTCCAAGCACGGTGCCCTGGCGCCACCTATGCAGAAATTCTGTACTAAAAATAAAACTGAAACCTTAAGTTTTACCACTAGCGAAGGAAACTTTTCTCCAACTGAGGAAACCAGCAACTTATAATCTGGAGCTGAGGCAGTCATTCATAAATTTGACTAGATCAACCAGTAAGCTTTCATACCACGCAGAGATTAAAGCCAATGTAGTACCTTCCTTTTGCTGCGAACACAAGCCTCTGAAATTTGATCCGGTGCCATGATCACAGTGCCTGTTAACACTCCCGGAAAGGTGTCATTCTCTGATGGCTCGAACACAGGCTCATATCCGCTTGTGCTTCCACCTCCACAAGCATGCGTGACCTGCCGTACCAGTGGAGCATTGTATATGGGCAACAAAGCAGGAGAGACATGGCCAGACCCACAGCTGGGGCCCGGTGCCGTGTGCCAAACCCAAAGGGCCAGGGCACAGCACATGCTACAGTGCATTAGGCAGAGCCAAGGTGATGATATCTGGATGTCAAGCTATCTTACTGTGTCTGATTTTAGAGATTTTGATGCTTTTTGATCTCTCTTAGCAAATTAACTTTTTGTAGAAAAAATGGGAGATGTTTTATTCCCCTACCCCCCAAGAAAAAGGTGAATACCATTTGTTGATATGCATGAAAATAAACCTTTTTATTCTTCTGCATTTAGAATACTCCCAACTAGAATCCTGTGCTAATCTGTGTACTTGTCTCGGTCTCTGCAGCAGACTGAGTCCAAACAGCCTGTTTTCAAGGACAGATGAGCTGTGCCCGGGAGTGCTTCCATGACAACTCCATTGATAATTTAATTCAATGAATTGATGATAAAAAATGTGCTTCACAGACTGTTGTTATCAAGCAGATACACAAGCTCCTCATCAGTCCCCTTTTCATGATCAGATTCAATGCAGAACATGCAGGGACAATTGAGAGTAATTCCTCTATGGGCCTGTTTTAATAACCCAAACAAAAAAGAACACATACGCATAGCAACTACAAAAATATACTTTATTAATTTTTAGCATTAAGATGAAGCAAATTTGACAAAATATGACTTTTGTCAAATCAATATAGGAAAATTATGCAAACTCATTTAAAAAGGTCACAATGACATATCTAGTGGATGGTGATCCTCTGACATTCTTGGAAATGTATTGTCTCCCAATTGGCGACAACGCATTATGTAGAATTGCCTATGACCAGAAAATTACCCTTGGAAAAAATGGTACAGTTCCATCCAGTATATCCCATTATCTCCCTTTAAGCTTGTCTCTGTTCAACAAGTCGTCACAATAATAATATTAAGACATATTTTAAGAATTTCCAAATCTTTAAATATTATATATATATATATATATATATATATATAATAAGTGCATTAACTTCTTTATATTCCAATCTCAAGAAGGTTTCTATCTAGGATATTTATACATCACTCAAAAAAGACCTCCTTCAAGTCCTCCTTCAAACTCATACAAATAATAAACAATACGGCCTGTGTACCAAATATTGAGATGTTTCTGCCCATTGACTTGGTCTATTGGCTCTTTGTCTCTGGATTGTTACGATTTCCCCCATTTCTTACAAGAGATACACAGAATCGATCTACCAGATCGGTATCTGGTCTAATTTTGACCTTATTAAGCGGGTCGGGTATCTGAAAGCTGAGACTGATCCACATCAATTCCAGTTTCTTCCTCAGTGTTATTTTAAAATTCTGTTTCCACTAACAGTTTCACATTCCACATTCATTCAGTTTACAGAGTCAGTATGAGTATGACCATACATTGAGACACAATTGAATACCGGAAAATAGTGTTGTTATCAGATTGGCACTCTGCATTGGCTGAATCTGAGGTATTGTAATCAGAATCGGAAGAGAATAAGTCAGATCGAGGCCGTCCTAAAATTATTAGTAACAAAATTAAAACAGAACATGATTTCTTTTTTCTTTTACTTTCTTTGGAGCTTCTTAAGCTTCCCGGGCTATAGATACACACACTCTTTTTCTTTGAACTTGAAATTACTTTTGGCTTCTCCTTTACCAGACCAACCTGCTTGTGTGAGCATGAGGGACTGGCTGCATTGACTCCACAGGACTGCAAAGACAAGGGCAGCCACATGAGAAAATTTGCCTCGGTCTCACACCTGCTGCTGCTGCTGTCTGCCGCACTGCTATGCTGTTAGATGATAAGAATCTGTTCTGGTTGTTAACACTGTTTTCTAGGCTTAATCCCACATTATTTTCCTGTATACAATATTTACGCTGATATGTTTTGGGGTTTTTTGTCAGATTTGAAGTGTTTACAGGATACAGTAATCAGTGTCTGTCAATCTGCTGATACTTCGAATCAGTCTCTGAACGTGTGACTCTTGGGAGTGATTCCTTTGTGACGCATAATTGGTGCATAGGATGCGGCACAGCAGTTGTCATAGACACTTTCACTGTCTGGTATTCCTGTAATTTTGCCACATGTCGCCACGGTGCCAGCCCCGCTGGCGTGGACTGAGCCCGTGGATGTGGCGCGTCGACCTTCATGCAGAAAAAGCCGATGTTTTTGACGCTCAAGACCGACTTGGCTCTATTCGGAAGTGCTTGACACATGCTGAATTGATTAAGTCTGTCTAAGCAGTAAATGCAGGCTGGCAGAGTCTGGTGGAGATTATCTGAGTGTGAGTCAGTATGTTCCTAAAGGCACAAACTGTTGTCCTCTGGCTTTCAACACTAGCCTTCCATTACCTTTCATTTTTTTCGATGGACATAATTTGATTAGCTATTATACAGATTCCAGTGATACCCTGCAGCTGTCAGGTGTCATCATAGGGCCTTTTTTTTACTTGATTACAAAACTTTAAGGAATATCTTGCTTAGTAACTCAAACTAAATGCTACTATTGCACAAAAACAGTCTTTTGCATGCTGCATGACGCCCTTTTTGATGTTGGGGCTTAGGAATGTAGGCTACATGCTTATTTGCAGGCTTCACACTTATCACATGCCTGGCGCACCTCTTGCAGAGGGCAATTTTTCGAAGGAAAATACGAAGCTTAGGATTATAGTTTTGAATGATTTTTTCCAACACATGTACACACAGGCGCATGCCCACAAAAACACACACACATACACACACACACACATGCGCGCGCACCAGTGCGTGGCCTTCTTGCAAACCCTTTAATGTTGCAACACAATGGGGCTCTGTTAGTAATGCAGCTTTAGATTTTTTAGCATGGAAACAGAGCGCTTTGTTGGTGCGGCACAGCCTCTTTGAATGTTTTAAACTATATTCCCTCATGTAAGAATAAATTGTGTTATATTGTAGAAATGTAATCATTGTTATCCTTTTAGCGCATGTGTGTTGCTGACTTTAGTAAACTTGTGTTTTATTTCTGGTATGGAGTTTGAATGAAACCATTGTCCATTAGAACAGGCAAGCTCATGTTTCAAGTAGATCAGAATGTGGCATGTCCATTCACTGTGTGTGGTACCCCATTATATATATGTATATATATATATATATATATATATATATATATATATATATATATATATATAATATCACATGATTTTGACTGGCATTCCTCCTCCTGACTGGCCATCCATCATGGGCCTTGGCAGCTCTGCCTTTATTCAAAAAACAGACACAGATCACCTGTGTAGTGAGAGGGGTGGCAAGCAATCCCTCAATTAAGGCCCACACCCTATTCATCTCTCCTGACATCTACAGAAAAGGAAAGAAAACATACTTTAAAGTAAAAATCAAAGACTCCTGTCTACTGTGAAATTTGTTGGGATTATTAATGGGGATTATTAGGTGCATTTGAATCTGTAAATTAGTAAATGAGTTTTTCATTTGTTTTCATTGTATACAGACAGAAAAATGATAAAAGTTGTGCTTCCTCACAGTTTTTTTTCTTGTGATCTAAACTAGTATTTAACAGTGATTTCAAAACTATCAAAAGTCAGTCACGTCATGGATATCAAAACATTAAACCTGTAAGAAAACAATAAAAAGTGTGTTTTCGGAGTTACGCTGTAGTGTGTGGGACCGTCTCCTCCACCCTGCTCTTTCTCTACTCCTGATGCATGTGTGTGTGACTACTGGTTTCTCTAGAGCCCCTAAAATTGCCACATTAAATTTAACAGGCTTGGTGGCACACAAGCTCAAAGTGATTTATTTTGGCCAATCAGCCGCGGAAATCTGATTGGGAGCCTCTGAAGCATCCTTAACACTCTTTATCACCAGTGTCAGAGTTCCTCTGCACAAATTTGCCCTATCCGTTTTACCCATTCTACTGTTGGTTGACAGTCTTTTGAAAAGCCTTAACTCAAGGTTTCTTTGGTAAATGGTGAGACCTTGGGAGAGAGCTTGTCCTCTTAGCGAGTTTTAAATCCCCTCTACTCATGTGCTTGCACTCCCTCTTTCCTCTGTTTGGTTTCCCTGTTACATCTGATGATGTTTGGTCCTGTCAAAAGCCCTAAAGACTCAAGTTTTGACTCCAAGAAACAAAACCGAGTCCAGTATTTTTTCTGTTTAAATTACAAAGTGATTGTGCTTAATATGGATTTCTTTGGACTATGACTTTTAGGGTACACCGATATACTACTGCATCAATACTATAGATGTTCAGATGCATTACATGTTTTGGGGTATTTCGGCTGTTTGAGCAGGTTCCAAAAAGATAAATCAATAAAAATCTAATTAGCAAAAGTCCTCTGTAACAAATGCAGATGAGCTAATATGCAGCACTTTGGTTTTTTTTGTCTTTGCATGATTTTGTAGCACATCTGTGAAGTGAATCTATCCCACAGTACCTCATTCTTGTGCATATGCAAGCAGACTTAGCTCACATCCCCTCTGTCATTTTACTCAAACACAGTGAATGTCTCCCCGGGCTTGTGTCCATGTGTGCATACATATCAGCCCGATGCAAACGCTTCTCCGAGTGCCGTGTGACCTCCATAGATGCCCTCTTCAAGTCCCAGGAAGAGAGGCTGGGAATGAGAAATTAATTGCCAAACAATGCATAGCTCCCATCCATTACGGTTCTCATCATGTCAGATGATATCGAAGCATTACCGGATGTCTGGCTGCATAATAATCCCCCACCACCACCTTTTGCACACTCTGATGGATGTGTGGGCCCTCCACAAAAGGCTCCATTAAATGACAGGGCCTTTATCATCATTTTATTCTCAAACTATTCTCCTCAGCACACAAGGACATGTGTAGCGTTTTGGTGGGATCGTATGACACAAACATCAGAGAATTGATAACACTTGGAGTGAATCATGCCTTTTTGAAGCCGATACTGATGTTGTGAAATAGATGTTGGGCCTCAATGGATTTTTCTCTCCAATTTTCTTATCTATTTTTTAGAGAAAAAGCAAAGTGAAAAGGTTATAAATATATAATAAACCCTCATTATAAGGTGAAATTTTTTGAAATAAGAAATACTTCGCCAAACTATTCCTGTTGCATGGGTTTTGCAATATTAACTACAAATCCCATATTTGCATAACTTCTTGTCGTTTTCAAGTGTAGCTAATTCTTCCTCCTGTTGATCAGCCTTATTCTCACTCTCTCCTAAGCTTTCGAGCTTTTTTATCATGATACTTTGTGACGCCGGTACTTACTGGCTGCTTGATATATTATATGAATCAAGGTCCATTTCTGCAGCAAGACTCAGACTTATTTTCACCTGTCAGGGAATAATATCGTCCCTGGCAGCAGCACACTGTACGGCCATTAGAAACTCAGATGATCGTGAATACATAAACTTCTTGCTGCTGAATATAATACAAACACCTGACATAATTTAGACTAGTAGAGCAAGAACATTGCATCCAATCCAACAAAGCTTCCCACTTTGAATACTAAAGTGAAACCTTAAATTTTTTGTTACGATTGTATTTATAAATGGTAATTTAACCCTTTAATTAGAAATGTGAAAAAATGCCAAACATTAGTTCACACTTCTCATTTTATTATATAAGCACATATTGATTCCATTATACAAAGGCAGAACCACCTCAAGGAAATTGTGAAGAAAGTATAGTAAGCATTGATTGTAGAGCTTGTATCTAAAACTGTTAAAAGTTAAGTATTTATTACTCTTATTGATGAAGATAGTTTCACTTTTTAGCTACCTGTACCTAAAAGTTCTGTAACCACCTAACTTGAAAAGAAGTCGCCATACAAAGGGGAAGCAGCACCATCAGTACAAATAGCCAAATAAAACAAAATAAATAAAACAAAAACTTTTTCCTGACAGACCCATTCAGAGCCATGATCATGGATTTGGGCTCCAAGTACACTTCAGTGTAAAAATACATATCCCAGCTCCCAGAAATCCGATTCTGCAGCCTTTACCCAGAAAGTAAGTGGGTGACATAGCACATAGACTGTCCAATATTTTCTACAGTCTCTGAAAGAGCCAACTGAAGATGTAACCATGCATAAAGGTTCAAATACTAAAATTAGGAGGTAATTGGGTTCAGCACAAGGCTGGAAGAGTCACTTTACCGTCTGATGCTGGTTTCATTTTTACCCCCGAAAGCCCTTTCCATCTCTTTTGATCTCAAGTCTGCAGAAGTTTCTCGGAGCAGACAAACCCGCTCTTGGTGCGGAAATGGCAAGTCACATAAACCGGATTCATTTCATAATAGCATAGCAGGTTTTTTTCTGTTTTTTTTTTTTTTTTTTTTTTCCTGGAGCAAAGTAGAGCGGGCTTATCTAATTGTGGAAGCCACGAGCCCTGGGATAAAGAGAGAGAGAGGCTAATTAGTTTGAAAAGAATGCTTTGAAATGAAGCACAAAGCTGTGTGTGTGGTGGAAGCAGACTTCATGCGTTTGGTGAGGGGAACTTTATGTAACAGAGGCAAGAACGTAAATGATTAGTGGAGTTGGTGTTTCAATGAGAGGAAGATGGAGTGCCCACAGAAATTTTCTTCTACTGTCTTTTATGAATGAGAAGGTTTCCTTTTTAGGCTGGCTTAAGAATCATGAACAGCTGTTAGCTGACAATTAGTATTATTCATTTTTATGCATTCACGCCAGTGACAGCTGTGGCTGGAGGCATTTTTTCAGGTTGTCTGTCGCTCAATCGCATTCTCATCAACACAATATCTCTTAATACCTTTTATTAAATTCCTTCAAAGTCTTCACTAAATTCATTTATATGAGTCTGGTCAGACACAAATGTAAATTGCAACTTGGTTGGCAGAGGCATTCAACCGCGAGGTGGTAATTGTAGGTAATCGAGTTTGTATTGCCTTTGAGAATACATTGAATCTTAAATATCCAAATGATGAATTACATTGGGATTTGAGGTCATTTTATTGAATTATATTCTTACACTTAGCTTTGTAGCATTTTGCAGTATTCATACACACAATTCTAGTGTAACATACTGCAATGAGGTAGTATCTGTTCAGTAGACATTTAAACAAGAGAGTAATAAGAGCAACAGAGTTCACTCATCTACAGTCAATATTTCAATGTCGCTCTTCCCCCGGCCCAATATAAAGCTCACAGTCAAAAATGCAAAGACATTTAAATCTTCCTGTAAGGTCGCTCACAAGTCCCTCAGTGCATAACAAAGACTTGTTCACCTCGTTGGTGCTCTTGGGCTTAGTTTTCTCTCTGTCTTCATCCCTTTGGATAGAATGGGAAAGCTAGCAAAGCAAAACAAAATGTCCTTGTGTTGTCTCCAAGGCAATAGTGCCTGCAGACTATGGCTGCTGTCTGCTGCTGGCTTTCTTTTTTTTTTTTTTTTTTTGAATTTTTTTTTTGGGGGGCCATCTCATGGAAAAGACATACAAATTTGCTCAAGGACACTTTCTTCTTTTCACCGCTGCGCCCTGACTCTTGTGTGTATATGCAGGCATATTTAACATGCTGTCTGTAGACAGGGTATTCTGAAAAATAATTTGACAGCGGACTCAACGGGATCATCTCGAGTTATGGAATTACATTCTGGACATGGTTCGCAGTGACTTTGAATTAACCTCGCTCTGTGATGGCGATTTCCTCAAGCAGTATTTCCCAGTAATATTATATTACCTCCAACATATAAGAGGGCAATACAAAAAACTTTTATCATTATTGTTTAAACAACAGTGGTAGGTAAAGAGAGACGATAGGTAGTTACTGGCTTGATAAAATCATGAACTTCAAGAGAAAATGTCGCATTTGAAGGAAGAAACTGTGAATTCTTTCTCTTCCAAAAAAAGATGATATCGTAAGCAATAAAACACATCATTGCTCACTGTAGAACAAACAGTGGTTTTCTGCTAAAGCTTTACTTGGTCTGGTTTGTCTCACTGTGGCTTTTCTCAGCAAACTCTAGGTAGATATTGCTGCATAACTGACATTTATTAGTCATCTGTGACGGTATGACTCTTCTCTACATGTGATAAAAATGTATTATATTTTACCATTTCACAGATGAACATTTAAACTGCTTTATCACAAATTTAAAGCAAGAAATAAGCACCCTGTACGTTACCAGGAACATTATTGTTGATTGTGGTTCCATTCCTGTGGCTCGTATGTGTCATTCATACAATGTTGGTAGAACAGGACCCCCCCCCCCCGCCCCTCCATTAATTTTTCTTGGCAATATTATTCAAAGATTGCTAGCCCTACTGCTGGCTTTGTAGTCACATCATCTAAATAACCTTAATGTGCAATGCATTCAGACAATTAGTTTGTCAATGAGTTGAACAAGATCCATTAAGAATCTATATATCTTCTTTTAAACAAGCCGAATTGATCATATCAATGTTGAATATTGAATTCTATGTAGATGTTACTGCCTCCAGTGGTGGCTTTGCAGCCTTTTCGCCACTGGTTTGTGGACTATTCCATAGTTAACGGCACCAAGTTGGAGATATTGTTGTGGTAAGAAATTCCCAATGTCTCCCATTCGGAGATTGATGTTAACATTTTTCTATAGTTACCAAGACTGTATATGTTATACTGACTGACTGTTGAGCAGTGGCATGCATCCAGAAGCAATGTATACATATGTCGTATGTACAGTATGTCTCCAAGTACGGATCAGTGTGCGTGTATGTCTTTGGTTCTAGTACAGGAGTTACTTGTGACATGCTAAAATGTAGTGTAACAGAAACATAAGGAGATAAGTCATCAAACTAATTCAGAAATGAGTAACAATACACGGCAAAATCTGTTTTATATGTTTAGTAACACTAGCTAACCTTGGCAACCGTAAGCCATTGTTTACACCAGACAAAGTTGTATTAGAGAGCAAAACCCACGAATTAACTAAATAAAGGGATGCATTATTTCTTATGATTATAACTTCCATTTCGGGGGAGAAGAATGTGGCGTTTTGTTCTTCAGATGTTACATAAAATTTCTTTGAACCTATTCAGCTAATGAATTAACACTGATGGGTTTTTTCTATTGAAATGCTTTAAAGCCTGATATCCACCCCAGTGTCTTTGTCATAAGTATTTATTTATAAAACAATGGTTACTGCATCACATGCCCCTGCACAGTTTACTGTCTTACATCCGTCTGCACTTTTTCGTCAGCTAAAGCGGCAAACTTGTCGGCACAAATCGGCCACATTCCGAGTCACTCCTGTATCAGCCATCCTGACCGCTACAATAATTCGCTTATCCTCAAAGGCCCATCTGCACACCTTTTTAACCACTAGCTTATCTGGGCCTATGCACTGTGACCTTAACTGACCTCAATATGAGCTGTGAATTTCCGTGATCAGATTTCAGTGAGGTACCCTAATGGTTTACTCTATGCAGTTTAAGCACCACAAGAGGAGTTTGACATATAGCATTTGGGATTATCATAACTTCTCCTCAAATATAAATGTATAAATAAGTCCTTTCATAAATAATCAAATAAATAGACTGGTGTCATTGAAGATATTTCTCCCTCCTGTTTTCAGAATCATTGCAGTGGAAGGATCCTCTGGGCTGCAGAGGCACAGATTGATGATGATGTCTAATAGTGGTTAGAGAATGTAAATGGTGATGTCTCGGTGGCTGGTGGAAATGTCAAATACCTATTTGAGCATTCATGTGATTTTTTTTTAAAGACCCGCTGATGGGTAGTCGTGTCAGCTTACTTTGGTTGATGAGGGCTTGCATGTGAGTGTGTGGCTGCCATCGTGTGTGCATGTGAATATGCTTTTGTTCTATCTTATTCAAGTGTTTGCATCAGCATAAACCTCCACAACATCTTTTCCAAGTTTTTGTGTTTTCCCACTTGACATTTACTTCTTGAACTGGGCTGATTTGTCTTTGTGCGTGCGTGTGTGTGTGTGTGTGTGTGTGTGTGTGTGTGTGTCTGTGTGTCTGTGTGTGTGTGTCTGTGTGTGTGTATGTGGTTGGGAGTAAAAAAGTTCACATTGCAGTTCAATGAGATTCTTCTTTTAGTTCCACTTTACTGATGGATTGCCTCCACAGGAGTGTCCAAGATACCTGCCGATCTTAAAAACCCAACAAAACTCTTGGTTTGCCAAAGAAAACAAACACTCAATCAACGCGGAACCCTTGCTGCGGCAGCAACCTATTTAATCAACCTTTACTATCGTTGAATTCTGCTAAGCGTTGAATGCATTGACTGCTGATCGAGGTGTGTTGTGTGTCATTACAGCCTCCGGGTGTCTGTGCATTTCCCAAACAGTGCCCCTAATTTATGATGTCTTATATAACCACTTTCAAATTTACCATTCGGAGAAATGGTGCAATTGCAAATTGAATCTCACTGAACTGTATTTCAGCAGTGATGTCTGTAATCTAGGCTCTCTAGATGTGTGACGTCCATTACACCTGCCAACCCAAAATCAACACTCATTAAATTTTGTTTTGCACCTTTTTCATACAAAGATTGGGACCATTTGTCACTACTGTCATTTTGATTGTATCTCTGCATTAGGTGGAAACAGAGCCCATCCCAAATTGCTTTTTTTGCAAAGGCCTAGATTGTGCGTGTCTGCGAGAAAGCACTCTCTCATTATTTAAAGGGTCTACAGTATGCTGCTTTCTCCAAACCAAATATAGTTATAAGTCCATGACATATAGAAATGCCGGTACAGAATATTGAAGAATCCCGGTGAAAAAATAACAGAGAAAGTAATAATAATAAAAAAAAAAACTAAATATAGATGTTCCTTAGGACACATTTTTATAGAAAAAGCCTGGCCACTTCCGATTTCTGAAAATCTTTTATTATGTATGACCTCTGTGTGTGTACTCTGACCCACTGTGGCTAAGCCAGACATTCATAAAAAGCCTGTAATTTAATTAACTTTGGGGCACTATTTTCCAATCAGAGACACAAGGGAAGGAGCATAGAGGGGACAGAAGGGATGAGTAGATTGGATGGTTGATGACGGGGCGTGGAAGAGCCGTGTGTGCATCTTACCGGGAAGAAAAAGATTACTGAGCTAGCGTGTGGGTGCATGTCAGTGCACATACGTGTTGGTGTTATGGTAGCCCTCTTCCCACACTGTACAGGTAAACAGCGTCATTAGCAAGCACCTCCTGGAGTGCAACCACAGGGAGGACTTCCATCCAGGAAACAGGTATTCTAGTTTGTCCCGGCTGACCCAGAAATAGCACATAGCTACAGCACCCAGCTATTGACTCGCGGAGATATGCCCTTGTCAACAGCTACATTTAGACTGCACAGCTGGAGGTGTGTGTATGCGTGGTGGTGGTGTGTGTGTGTGTGTGTGTGTGTGTGTGTGTGTGTGTGTGTGTTAGCTTAGCCGGCGAGGGTCTCAAACTAGACACGCATGCATGCATATTCAAGTCATACCTGCCAGTTCCAATTGATCCTCTTTGAACTACAGTGTCTGTCTCTTAAACTGACACATGGAAAAGAGGGAAGAATAGAGTCCCCCTGTGTAAGCTCTGTCTTTTCTTCACCAGCACTGAAATAAATTTCCCTCTCAGATATAAATGAAGTGTGACTGAAAAAGGACATTTACTCTCAACCTTCTTTTTTGCCCACATTTTTCCTAGAGTACATCAAGTTCACTTTGTTTTCCCCTCTTTTTCCGACTAGAAACTTCCTCCTCTGTAATGGTGTACATGGACACAACGACCACAACGACCAGGACCACCGCTCGGCCCACCACGGTTACCATGACGACCACAACCACCAGGACTACCACTATGAGGATGCCCGCCACAACGGCTGCAGTCGCCCAGCGGCCGCGGACCACATCGACGGTGCCTTCTCCGGCCCAGACGCTGGTGGAGGGTTTGGTCCCAGAGGGTGATGACAGAGCACCACCTTCCTCCAAGCTTCCCACCATCAGGGTGGAGTACTGCAATCCCCTGGTGATGATGGACATCTCCTGGCCTAAGACCAAGCAGGGTTTAGTGGCCAAGATGCCTTGTCCACCTGGAACCATAGGTAATTCAGATTTTTTAGAATATCAAATATTAAAAGGGAAAGTCCAGATTTCTAACCCATAGGTCCTATTTTTTTTGTTTCGGGCATGAATCCTACACATAATAAGTGGGATAGATCTGGGCACATAGTGACAACATGAGGGGCATCAATTTATCCATTTTCGGCCACTTATCCAGGTCTGGTTCTTGGTTGCAACGGAATAAGTAAGGTAGCCAAAACTTCCTTTGCCCAAACCAGGTTTGGCGGAGTTTGAGCCCGTTTAGGGCAAAAAGGGGTATGTAATGGGCCGACGCTCTGGAATACTGAATGAGGGGAAACTCTTTTTTTGGCTGCTCATATCGAGGATTTTTACTGCTTTGGTCACTCTCCAAAGCTCATGACCACATGTGAGGGTTGGATCATAGATCCGCCGGTAAACTGAGAGCTTTTCTCTCAGGCTCAGTTTCCTAGTCACCACTGCAGTCCGCTGCTGAAGCTGCACCGATCTGCACATTTCCGCCTTCTTTCGTGAATAAGAAACTAAACAACACAAAGTTTTACCCCAGGTGTCTGATGTGAATATCCATCACAGCTCACACACTAAATTCCTTGCCGAACAGTTGTCAGGCATAGACAAAAATGAAGAGAAATGAGAGACATTCTGAGTGCGCTCCCTTTCAGCATTATCAGCCCGAAAACCAGTTTAGGTAATCTGGCCAGACCTCAGCAATTACTTTGGCTAATTCTACAAAAATATGTTACCAGTAGCAGAATTTTCCAAATTAGATATGTCATCGGACATGTCACTGCACGTCACTGCACATGTCACTGCAAACCCGCAATTGCACACTTTTAACATTTTTCCACTACTATTTTTCTGCTTCTGTTAAATTTCATTGCTTAGTAAATCTACCACTTTACAGTAACATGGAGGATAAATGGTTTATAATATTACACGTCATTACATATGTTCAAAATAGTCACATGCTGCTAACCTGATTAATCATCCAAAACCTCAGACATTCCTCTATTAAAAAATGAAAAACACTGCTTGTGAAATATATATGTGGTTTCTTTATTCCTTCTGTCTTTGAGGATGTCAATACTCTCGTTAGGAGACACAGTCTACTGTGGGCCTCCTCGGCTTGATGTTGGTCGCTGGTGTTTGTTTTGTTTATGTTTACACTCCCCTTGCAGCACTCGTTCTCTCGCTTCCCTCCCCTCCCTCCTCACTCTCTATTCCTGACTCACTGATGCAAGGTTAAAGATGGCTTAGCATCGCATCTGTATGGAAACTAGTAACTAGGGCACCGTGCACCCGTATTTATTTGCATTTCAAAACAAAACTAATGTAATCAAATATTGGCTAAACAATTGTGATCATTTGTGTTAAGCGCTTTGACGGAGCTGTTGTGCTTTGTTTATCCGGCATCAGACCATTTATTTCTGTATTTGTTGCTCTTTGCCTCAGTACTAAGACAATGAACTCAAGTGTGCTTTAAATTAGGCTCAACGTTGGCTGCTTTCTGTATGAAAGCTTTTACCTCAAAAACTGAGACTGTGTGATGATTGCGTTGAGCAGTTCATATTTAATGAGGGGGAAAAAAATTCAAGCTTGAAGGGAACGTAGAAACCATTATATTGCGGATTCCTGCTACCAGGCCGTATTTTTGCATTTACAAAACAAAAAGAGGTAATTCAAATTGGATACGTTAAAATTGCAAAATGTGCTTTTGTTAAGCAGTTGTCTGATGCTTCCTCACTGTGATTTATTTATTTATTTATTCATTTTATACATAAAGTCACCCTACGTTAGGGAGTGACATTATACCCTCAAATATGACCCCGAAGCCTTAAAAAAATCTGTTCATGTCATCAATCAGCACTCAGCCTCAGTCGCACATACAGGCTTCTTTAATGGGCAACACCAGCACCCATCGAGACCTCACTAACAGCCGTCATATGGCAAGATAAGAGGAACATATACCCCACCTCCTCTCAGCTCATTCTTCAAAGCCACCGCTCTTCAGACGACACTGCCAAGCAGAACACGACTGCGTGAGCTTCCTCTGCCACTCTTTGAAAGTTCCTCGAGCTCCGCTTCCATCTACCTCACTTCGCTCGCTGTCATTCACCCCCCCCACACACACCCACCCCTCCGACTCTCACTCTCACTCTTTCATGCTCCCTCTCCTGCCTCTCAATATAGTGGGAAATGCAGAGGCCCTTATCTTATAAACCCATCAAACAAAAGGCTGTCTGAGGTGGACTGGGAAAGGAAATTATATGTCAATCAAAATTTATATCTGTTAATGCTTGTCGTCTCACCGTCCACCGCACCTTCCCTATAAGTACAAGCAAGGGCAATTTAATGTCAGCATGTAGCCTGGCTGGTGTCAGCTCTGAAAATATAGACACAAGTTATTTGAGGTAAGTGGGAGAAAAGGTCAAAGACACTCTTTGTTTTTGAATACATGGCAACCACTGGATCCATAGCAAAATAACAGATATGCACAAGATAACGGATGTCTGTGTGAAAGTCTGTGTCTCGTGATGTTTTCTTTATTACAATTAATATGATAGTAAGTACAGCATGGTCGTAGAGGCTCAACAGATGATGGTCACACTGTTTAATTTAACTCGATATCTGGAGGTTTATTTGTACCAAAGCCCTATAGTGGAACATTGTAAGACATTCTTTTACCAAACCAACTCTCTGTCAGCAGAGACAGTCTTGTCGAAGCTGCTTAATTGACCTTCCGTGACGAATTTAGCTGTGGCAGCCTTAATTGGCACCTATTTTGGTGCGTTTTCTTTCTCATTCAGGAGCTGAACTGTCACACGCATGCAGACACTGTCTGACTTTTAATTATTAAATATAGACACTGTCTAGGCGAGCTCAGTTGGCCTCAAGTGAAGAAACTCCATTCCAGTCACTGAAAGATAAAACCATCCAATTACATCTTGCTACATCCATTAATTTAATCACTTAAGAATTGTTTCTTGGGATGTCGCAGTTTTAGGTTTGAAAATAAGAAAAGCATTTCACATACAGAAAAATTTCACATTAGCTGAAAAGCCTGAGAGAATATTGTAGTCCATTAGTCTATAATGGGAAAAAAAGCAGTAAGAAATATTAGGGTAAACTTGATTGAGGTGAACTTTCAGAAACACATTGACAGATGTGCTACAATACATGCATCATGTAACTGTTCGGTTATTTATTGACATGGTTGTGTTTTGTGATGTAATGAATTTCAGGGCGTTGCTCTTAGTAAGCAGATGTCTCCGTTCTCTCTCCAGGCATGGCCTCATACATGTGCGTGGGTCCAGAGGGATACTGGGACCCCCAGGGACCCGACTTTAGCAACTGTACCTCCCCCTGGGTCAACCTCATCAGCCAGAAGGTACCAAGCCGAATGATATAACAAGCAGAAAATCTGTCACATAAAGTAACATCACGGTTGGTTTGGTTTAGAAAGAGCGTTTTCTACTTGCGCTAATCAGAAATCATCACACACTTCTCTTTCCAATACAACCGTAGAAAAAGCATAAAGGTAGCCTTGAGGATCTGGCATTGAGTTTAATGTTTTTTGGATGTGTAAATCTTGACATTCTTCTGACAGCTTTTTAAACAGAACTGTGCCCTTTTAACCTGTTTTAAATAACATTTGCGAGAGCTCACAGTGCAAGGTTAGATACTGTATATCGCCTGTACTCAGAGGCCTTCAGTTTTTATGGGTTTTCTCTTTTGTTCTTTGTCTCTTCTTAATTGGTCAATTAATGTCATTGATTAGCCAGAGGCTTTACTCAGTGGAAGAGGTTATGCTTGTGTGTGTGTGTGTGTGTGTGTGTGTGTCGGTGTGTGTGTTTAGATGGGGTGGAGTGAAAACCAATACCACAGCACCATAATCTCACAGGCTGCTGTGGCTAACAGCTAATCCAGACCACAGTCTGTCCTGTGATATGATGCGGTGCTCATTTGCATTCCATACTTCTCAAGCACAAACGATTTGTATCTCATCTTCTTCAGGCAAGTTATTATGCAAAGCCCTGTAAAAAGCTTCCCATGTTTAAATCTGTAATAGAATCAAATCAAAAGAGGAGAGAGGGCACTGCAAGGGAGGATCAGGGTTCCAGGTTCTGAATTGCAGGTAATGTTGAAAATGTTCTCTCTTAAACTCATAGGAACCTGAGGCGTTCGTGTTATAACACTTATGATCTACTCAACGACATAAAGCCTGGCCCATTAAGCAAACGGCAGTTTGCAGATATGGATGGAGAGAGGCTGTTGGAGAACAAAATAGAAGTGAGGGAAATTATCAGGTGCATTTCTGTGCAGTACAGCATAATTTGAGCAGTGCAATAAACCTCCACTACAGGCTGGCGTTTGGAGAAGATAACTACAACAAAGTTTGCTTTCTGAACTTGCTATAGAGGCTGCTTTGCGTTTGCCATGTTGTTGCGCTGGTTCAACAGTAAGAGTGTGAATATAAGAGAAAGAAGTGACGGTAAAGTAATGCATGTATTTTTAGCCAAAGTGTTATTAATCTTTCTTCCTTTTTTTTTTTTCCTTTCGAAAATCACACTTGAGCAGTACGCCTGTCGCTGTAGAGACAGGAAGACTCTAATGAAGATCAACCTGTCAGAGATCTGGAATGCCCATCTGGCACTTTGTTATTCTATATCTAGAGCCACTGTCCTTATGTGGCACTGCTCATTACCAGATGGTTCAGTAGATAAAATGAGAAAAGGAAGATGTGGAGAATAAAAGGGAAAAAAAATGAATGGCATCAGATAAGCAAAAGGAGAGAAAAAAGGAAAGTAGAGCTATTTACCCCGCATCCCCAGCTCCCCTCATTAAGAGACAAGAGCAGGGAGGGGAAAGAGGAAAAACATCTTCCAAAGACATGTTCCCCTACATACACCTCTGTGAAGACCAATTTAAACAGTGTAATTGGCTTCACTAATAAATGATAATAGCAGATGATGCTAGAGTAAATAAGGTGGTGTCACTGTGTTTTTGAGGCTCATCCTACTGCACATGGTGTGTTAATTAGAACCTTATAGGTCAGAGACCTTTTAAACTACAACATCAGACCTAAGTGCTGCTGTGCATTTAGTCATGTTGACTGCAAATTTAAGTTATGTTCTAGCAATGGTCGTAGGTAGAAATGCAACAGGCGAAAAAGTTTTCGGGCCAGTCTGAGTCTTGTCAATCTGATAAGACTTTGAAATGTCCTCCATGCTGTTTTATATTAGTCAGAGTTGTCAATTTCTCCGTAAGAAAAGTGTTTGATGTTATTGGAAAAGAACTGGTTGTTGGATAAAGCCAGTTTATTTAAATGTACGGAAAATAGAGGCTCAAAAATTAAAAGCAGCTTGAAATGGCTGACATCAAGGGGCACCTCTTCACATTATTAGCACCCTGCTAGGTAGAGATGCAGTCTGTAATTTGAAAACCTGGAAAAAAAAGAACTGCGCCGAGTACAAAGACGAAGTTTGTGAGTCAGGGTTGCTGGTGAGTCTCATTAGCAAGTAAAAAATGTCTCCATAGCTAAAAAGTGGAATCTTAGAAAGTTTCCCCCTCTGAAGGAAATAGCGAGGGAAACTTTCCCTACTATTGTCAGCAAACCTGCATCGTAAATTTGACTTGTGGTTCAAAATATTGACCTTATTTACTGAGCCCGACTCCCCTTAATTACTGTTGCTGCACCTCTCTAGGTTTAGCGCTCTTAGCCACTCAGAATACTTAGTATTTTTAAAAACAATGGATTCTTAATTTTGGGCAAATAAACCAAAAAGCCAACCATCTGTCAGTTGAAATGACATTCATCACTGCCTATCTGCTATAGCTAGCTGGCTAAAAAAGCTAACTTCAGGAATTAGTTGAAAATTCTCTCTTTGTCTGACTTAATGTTTCTAACTGTCACATTTTAAAATGAGAGCATTGTAAACGGGTTTCAATGTGATGTCTACATATTGTACGTGATATAATGCTAACGAGGGTTATTACAGTTAAAAAAAAAACAAGACTAAAACTAAAACCAGCGTTTAAAAACTAATTTCATTAACTGAGACAAAAGTAAAAACAAAAGTGTTCAAAAACATGAAAACGAAATAAATGCTACATTTAACAATACAACACAAACTAATACTCAATAGAATGGCAGGTAAAATCTGCTTTGTTTTCATTTTCTCCCTCGATTTGCACTGTTATGGCTGTTATGGCAAAAAGTCAAACTTTGTGTGAAGTCAAAGAAGTCAAACAAACTTTGTTTGACTTTTTGAAAGAACCTGCCCTTATAAAAGGGACGAGGAATCACAATAACACAGTAAACTAGTAGTTTCCGAAGGTGGCAGCAATGCAATAGAGGGGCTACTGGCTGCCTTAGTAATAAGAAGAAGAAAAGGAGGAGGAGGAGGAAGAAAAAGAAGATTCTTAACGGGCAAACAAGATTTTATGAAAATGGCTGAAGTTGCAGGCAGAAAGGGACACAGTCCCATATGGCAACTTGGTTAACATAAGTAAATGCATCATGATGGAGAGCTGATATTTATGGGATGCATCTAAAAGGGACCTACACTAAATGGGTGTGTCCCATTACGCAGGTAGGCTGCATTCCACTGGTCTTTTGGATGATGAAGAATGCTACAAAATTCCACACCTTGCATCTCACACTAAAAGATGCAATGAATCACCCAGGTTTTGAGTTCCCCATACCGAAGACAAGATGTTGGGTTCAAGCTGCACAGAAGCTATCTGTGGCAAATGAGCAAGTGGTGAGAGGATGTGGCAAACTCTAATATGGGTAGGCAGCGCGCGGTGGAATGGAAGCCAAGACTTCATCAAAAGAACGCAGGACACAGAAGAACTGGAGGACTTGAGCATGGAAACGCTCCTTAAGGTGACTGGGCAAAGCTTGAAAATCCGCTCAAATTGTATTTGCTTTCGCTGTGCACACTGGCCAGCTCCGAAACAGCAGCCAGTCCCTGACTCATATTGTGCCATGCCTTTTAAACCTGGAGGAACACTTACTTTTCACCACTGTTGTTCTGAGGCCTGTCCTTCAATTGCTGCTGGGGTCTCCCGGACCAGTTTACTGGTATTCTCAACCCTGACTCATGCAGCTGCGATGCCGCCGCAGCAGCAGCAGCCTGCCCAGTGCCCCCCAGTGTTTAATTTGCTCTGCAGTCACCAGGATTGAAATCATTACAGAAGGCAGTAGAATCCTACAGTCTCATCCAACAACAGATGAGGTGCCCTATGTCCTCAAGAGATACTCCTATCTTGCATCCTGCCTGGAAGGGAGCAGGTCAGGCAATAATATCATGAACACTCCATCAAGTGAGATGACAGAGTACATGGATGAGATTCAGCAAGGAATTGTCCGTGACAACCCACTGGAGTGCTGGAAGGTGAGGGAAGCCGTTTAGCCGAGAGTTCCCCTAGTGGCTTTAGCTTTAGTCAGTGCCCCTTCCTCCCAAGAATTTGTGGAGCTTTTTTTTCTGTGTGGGCCACTGTCATCTGGTTTGAGCAATCAGGCTATGACTTCACTCGAGCGACCTGTGTTCCCTAAAGATTAACACGAATTATTTGACCAAAGATATGTGGTGGAAATGATGCACATGCCTCTGTGTGTTCCTGTGTGAGTAAATGTGTGTTTGTCTAGCAGCTTCGTCTCCATCTGAGTGTCTTGAGATAGGGGAATTCAGAATTTGGCACTTATGGAATTTTTAATTTGACTTAAAATTTTTCCAAGGGCTGTATCTGACATGAAGCTCATTCAGTTTAAGAATATTTGGGACATACATGTTTTCTTACAAAGATTTTTTATTCGATAGAAATTCAGTGTTATGGTTTGTTACAAATGTTTGGCTTTTTTACCACAACCACATCCTGGCAATTAATGCAGACTATTTAAAGTTTCACTTTTTATTTATGTCCAGGTGCAAGTTTCTGAGCTCTGCTTTGGTCTAAACAGTATTTATGGTTCATGGTGTATAATAATTAAAATGGCTTTGCATAATGTGGGACCTTTAATAAACAAAGTTGTGTAAATCATACTTAATGGTATGTATCCTTTTATTATAGCATTATAAATCAATGCAAGAAATAAAATAAAAGTTAAACCGAAACTACTCATGCAAACATAAAACTAACTAAAACTAAATTGAAATAAAAAAAACCAAAACAAAATACTAAGTAAAAATAAAAACAAATGATGCAAATGGACTAAGGCTGAAGTTATCAGATTCCAGCAAAAAGTCAGCACTCTCACCAATTAATGATACTTTACCCTTCTTAGCTTCTTACTTCTCGCAGTTTCTTAGATGTTCAAGCAAAAAAATTAACACCTTTAGCGTTAAAAGAGAAAATTAGGGCAAACAAATGAAAATCCAATCAGTAGACCACATACTACCACCTAGGCCATTGACCAACAACATACACTGGACCGCAGAGAAAGAAATTCAAAGTCATTGTAAATCATACTGATCTGTCCCAAAAGTGTAATGTGTTCAATCCTGGCACATGCCCCATCCCTCCACTGAGTGTGGTGCAAATCAGCTCAGTGCTTCTCGCCTAATTCTGCTGACAAATACACAGACATAGGCAAAAACATAACCTTGGCTGAGGTAATTAGCTAATAAGCTGTAATTACCTAAGGATGTGCTTCCTGGCCTTGGATGCAGTGCTCACTTAGCCTGTCGGCAGGACATGCTAAGGATTGCCCTTTGCGTCATGTCAGATACGCGCAATCCTTAATCCATTTCTTACTCTTCTGATTTTGCATTATTTTTTTAGGTTAAGAAAGGCTAAAAAAAAAAAAAAATTACACCGCCTTCCGAACTAAGGTTAAAGGCATTTCGGAAAAAAAGTGTAGTAATGTTGGTGCAGTAGGCGTGTGACGGAAAGCGTGTCAGGGGGCAGAATTAAAGTTCTCAATAAAAAAGAGGAAGAATCAAATAAGCTTTTGACCATGAGAAAAAAAAAAAAATTAATATCTGTCCTCTGTCTCCACGTATACACCGCTGCACCCACGCTGCAGTGGCTCCCCATTAGTTTCATAAAGGTCTAAGGCTATCTGGGGAAATTCCCTCAATGGTTGATTTTATAATTGCTTCCGGGTACAATATTGGCCCCAGTGTACACTCAGCTGAGTACCGTCTCACCGCGTTAATTGTGTGCAATATAGCAGTGCTAAGGAAAAATGTAGCCCATAGCCCAAATTGAGTTTATTTTAAGAGGCTACACATTTGTATATTGAAAATTGGCATGTTTTCCCGTGTTATCCAGTGTGTAGGCTGGGAATAATACAGTGAGGGCATTCTACAGTAAAAAAAAACAAAACAAAACAAAATAATGAGATGAGGCTTGTTTTGGATTATTGTTCAGCTACAGAGTAATGAATCTGATTCTTATATATTTTTTTTCTTACAGCTAAAAGCCGGGGAGACAGCTGCAGTCATTGCCAGGGAGTTGGCGGAGCAAACCAAGAGTAATCTACAGGCAGGGGACATCACCTACACAGTTAAGGCCATGGTTCAGCTGGTGGATCTCCTCGACGTGCAGCTGAGGAACCTCACGCCGGGCGGCAAAGATAGCGCAGCCCGAAGCCTGAACAAGGTAGTGAGAGACAGTGTTATCGACGCTGCCTTTATCCACCTCTCCCATTTCACAAGGATGTTCCCACTATCTTAAACGCTGGATTAACATCACCTGTAGAAACGGTGACCTGTTCCTCTGTTTTGTCCGCACTATTCAGATCAACTTTGGTAAAGGAACCGACTCAAATTATGAAATTGTGGGTGGACAATTTTACTCTAGCGGTTGCCGCTATTGTGACTAAATATTTTCATTCTCACTCTTAAGGCTTTCAGAATAACCAAAACGAAGGCCTGCCTACTACCAGGCTTCAATCAGGTCAAACCTGAACAGAAGTTATTGTACTAAAAATCTTTTATTTGGCCCTGTGTTGTCAGGTAAGATGACGTTTTCCTGTGCTCCGGTGCATACTAAAAACAGACCTCAACTTCAGTGTAGAACTCAAGCACGTCTCATCCTGGTATCATATATTATGCCATTGATTTTACTTTGATGTAGTTTAAAAGATGTTGTCCATATCCTTGTTTGTCAAAAGCACCGTGTTTGCACCACTTGACCCTTACTAATGGGACAGGCTAAGATTTCCATGGGCTTGAATTAAGCTGTGGGAGTGCTGTGTTTTTCATTTTTGCTGAACCTGAAGCTAATGGATTTATTCCCAATTCACAGCAGAGCACAGTAAGGCAAAGTGAGCTAAAATAATAATTTCTGTCTTCTGAGCAGCCAACAGGAAAGCAAACATCAGTGAACTTCGAAATGTCAGTCGTTAATTTGCTGGAGCGGCTTCACTTGTAGAAGAGCCTCAACACCTGTTCTCAGATAGCTTTTTCGGGACCGTTTTTATTTCATTGCCACAACAGACACAGATGTCCCCATCGAGATTTTAGTGCCAGTTTTCTCCAATGGAGAGGGAGGCAGTAAAGACGGCCAAAAGGCCTCAGAAGGGACCATGACGAGTAAATTCACACTGAGGAGCAACTAGAGTTTATAATGCCTCTTGAAAAAAAAAGATTTCTCATAAAACACACCATTCAAGGTAGAGGAACTGCCGTGGACAAGATTGCTGTTGTAGTCTTAAGTTTCTCTTGTAAAAATCAGGAAATGGTATAAAGAAAAAAAAACCCAGCTGGGCTGAGGGGAGTAAAACAACCTCCAAAAGCTGGTTGATTTATTCAAGAGGTCATGCACTTACCTCTGATTTATAATTCTTTGTCCACTCATATACACTCCATTTTTTTGCGGTATGATAAATCTACGGGGGGAAAAAAAAAAAACGTCCCTACAGCTTTCTCTTGTGTTAGCAAAGTGAAAGATCCCCCAAAGGAAACAATGGAGCCCGCAAAACTCGTCCCTCCTGCTCTGGCAGGGGCAGATGTTTACATCCCGAGTTCAATCATTTTGACACAATCTGCTAAGCGAATTAAAGATTTTTTTTTTTTTTTTTTTTTTGATTGCGAGGCACATGTTCTCTGCCAGCAGACAATGAAAGGATTGAGCTGGCAAACGGTGAGATCAGTGTCGTTTTCATGATCAAAGGGTTGCTGGCTAACGGTACGGACGGGACCATTTCCAGAAGAGTGGGCTGTGATGTAGAGCAAGAGGCTCCTTTATGGGGAACTGGTACTCTTAAGAGCTAATCTGCATGGGATTTATCGTGGTACCAGGACCTAGCTGTTAAGCCACACAGTAGCTCAGTTGGCTCCACTGTTTGATTCCGAACTCAGTTAAAATGATCCGCTCTCCGGGCGGTGCCGACAGCAGTTCCTTGAGCCTGAGCTTTCCGTCATTTTTCAGGTGTGCTCAATTGTTGCTAGCACCAGCAGTGACGGAGTTTGCTGGATAAACTGCTCTCCGGGGTTCTCGCTCGAATTTCTCAAGCGAAAAGTGAAACTTAAATAAAATGATAATACTGAAATGACGTTAAAGACTGTCGAAGACATATTCCCACTTGTCTTGTTGTATGTCTCATTTCAGTTCTAATTAACGCAAGACTCTCTCCTGTTTTTCCAAGATAGTGTATAATTAATGTATATACTGCTTTACAAACAGTTTATGTAAAGTGAGTGTATAACTTTCAACGGTAAAGTAATTGCTTCTTTTACTCGCTACTCTAAAATGTTTATTTAAACCAGAAATGTTTTTTGAGTGGATTTGTTTGAGCTGTTGACCTTTTGCTAACTCTTGCTTTTTCTTTGGGATTGCAGCTGCAGAAAAGAGAGCGCTCTTGCCGGTTTTATGTTCAGGTATTTGGACCAAATTTTCCTAAATAACTACTCTCCATTCCCTCATTGTGGCAACTCTGCTGTCATTTTCAGTTTCAGTTTAAAGATGAAATCTGACCTTTTGAAGTATAAATAGCTAGAAAAGAAATGAAACAAAAAAGCCTCAGTATCAAACTCAGTATATGTGTATCCAAATACTGATTCTGCTTATGCTAATGTTATGATAAAGGGTCAGATTTCATCCATATCATATCCTTTACATTGCATCTAAGTGAGTGCCATCAGTCCCTCAAACCTACCAATTTATGAGTCATATATCATCATTTTCCCTTGCATGGATATGTCTCGATCTTCCTTGTCTAATATGTTTGGCCTGAGCATGAGGCTGAGACTTTTTTATATTTTCAGTTTCCAAATATCCATTGTGGATTTCACAAGTGTCACAATCATTTTAAAAATGCCCCCAAACTACCCCATCAGCGCCGCTTTCCACTGAAATAACCCACATAAGTGGATAGCATCAGTCAAAAATAAAGCTCTCAGGCATGTAACACACTTCTACGTTTCTCAGCAAATGCTTAAGAGCCAAAAGAAGTGACCTCATTTTACCAGAAAGTCAACTTCTAACTACTAAGTCAGCCAAAGTCATGGCATGTTATGATTCCCCCTAATGCATAATACATATGTGTCCCAATTTAGGAGAGTCTCCTTTACTTCATTCAGCTATTTCCCGGGCTACTGAGTGACTTTGTTTTCCCTGGCTTGACATTTAAGCCGTCATCAGAATCACAGAATCATTTCTACCTTGACAAGGGAACTGTGTGAGAAATTGACATCCAGGCCTTCCATGCAGATGGCTCCAATAAAGCTGCACATTAGAGCCAGATGTTGTTATATGTATGCTCTACAGCGCTCATGTAAAGCAGCATGTATTTTGCCTTGACTCCTCTGAGGCGTGTCAGAAGGCGCTTAATTATGTATCGTCATGTGATTATGCAAATGACATCCAGGTGGAATGTATAGCCCGAGACTCCGACTTTTGGACCCCATTTTATGTGTGGGTTGAGTGATGTCGAATGTGCAGATGGGTGGAATTTTTTGTGTGCGTATATATATGTATATATACATATATGCTCTCTCATTTCTTTTGGGTCATGCACCATCGTAGTGCTGAAAATGTTCAAGATTGTATTATTCCACAGCTAAAAACAGTCCGAACAAATGCCTTATTTACTCCTGTTGGAGAAACTTTTTTTCTGTTAAGTACAGTCCCCAGCTTTTTTTTTTTTTTTGGGGGGGGGGTTGCTGAGCCTTTTTCTTAAAAAAAAAAGAAATAAAAAGAAACTATACATTTGTGACCCATTTTAAAGATTTTTAGTGGGAACAAGTGTGCTTTGGGAATTTTGAAAGTGTTGAGAGACGTAATTTCACTGTTGGTTTTGGTCTTTTTTCTGGAGTTGTGACAAGAAGACAAAAATAGACTGGAGACAACCTTATCATTATAAGTGCTGTAGTTTATGCCAGTGTATATGATACAATATTAAGACTTATCTGATCAAGACTAGCTGCTAGCATTGGCTAATGGAGAGAAATAACCCAAATTTATACTTAGATTTACGTGTGCTATGGTGCCTGGATCTCGGCTTGTGTTTCCATGGTGTATTTTATAATTTGAGGATGTATGTTAGACTGTCATACATTACTGTATACAACTACTCAGCTGTGCATCACCTCCTCTGCTGGGTCCCCCAGCTGGGTTGACAAATTCAAATTCAAACAACAGTGAAGTGCTTTCATTTGATGAACCAGAATAATGGAGGAACATCTGTGGCCTTAGGTAAATGCAGGCAATGACTCCACATGCTGCCAGGCTTTGAGGGACTTTCATTGATTAGGGAAATTGGGCAATGTTTTCTCCAACGGGGCCCTGGTTGTTGACGTAAGTGGGATTAGCAGAGGGACAGAAAGCAAATGAGAGGTGCACCTGCCTCTGTTGGCCCTCTGCTCGGAGACCAAGCGCGCTGGTGAAAACAGACTTTGACAGTACACGGGGAAAAGGCAAATTGTGTGAGTGCAGGTGTGGTGGTGGTGGTGGTGGTGAAGGAGAGTTCTGGTCCAAAGTAAAGTGCAGGGCTTGAGGCTGATGTGCAATGTGTCTCTAAATGAGATGAGCAGCGATTCTCATCTTGACTGAGGGCTTCAATCTTCCTTAACTTGTAAACAAGTAGATGACACTTGAATTCACTCGGTGCTGAGGTCTTTATCGCAGTACAACATCAGGGACTTTCAGTACAAAGAGCTCAATTTGCTGTTTCGGTTACACATTCATAAACCTTTCCATTTGTAGCCGTCTCCCTGCCTCAGTTGATCCTTTGCAGATGAAACAATGATTTATTATGACTACTTTTGAATCTTTTTCCGTTGTTAATAAACAGTGATATCTGCTACATGTCATAGCCAATTTATTTCCTCCGAAAAGAATTTGGCCTTGATAAAACTACAAAGCGCATAATGATCAACTCCCTGTGTTCTGCGATTCCCTGCAGGAATGTTTCTCTGTTGTGCCCTTTGATTTTGAACAAACATGATAAAAATGGTGGCTTTCCTCCCATGCCTTTGGGTTATATTAATGGTATTTTGTTTATAGGCAGTGACATTATGGCCAACCAATTACTGTGATTATTTCTATACATGTTGTACCCAGCTAAAGTCAAACGCTTCTTTTGAAATAGCTTCTTCCTCCGGCATTATTTTGTTTTAAGTTGAAGATCTGGGATTTACAGTACGTTATGCCGTGCATGCCCCTGTTTCAACACATAAAAGATCAAAGTCGTATCTCATGCCTTAGTAGAAGCCAAGTGAGTGTGAATTTGCAGGATACAGGGAGGATATTGAGCTCCAACCCCTCATTAAAATGACACCTTTGCATGCAAAGATGAGCAGTGGGAGTGTCACGGTGCAAGATGACCTTAGAGCAGGCGAAACGGAGGGAGGCTCCTCGTTCAGGAATGTAACGAGATGATAAAATTTCCCTGGTAGTCAATTTGTTGTAAGATGAAGATAACCACATCCTCATAAACAGAGACCTCCTCATCTGGCCCCAGTGCAGAGTTCTGCCTGAATAAACTGTATAAGCTGTTTCTGTTCAGTGTCGAGACAGGAAGGATCTCTCAAAACGTTTAGGGATTTGTTTTTTTCTCTAAGTTCTTTTATACATATTTTTATACACATAGTATACACACATAGTGCATGTGTGATTACCTGCACTCTGAAAAGTTCCCTGTGAAATTTGTTCACCACTTTTAACATGATGGAGCTTTTAATGCTTTTTTGAGTATATCCTGGTTTTTCGTTCTTCTGTCTTGTGTGTACATGGAAGTGTCGTGACACATATAATCATTGCACACTCTTTAGCTGATTCACAGTTGGTGGCAGTGACATTCCAAGAAAAGTAAAAATGCTACGACAAAAGCAGGGAAGGGGAGGACTACACGCTTGCAAGCGTGGATGAAACAACCTACCTGTACCTTTAATGTTTATTTCCACGGCACTAAATCCATCTGTCTAGCATATTCACATCATACTCATTAATATGCTGCCTTGAGCTTCCCTTTTAAACAGTAAAAAACCTTTTAATTTACAAAATAATGCCAATTGCTTCAACTACCCTGATTTTGTTCAATCAGTGTTAAATTGCTCTGATTGAAAGTCAACTTTCCGCACATCATTTTTCAAATTAAAAGCCTGGTAAAAACAGGAGAGATTAAGCTTTTTGAGGTGCTGGGAGGCTTTTAAGGTGAAGTACCTGTGCAGGAAATGTTGAAATCCTTTGGTGTCAGCTTTACAGCAATTGACAGAATAAGTAAATGGAAATGACTGGCAGTAATTAGTAAATAAAAAAAAGTGGCTGACTCTGGAAAGAACAGCTGATGGGATTTGTTTTGTTAAATACGCATTTTACTGAATTTAGTGAAAAATAGGTAAACCTGGCTGACGTTTTGAGTTTTGCCTCCGCATCAAACACCATTTGCTGCAAATTAAAACAGCAGGAGATTAGAAAACAGAAAGGCTTCTTGTCTGGTGGTAGATGGGAACATCGACGGAGCCAACGAGGTGAATGGTTTACTCAATAGATGCAACACGCTGCCTCACATTGACCACTTTGTTGAAAAATTCACCCAGCAAACAACTACATCTCCAACCCACTGGCCATCTCTGCTACTGAGGTGAAGAGGGTGCTAATTAAACTCGACCCAGCCAAAGCTGCTGGTCATTTTGGCCTCGGCCCAAGGGTGTTCAGGGCCCGCAACTCTCATCTTTGTACCATACTCCAGCACCTGATTAACCCAGGTTGATGGAGAAGGTCCCTGCGTTGTGGAAGACTTCCCTTCGGGTTCCTATACCTAAGAAAGCATGTCCCAGTGCCACCAGTGCCACCAGCAGCTACAGGCTGTTAGCATTGACCTCACATATCATGAAAGCTTTATAAAGACCGGTCCCGGATTCTGTCCATCCACTGCTCAGGCCCTCATTGGACCTCCTCCAGTTAGCCTGCCAACCATAATGCCATCATACAATTAAGCCTCTGCTGGGGAAGGTCGATGCTCCTCTGGTACTCTGGATCATGCGCTACCTTACCATCCCTAGTATGATCACCTTCAGAACTGTGCGTCAGACAAAGTGGTGAACAGTACCAGAGCTTTTCTTTACCCTGCACACCTTGGGCTTTGGAGAATAATAGGGAAATCTGCCACCAAGCGCCCCAATTACTCTGCAGTTATTGGAGATCCAGGACTCCTGCTACTAATCTTTCCATTACGAGAGTGATGGTAGAGATAGTAGAGATAGTACAGGAGTACAGACACATGGATGGCCAGAGAAATATACTGTACCAGGAATTTTTTTTTCAGAATGTTATATAGTTTATCCTCTTTGTGCCTATCTCCTTCAGCCGAAGGACACACTTCTTCTGCTGCTAAACTGCTTTTAATTTACTGTTGACCCACAATACACTTTTCATTCAGTTTACGGTTAGATTTCTGTAAAATTACTGTAAATCTTTTTTGCATACATCCATTTTTGCATTTGCGTCCACACTCTGATTTTACCTCAGACTTTTTGCACATCACGTGTACATTTGTTCTACTCTCTTACAGTATAGTAATTATTTTCACCATCTTATAAAGGTTCTATAATAGGTTTTACTTTTTTTTTTTTTACTTATACCCACAGTTTCCCTCTGGAGAAAAACTTAATCTGATTCTGATTTGATTACTACAGAGAGAGAGAGAGAGAGGCTTTCATGAAATATTAAAGAAGAACGTTGCAGAGATTCTCAAAGAAGACAAATGATTTGTCCAGCAGGTAGAATGAAATGGGTACAAGCAAGGTAGAAGTGATGTAACAGCTTCACCTGTACCACAAGACATCCAGTCAGATAGAAGAGGAGAGGGAGAACAAGATATCCTACCTTGTTTGGGTTTTTTTTTGTTTTTTTTTTTTCAATCCATTTTGAGATCAGCCTTCAACGTTAGTGAGACAAAGCAAGTGAGAGGAACCAACTGGTGAACGGGAAAAGAGGAATGAGGAGGAATGAGGGGATCAGAGCTGAATGCGCACAAGCCAGAAAGGGAAGAGAGGGAGATCAGCCTCAGCCAGAATCAATTTCCCAGACCCAGAGTTCATTTCATCAATCAGCACACAGAGAGAAGTGCACACACCACTGGGTTAGCTTGGACTCGTGCCAAGCGAACTCTAATGTCCACCTCTCCCTTCCTTCCCTCTGCATTGGTACAAATGGCCCGTGCACTGCAGCTTTGGAAGATTCCAGCAGTGAGTCCAGTCAACAATTAGCATTTCCTCATGTACCGGGAACTAGACTGTCTGACTGACTGAATTTTTTTAACATTCTTTCAGCACTGAAAAACTCGTAAGAGTTTGCAGCAGAGTGAGCCGCTACATTTGACAGATGGAGTGGCAGTGTGCTAATAGCAGCGAAATAGCAACAAGCCACCATCACGTCTCCGCGACGCTACTGCACACGGACGTGATGATGGTAGGGGTGTGCTGCTCGGGTGCACCCCCCCCCACTCCTGTGCGTTTTCCCACTGAGATTCGGAATTATGTTCCTCTCGCACTGATCTCGTGAAATTTAGTAGAATGAGCCCGACGTTTTCAAAATGTAATTAGCCTACTCTGGGAGAAACAAGATTCCCCATATGGGAATGGATTACATAGAGGAAACGCAAATACATACGGGCAGGCTTCCGGCATTAAATAGCATCATAGCAAGAAAAAACATAGTGGTCTGGTATGAGTACACTGGTTCTCTAAAGAAATGGTTTTACTTTAAAAAATAGAATTTTCAACTTATATTATTATTATTAATACTATTTAACCAGTCAACCATCCAACCATAAGCTTAAACCTCTTGCCCTACCCATAACTTATCATTACCTCTTAGTTTAAAGGAATAGTTTTATATTTTGCCTCAAGAAGTTATTCTTCTTTGGACTGATTAAAGTTGCTAGTAGGCAGATTTGTTTTTTGTTTTTTTTTAATTTTGCACAGTCAAGACTGGCTGCTTTCCCCTGTTTTCCAGTCTTTTTTGCTAAGCTAAGCTACCTGGTCTCTTGCTAGGAGTAGTAATTTTGAGAATATTGTTGCCCAAATACCCTGTTTTTGAATAAACTTTTCACATACCCCCCCCTGGATTTGCAAACCTGGATACAAATCAGTCGGAAAACTATTTGGATACTTCACAGGACAAAAATTAAGTTATGGCTTTGATATATAGATGTGTAAATATACTATTTTGATGTGTATTTGGCATCAGAGTCATAGTTTGGTTTTAAAAAATACAGACATTCAAAATAATATAAAAACGCATCAAAAAGTCCAAGAGAAGAAAATATGAAGGACATGAAATCATTGTCCTTTATAATAGCTTTAGCGCTGTTTTCACACTTAGATAGACGAAAAAACCACTCAGGGACACAAGGGTATAACACGGAAAAGGCATTTTTCATTCAATATGACCTCTAACGGAAGCTGGTTTACTTGGCTAAATTGATGACAACAGTAGGTAACCTATTTTACAGAACAAAGGCATTAAATGGTTCTGTTCAATGTACAGTATTGTGCTTTAGAGGGATAATCAGGTTTGCTCCAGAAATTCCTCTCACGCATTTTTACCATCTCTCATTCAGCCTTCAGAGAAATCTTTTGTCAGCTGCGATGTGTGTCCTTTTGTTGATTATAAACACTAAAGGACACTTTTTTTTCCATTACATTTTATGTATGGTGCTTGTATAGTCCATGTAACTGTCTCACCAGTAGAGCACGCTGTGAGTCACCTGCCTTCCAAAATGGAGACGATACTGCACAGACTTTAAGTCATAATTTCACCCTCTGGTTTGAATGAGGCAAAACTGGAATTCTATACGCATAATAATAACCGTAATGAATTATTTCCATCACAGTGATCTAGTAATCTATTGCCTGTCCAAATGGTGTACCATGAGCTTTATTGCTTTTCTTAGGTTGATTTTCTTAGGTTGATTTTATAAACGCCTGAAGGGCCCATAAGAAAACAGCTCTTTAATGTAATATTCATTTTTGATACACCCAACCCTGTGGACCCTGCCCTCGGTTGTTTTATCCACTGCATATCCCCTCACTATCAAGGAGCGTATATTCAGTCGCTTCTCTTGTGTCTTCTGCGTGTGAAAAAGCGATACAGCCTCCTCTTCAAGTCCATCAATCCTTTCCCCGTAGAACCATTATTTCAGTTTTTGTTTTTTTTTTAAGAAGTGCTGGGAAAAAAAAGAAAATGTAGTTGTGAACAAAGGGGAAAAAAAAAACAGTGCCTGAAGAAAAAGAGCTCCTTAATTGAGAGTGAATCAACCTCTGCCTCTAGCTGAATGTCAAAAGGTTTGAATGGAGATTGGCTGCAGATAATGAATAATTACATCAAAGTTGGTAGTCCGCCTGTGCCTGTGTGTGTGCAGTGTGTAGCTGTTTGGCTGTGCATGGCCTGTAGGTTTTTGTATGTGCCTGCAAGTTTGTGTATGTCTCTGTAAACTAGTATGTGCAGAGGTGTGTGTTCGCTCTTGAATCTATCTCTCACAGTGCGCGTTTGTGCGTGTGTGCGTGTTCGTTCTGTCTGTCTGTGTGTAGGCGGCTTAATGTACACAGGGTATGTTTTGAATGAGGGGAAGCCAGCTGGTGCTGTTTTGAAATTCTCAGCCAGCGCCACTGAAATGAATACAGTCAGTCCTCCATATCCTCTCGCTATCACAGAGGTTTGAAACAAACACACAACTTAACATTATCAGGTATTAGGGTGTCCATTTCTTATATGCTTTGTCACTATAATGCCAGTTTTTTCCCCTTTTTTTGGATTAGTTTATTTGATAAACCCGAGCACAAGATTTCTCTTATTGCCTTCGGCTTTACACTCATGCTGTTTTGGAGTCACACTAAAACTCTTATTCCCTTTTCATAATCCATTGATCAAAAGGGGGATCTAAGCGAAGTTCAGAGAAAAGTTCCGTGGCTTGAATCCCCCTGTTTTTACATACATCATAGCTTCCATTTTTTTAGGATGTCACCAGTGTGTAAAGTGGCTTTTGAAGAAGTGCAAAGGAAGTATTAAAATTTGAACAAATTTCTCATCAGATGTATGTTTTTCTCTTCAGCGCTAGAGCTTTACTATTATTAGTAGTACAGGGAATTGCTTATAATTATGCATTTGGCCACCTACTGTACTGTAAAGGCTTAGAAACATTTTTTTTTTCTTCCTAGGGCAGTCAGGCTCATTTTGCTCTTCAGAGCTGTGGTACCAGGGATGAATTGCTTTGCTTGACCAATTAGTATTCCATTCATAAATCTTGCCATTGGCGTTTCTAAATCTTTAATGGCTCTTAATTTTTCATCTTGTCTTGCAAACTCTCTTGTTTCTTCCTTGCTTACCAGCTTCAGCATTGTTGTGGGGAGATTAAAGAAGGCATAATAGTTGTTCAGTGCCATTAATATGCAGAAAAGATTGCAGCTGAATGGTTGCAGATAGACGGTACCAGCAAATACCTGGTACATCCATTGGAATGTTTAAGTGTGATGGTATTTTTTTGTAGTGCCTTTGCGTATTGGGACTGTCTGCTTCGAAGAACATTTATCACACCAATTAAAGACTCTAGCCTCAGGTCATGTAAGAATTGGCCTCTAGTCTTGTAAGCACTGGCTCTGATTCATTTACATGATTAATTCTTCCTGTAGATAAAAGGAAACAGCAACAAAAGCAAGCTAACAACACATTCAGTGTCATTACAGATTCAGGTGTTGCAGCTACTAGTTGACGATCCATGTCCAAAAGCATAACTTAAAAATGAATTGGAAAAAGGGTCATGAAATTGCTCAGTAGAAAGCTGATTATAGAATTTCCCATTCAAATGGAGAGAAGAGGAGGGGAAAAAAAAAAATCTTCATGCTTCTTCCTTGCACAATCCCACAGGATTGTGTGATTTGTTTTTCCAGTCCTGAACTCTCTTTGATCTTCCTTCACTCAAACCATTTACCAAATCACCATGCAAACAAAAGCAGTCCCGGGCCAGCTTAGCTCCTCTTCACTAAATCGATGATTTTGACTTCTCAGGCGATGGTGGAGACGGTCAACAATTTGCTGCAACCGCAGGCCCAGGCAGCGTGGAGGGAGCTGAGCACAGGCGAGCAGCTGAGGGCCGCCACCATGTTGCTGGACACGGTGGAGCAAGGGGCCTTCGTCCTCGCCGACAACCTGCTGAAGACGGACATTGTGCAAGAAAACACTGAAAACATCCGTGAGTATATGCTAAGATACTTTGACTGTGTATCTTTACATGCTAATGTTCCTTACTGTTAAGGATGTTCCATCCCAACTTTATCTAGCTTACATTTTCTGCTGATAACGAGCACCTATGCAATAGCAGCAATGTGTTTTCCCATTTTTAAAAATCTGTACCAGGGTTCCTCTCTGCATGGAACCCACTAGGAGTATTCTTATTTTTGATAAATTAACGTGTTGTTTTACCTGTAAGCCATAACTTCTAAGCTATAAGCAAACATATAGCACACAGTGTTGGTGCTTCAGGATTTCTGGTGCTGTGAACAGATACAAAAGTTGCAAAAGTCAAAATATGTCCTCGCATGCTTCTGTGACTCTTCACTTACCAGTTGGCCCATTTTAATATGTAGCTCCTCTATCCTGTTAATAAAAGATAACATAATTTCTTGTTTTTTGAGTAGTTATCCTGAGCTTCTTCTGTGGAATGATTTTGTACCACAACTAACTTGAATGTCAACTCTTAAAACTTCAAAATAAAGGTCTACCAGTGCCTTCATATTAAGATGCATATAAAATGAAGCCCTTATAAAAACTGATCATTAGCAGTATTTGCTTGATGCTTCAATATGAGCTCCTTGCAGCACATGAATGAGGGAATGAGTATCTGCATTTTCTATATTATTTGCCAGAGATGAAAACAGTAAAAATTGCCAGTAAGCAAAGCATACTCTAATTTGGTTGCCTTTGTTTGCATGAGTAAACCAGCTTGGACAGAATTAAGTTAATTTCTCCTCAAGCTGCTGGGAAACATTTTATTACCTCAGCTGGAAGATTCAGCATAGCCAATTATGATATTCAGAGAATTATATGCTAAATTTAAAGAGCTGAATGTTTGGTATGTAGTCTTTGGTGTTGTCCAGGGATGTTTTCCTGGGATTCATCCTTTATTGGTCTTGTCCATTTTACACGGATTACGAAGTTCCTCTGCTATTGATCTAGGGCGCTGCCGTATTGACAGCAGAGCAATTGAGGCTGTGAAAAAAGTGTGAAGGTCAGTGGACTAATGTTTTCTCCCTGACAGGGGGTTTAAGTTAGGCAGAGCTGCTTATGACTGGTGGCAGTTGGCTGTAAATTGACAATTATCTCAAATGATTGTGTTTATATTCATGTCAATTATTATCTGGAATTAACCACTGGTCGGGCAGATCAGGGATCATTGCTCATTATACAGTATATAAATACCAAGTGAGCACAGTTAATGGAACTTCGGTCATTACTGTTTTCCCTAGTGGGGATTTTGAAAACTGGACACATCAATTGTTGAAAAGTGGAATTTATTAAATCTGCAGTTTGCATTGAGAATCATTTACACAGTACAAAATAGGATGGAATTAAATAACTTTTGGTAGCTACTGGGGTGAGCGGAATTAAGAGAAAAAATAATGTTATGATGTATTGCCCTCTTCTCTGTACATGTTTTATTTTTTTTTTTTTTCCTAATTCCTGCTGCCATGGAAACCTAAAATATAGGTCTACTGACTTAAAAGGAAGCAAGCGCAAGGAGAATTAATAAAATGGATTTTATTGTATCTGGCACACAATTCATCTGGGTATTAAGGAGTTTCTGGGCTCGTTTGGAGAGGGGAATGAGACGATTCCTGCACAACTTTATAGCACACGGTGGTAGCTTGGTTAATTATGTGCTGGTGACATGTTTACTAGGCCTTATCTCTGTTTGCTCGGCTTATTTTTTTCAGCCAGTTGGCTCCTACAATCCCTCATGCCGTGCAGGGTAGTTAAATGAGGCCAAGGAGGCCCATTTAAACATTGATAATCACCGCAGCAGCTAATTATTGATCTCTCACATTGAATTACAAATAAAGTGAAAGGTGTTCAGGAATACTGTAGCTCACACACACTGCACCTGGTGACATTCTCTCAATGTCAGAGCGAGCTTCTTTCCTTGCGTTAAAGTGAATCTTAAACAGCAAGAATGCCTTGTTCCAATTTTAGACTTAAGCTGATAATGAGATCTGTTTTCTTTGCTTTCAGAGAAAAAGGACATTTCCTCACCCATTGTGTCTGTGTTTGTGTTTACACGTCACAGTGTGTGTGCTCGTCCATGGCTTTGTCTGCACGAGAGGGTGCTTCACTCTCTGCATGATAATCTTATGAACAGATTTCTGCCGATTAGCATGTTATTTAAACCGGCTTTGAAGGTATAGCCTTTGGGTCCGACAACTACTATGGCATCAAAGAAATTCCCCAAAGCCCATCGTAAGCTCTTTTACACAACCACACAGAGGAAAGAGAATAAGAAAAAGGAGGAGAAAAATGCTTCCTTTATTCTAAAGGCAGGCTTGGAATCCAGGGAATGGTGAGCTATCTGGGGTATTGTCTTAGCTAAGTTGAATAGGAATGTAACACCAAAACCCCCTGGCCTTTGCAAAAGCACACAAGAATGTTAATACAAAGAGGGTTGTTTTTTTTTGTTGTGTTTCTTTTTTTATTTTCAAGAAAGTATGAGAAGCTTGGGTATGAGAACAGATACAAAGGGAAGATTTAGTCCGGCCTCCTTTGTAGCTTTCTGTGGGCACTGACCTTTATCAAAGTCAGAGGTGTCATAGTCCACTAACACATCAGCTGAATTCCTTATCAGGCTTAATGAAGTTTCTGTTTCTCGTGCTTAACAAAATTGTGTTTCAAGTTGAAATTCTCCGCCGCAGACTGAACAGACACTTTGGGTTCGCTTGAGCAACGACCGCCACTGGTGTAGTGGCGCAGTAGAAGCGAATGCAGTGTCACTGACCATGAAAATATAGATTCGGACAACTTGTGGTCAGACAGATGAAGGTAGCAGGTATTAATGTGAACGTTATTTTGTCTCAAAAGACTAGTCTGATATCGATCACCCTTTTGGAGAAGGATAACAATTCAGTCAGTGACACAGGACGTCGGAGGACTGACAATTTTCACCAAAGGCTTTACCGTTAGATCTGGCAGGAAAGATTCTGCTGTTTGTGGGAGCTCTCGAAGAACCCAAACAGCAAATGGTAACTAATCCAACCTTAATGAACGTACATGATTATTAAATCATCATTAAAACAATACCAAAAATAAAGCACAAAAGGGGAAGGTTGGAGGGGGTAGAAAGGGAGATGGGAGCAGTAAAGGTGCTGGCATGAGTGTATAAGCATAGCGTTTGAAACGCCAGATTAAAACTGTGTAAATATGATTCAACATTACACGTCAGCCAGAACACTGATGAATATGCCAGAGACTCTGAAAGATGGATGAAACAGCTGGTGCCAGTTAGCCAATGCAAGCTTCGGTTCCCTGTTTGAACTAAAGCTTTGCTCCATTAATATAGCCAATTTTGTTAGAGAAATGAACAATGCATAATGTAAATTGTTGAACTCTTCCTTTAAAGGTGTTTTTGATGTCTGCATTACATACAGCCTTTTCGTCAACGGCACTAATGTGACTGCATTTCAGCATAAAGCAGGTTTTATATAAGATCTTTGGCATATTGATTCAGAAAAGCGGTACAGTAACGGTTAAGAAGTGTCGCCCTTTTCCATGAGGTAAAGCACTGCTATGTGAATTTGCAATTGAGATTCCAGCGCAGTACTAGCAACTCCTTTACTTACACCTAAACCTGGATTACTCCATACATTTCACCTCCTCTTTCGGGAATGTGACATTTTTGCAACTTCTTTTCTTTGTGTTTTCCCTGGAACTGTAATGAATAGCTGGATTCATCTTGGTACTTTAGGAGTTAATGTGACATTTAGGAAATGCCTAGACTTCACACAGGTCACCAGTACTTGAGATTAGAGCACTCTCAACTGCTTTATTAAACCGAATCCTATCATACCATCATAACTTTGATGGAATGAGCTTTTTTATTTCAGCCAGACTGCTATCAGCTCATTTTCCCTCTGCTGTATGATGCCAGAGTCTTTGAACCATAAATTAGGAGCTTGCTTCAGACACAACAGCTGCCGCAGAAGCAAGCTTGTCTTCCCTCAATGGTCTTTATCTACCTGCCCATATCTCTTACTCTCTCTGTTATTCATGAGAAAAAGATTCCTTGAAATGAATGCGTCTTTTTTTTTTTTTTTTTAAGATTTCAAAGGGCAAAGGCAACCTTTATTTTTACAGTTAAAGAAGAAACAATGTCACCTGAACGCTTGTTAATCACTTGATTATAAAAAGCCTATAGCAAGACACTAACATCCCTTGCACACCGAGAGTTGAGAGGGAGGCAGACCTTCAAAGCGGTGTGAATCAAGATAGGATGTGTTGCATTTAGGGCTTGTTCGAGATGCTAGATTAATAAAAATCAGCTACTTTTGAATCAGCGAAGTGGCTGGAGATGTGTTTGAAGTTTGCTGCAGTCTCATGTTGTTGTTAGGTCCTTGCCTGATGGTAGTGGTGACAAATAGTTCACGTAGCGGTCAGGCACAAAGCATCTATGATTGGTTTTTATTTCATTTAGTTTTACACTTTGATTTCAACATTTTTACAGGTTGAAAGCACCTTTTTTTGCACATTTTCGCTGTACCAGACAATGTTAAAACCTTGTTCATGTCACAGGGGATGAAAGGTAGAGATAGAAAAAGATTCCAGTTTTTGGGACTTGTGAGAACTGACATCAGCAGAGAACTTGAAACTGCTGTGTTTGGTCAATGGTGCACATTTTTCTGTTAAATTTAATTACTACGAATATTTTGCTGTGGCTGACCTGGCACATCCATGTTTGCTTTTTCAGGCAAGAGGGTTATTTAGCGCCAAGTTTATGCATTGGAGATTTAAAACAGGCTTTTATATTGATGAGAATGGTATTTAAAATTAATTTATAAGACGTGGCAGTGTTACCAATCTTCTCACTTTACTCTCAGCAAGAATACAAATAAGTTTATTTCCTAAAATGTTGAACATGTCTTTTAAGACCTCAGCTTGAATATTGAAAACTGTTCTGCCTCTCTAGTTTCTGACTATACAGTTTGCAGTGCTTATGTCTATTAGCATGTGTATTATAAAGACTAAATTATTGATGATTAAATGTTGTCTTGCTGGGTTTTGTTCTGTGTGTGTGTGTGTGTGTGTGTGTGTGTGTGTGTGTGTGTGTGTGTGTGTGTGTGTGTGTGTGTGTGTGTGTGTGTATGTGCAGAGCTGGAGGTAGCACGGATGAGCACCGATGGGAGTTTGCCCGATCTGAAGTTCCCAGAAACCGGAGGACAAGGCAACTCTATCCACCTCTCTGCTAACACACTAAAGCAGCACGGACGAAATGGTGAGTAGTCAAACCTTTGCATCTGCTTTTAGGGGTCCTCTGTTGATGGTTTGAAGTGTAATCATGCCATTTGCGCAGCCTCACTCGGTGTATTATTCAGGTTGGTGATAAAAAATAAATTTTACATACAAACTGTCAATTGACTCTAAAAGAAATCCTTTTGTATTCCTTAAAAAATGTTCTGACTTACAAGATCCTCTGTAATTAATATAAATTTCCTTTTATTTTTTTCTTGCCCACTTCTGAACGTGACATTGTATGGGGCTTTGGTGGTTTTGTAGGAAATTTTATTACACATGCTTGTGAATAACTTTCCAATTGCCGCCGAAATCCTTTGTCGGGCTGCATATAAAGCACAGGGATCGTTCTGAGATCTTCAAATAGGACCCTGCCAGTAGAATTAGTTAGGTTCAAGTGCTGCCTCTAAACTGTAAATGAGGCAGTTAGACACAATACATAGTTATCTTCAGGAGCAATGCGGCCCCATTTTTAGACTTTATTATCAGCTCATGCAAATCAGAATTGACTCAAGCTGAGCCCAGCGCCTCTCCGCTGGATGACTAAGTCCAAGTCCAGCCGTGCCCAGGCGGATCATTATAGCAGGGTGGCGGATAGTTCCGCGTCACCCGGTGCTATAGCACCCAAATTGTTTTCTTTTCATCTGAGTGAGTGATCTCAGGAACTGCAGGAGGGAACTTTCTTTCATATCAGTGCTCGAAAGTGAGACAGCAGGAGGGGAAAGAGATGTGTAGTAGAGAAAGAGAGGAGGAAATTATTAACGAGAAAAAATGTTGCCTTTTCTCCATGCCAGTAGAAGAGTGGTAACCACATTTTTTAATACTAAATTAAAAGAACTATTTGTTGATGTAGGAGATTTTTAGTTCTTCCCTCTTGTGGGGCTATTTTGCCAACCTTGATCCTGGTTTCTCTGTTTTGTTTTGTTTTTTTGTGTGTTTTTGTTTTTTTTTGACAGTTAAAGTACATAAGATTCTGGTTCTTGTGTTAACAAGGCTCCAACTGAGGGAATTATTCCAGTATTACTTTTCTTATTATTTCTAGTGTTGCTGAGGTTCAGCAGTCCAATTTATAAGCAATATGAATGGCATAACTGGGCTTCTTGATAGATTACAGATGGAAGGAAAAAAAACAGAACACAATCATACACATTCCTGTCACATTTTATTAGAATTCAACTTTATGGCCAAAAGTATGTAGACATGTTGCACATACAGTAGTTTTGTGTACTTTTACTCTAGAGCTGTTAGATTAGATTCCTACTTCAAACTGAATATCTTAATCCTACAACATACAGTTATATTTTAGACAACAGAGAGCTCCCAACTTTGAGGCAGCAGAGGGAAGGGGAGACTTGCTGTTGCCACTGCTTCCGCTGCCCAGCAACACAGAGTCTGAATCTTAAATGGACACCAGTAGGACACATTTCCAAAGCTGTGGCTGTCGACCACCTCTGATTCTTCTAATGACATGCGTGAACCACAGGCTGCCGCCAACTACCTTCTATAATGTCATTAGGCAACTAAATACACTGAGTTGTAGCTCGAAATGGGTTAGAGGAAATGGTTAGAAACATGAAAGTTATTTGTTATTTTAAAGAATTTTTGCTAACTAATTTCATAAGCATCGTTCTATTGTCCCATACTGGGTTTTTAAACATAGAAGGTGACGATAAACCAAAATCATTTCCCTTCAATGACAATTTAGTTCGTTGTTTATGAAAGACAGAGTATCACTAACTTATAAGGCAGCAGGAAGCAGTGTTGACTGTGATGGCCGCAACTTTCAGATTGTAAAGAATTGACACTGTTATAGCAGTCACATTTGCTTGGCTGCAGTGATTGGGCGTCCACATACATTTCGCCACATGTTGTATTCTTTGCTCAAGTAGTCACTCGTGAAAGTCTGAGCTCTTCTCTTGCAGGTGAGATACGGATTGCGTTTGTCCTGTACAAACATATCGGGATCTACCTTTCTACGGAGAACGCCAGCATGAAGCTGGGCAGTGAAGCCATGGCTACCAATTACTCTGTCATTGTCAACTCACCGGTTATCACGGCTGCCATCAACAAGGACTCTAACAAAGTCTACCTCTCTGACCCAGTCATTTTTACCATCAGACATCTCCAGGTAATTTTCTGTGTCTGTATGTATATTTATCCCTGAGTGGATATGTGTTTTTATTTTTACTTTGATGTTACTGCCTCTGCATTTCCTGTGCTTTTTGTCTCTTTCTCTTTTCCCTACACGCAAAAAAAGGTTGGTTTGTAGACAGAAAGGTGTGAAAAACTATATTTTGGAAAACAAACTTTCTCAGAAAGTGATGGAGAGGATGCATGTTGTCATTTATTAGTTTGGGGAAATAATAGCCTGATCTCCTGAACAAATATCAGTCTTATTGAGCCTCACTGGAGGCTGCTTTGTCATTGTGGGAGTCGCGACTTCTCCCTCTTGACTCCATTATCTTCTCCACACTCTGCTACCCTCGAAATATCCCTGTTTTGTCTACGAACAGCGCCTTCAGCGATTATCGGGGATGTTGAACAACCAGAGAGAATTGCAGTGGGTCTCATGTGTAGGAGGGACCTGGAAGGAAGCAGCAGCGGCATGAAAAACACAGAGCACAGAGGGATAGAGAGAGTCAAAGGACGATAGCTTATGGATGTCAAATTCAAATGGCTGGAAAATGTCAGGGGGCAATGTCAGCGTAGTTATTGCCGTGACTCACCTGCCTTAAGTGTAATTTGTAATTTTGACTGTAGATTCAGTAATTTTACTGTTGGTCAAATGTTGGGGCACGAGCGCTTTTATACCCTTTTCTTCCTCAGCTCAAGTCATTTCAATAAAACAGTGCCCTTTTGGAAAAAGTGAATTTTCTGCACTATAGCTTCCTCCACTTATTACACTGGAGTGCACCAAGAGACTTGCCACTGTTTGTCATTTCATCACATTAAAGAGCCATAAATTTACAGACATTTACATATAGAGTACATTTTGTGTACACAGAGGGCTGTACAATTAATCATATAATAATCATGATTAAATTTTTGGCTTCAGCAATTAATTAAACTTGATTGGATGCAATATTGACGTTTAGTGTAGAGAGCGCTAGCTCTGGTGCTTCAAATAAAGAGTTCCCTATTCTCTGGTAAAATGGTAAACCAGTCAGAGGTGTTGTAAAGTGAGTTCTCTGATTAACTGGACTCTGCTTTCCAGGTTTGGTTGTGGCGGCAAGTGAAAGCGTTTTCTTATTCTTTTTTTGGTTGTATTATCATAATTTTTCAATAATTTATATTTGGCTCGGAGAATCAAAGTCTGATGAATAATAGTGATAATCATAACTGCCTAATAGCCACCAGTGAAAGAGGAACCATTTAGCCGTAATAATGCAGCCCTAAGTCAACCAAATATGATCCCCATGCAGCCACTGTAAACTAGAGCAAAGTTTATATGTGAAGTACTATTCATATTTGGCTTCCAAACCAAATCAAAGTCGATAATTATTAATCTGGCATGTTAAGTAAACTTGAAAATAGACCTCAATTTTCTTAACTCTGCTACTAAGCAAGGGTTCCTTATTTTTCAGGCTCCCCTCAGTTAACTCCCCTTCTCAACCATGAGGTTTTGGATCTCTGGTCTTCTGGGATGATGATGTGTCCTCTAGTTATTGTTTCGCTTCCTTGCCTCACCAATTAATGGGACCAATTAAAATCATTAATGGAACAGAGGGTCATCCTATCTTCTTGCTGTAGAATATTATACACAGGGTTTAGGTGTGTGAAGGGTAAACTCAATCAGCGGCAAATTTACATTCACAGAGGATAAACCTTATTAGACTAATTACTCTAAAGTGAGTGTGAAACAATGAAAAACTCGAGCTCCTGTTTATAGTGAAAAGCAGATAGACTTAAGCTCGGTAGCTGTGAGTCACTGTGGAAAGGATACTGAGTGTATCTTTTTTATTGTTTTTCTTTCCGGAGCTAAAAGAAGCTGAGCTCAAAAGGGAAATGCTGCTGATTTATCTATTTATCAGCAGTTATGTTTTGCTGTATATGTGTGTTACTCAACCTCAGTCTTGTGGATGACTTTTATAAAATGGCAAGTGAGATAGCAGGGAGGCGTGCTCGTCTTTACGTCCGCGCTGCCCATTAAACAGTGGGGCAGTCCATTGTCACGCAGTGAAAGTTAAAGAGAAAGGTCAAAAAAACACACCGAAAAACAGGGAAAGGGTTGCTTGATGCTGCATGACAATAAAACCACCCGCTATTCACTTTAGAAGGGATATGGATTGAGGTGGGGGAAAAAACAGCCTGTTTTGACTGTGTTTATTCTGCAAACAAAGGAAAGTAGAAATGGGCAAATCTAATGTGTGATTAACTCCAGATCCCTGTGTTTCACCTGGTGTGGGGACACAGCATGTTTCCTGCTTATTAATTCCACTCTTTTTCTGATTCTAATCCTTTATGTGCGTATATTTTTGTGCACTGGCAGCAATCGGAGGAGAACTTCAACCCCAACTGTTCATTCTGGAGTTACTCCAAGAAAACAATGACTGGTTACTGGTCGACGCAGGACTGCCGTTTGCTAGGCACCAACAGGACACACACCACATGCTCCTGTACCCATCTAACCAATTTTGCTGTCCTAATGGCTCACGTGGATGTCAAGGTAGGCCAGCTCTTTTCCGTTTCTTGCTTCTCAATGGACCCATTTATCCTCAAAAATGTGCAATTTACCAAATGCAGTTGAGCGAAATGAAAATAGATTGATCCATCATGGTTTACAGTCCATTCCATTGGTTGACAAGAAAGTCAGGTCCAGACAGTATAAAGCATTGTGAAGCAGAATGCATCCCTTTCATTGCTGTTTCTTCAATATGTTGTATATTTCCCTTGCTTTTTAGTTTAGGGGTAAAATAGACTTATCTGGATAGAACTGTATTCTGACCTTCACTGCACTTGAAAAGGCCAATACACACTGTACATAGTGTGTTTTAAACGGTGCCCCTGTCCATGTGAAGAGTGTTTTTACTTAAGACATTTTAAACCTCCAATGTGTGAAGTAGCCCATATATACATGCATATATATGCATATGTGTATCTATGTATATAAATGTATGACTGTATATATCTGTCTTTTTTTGAAGCACCATAAATGACATCAAACATGTATTTGCTGGTAGTTACTAAAGAAATGTGCCTTTACCTGCCTCTCTCTTTGTCTGGCCAAATAAGGAAGTCATTCATTGTTATATGGTAACACAGAAGGCATTGGATATTTTTCAAGGTTCCCCTTGAGAAAATACAGAAAATATAACCAAATGTGTCTAGATCTAACACATCTCATCAAATATTATCTTGTCTTTCCTTTTTATTTGCAAACAGCAATGTACAAAACATTTACTCTAGGCAGTAATTTAGCATAGTAGCTAAATAACAGCTTGCCTTACTCTCTCCAAAGTTAAAAGATAATTAATCTGATTAATTTCACATTTTATCTTGTGTGTTTTATCAATATACCAACCAAAATGGAACAAGTTGTGAGCTAAGAAACAAACCTTAGTAAATAGCAACAAAAAGGGATAGTTTTAGTGTTATATTTAGGATCTGATTCAGGGTTGGTAAAATAAACAGAATTGTGCAATGGATCCCTTATCTAACCTTTTGTCCAATTTTGTTTTGTCTCTTTTTATAATAAACAAAGAGTAATTACTGTAGATTGTGGTTATAACCTCCCTGGCAAAATTTGGCCTAACTTCTCTAATTTCCAGGCTTTAAGAGATATTCTCTTTCTTTCCGAGGGTTAGATCAATACCCCTCCTGTGTCCATGTGCCAACACTGGAGCGATTAGGTTAGTTTAGCTTAACCTAGCTTTACCAAGAGAGTGGAATCATGGAAAGAAGCGAGCCAGACTCTCCTCAAAGTTAACACGCACACCTACCAGCACCTCTTGAACTCAGTAATTAACACGTTGCATCTTGTTTATTGTATCCATACACATGCCTAAATGTAGGAACGACATTTCAGTTTTAGGCTTTAGAGGTTCTGGTTGCAATATTTTTTTAATTTAAGCATTACCCCGGCTGTCTGTTCCTCCCTGTTAGGTCGAGCGTTTAGTCAAAGCAAGGCTAATCGCCTCCTAGCACAAGCTCCGTAGTAAGCACACACAGTGGTATGGGTTTTCCCCTGTAATCCATAGCAAGGAAAGTATATTTCACAATATGTTTAGCGGAAGCTTAATCTAGGAATATTTAACTTTGTTATCTAAATTTGTTGAGAGCCAAACCTAATATATTCATTAGAGAATTCAGGTAGATTTAGTTTTGGATTTAAGCTATTAAACCCCTGCCCTAATATTGAGATTGTAGTTATTCTGAGCCATTCCCAGCTGTGTCTTTCATTAATGCATGAACGTGTTTATTTATTTGTTTACTTATTTATGTAAATACGAGGAGTAGGAAAAAAGAAAATATTTACATTGTACCCCCACACTGCAGAGTCCTCTCAGTGCAACATTTGTTTTTTTGCCTTCGGGGTAGCGATAGAAACAAAGTGAAATAAGTATAGTACAGTAAGTGTGATGTGGAGTAGGAGAGCAATTAATACAGAGGTGCCAGTGGAAGTTCCACAAAAAAGCTACACTAGTAAAAGGAAAAAAAGAAAAATATATAAACTGTATATATATATATATGTGTGTGTGTGTGTGTGTGTGTGTGTGTGTGTGTGTGTGTGTGTGCGTGTGTGCGTGTGTGCGTGTGTGTGTAATTTGGCCAGAGATTCGCGTGGAGTGATTACTGTGGGCAGCTCTCACCAAGCTGGAAGAAACAGAAATGGAAAGGAGATTGGTAAAGTGGACAGAAATGGAAAAATCGAGCGAGTTGGAGAGGGAAAAGATAGGAGAGTTACCGGTCAAGGAAGAAGCTGTGTCGATCTGATGCTGACAGACGGCTTAATTATTTCTGTCATAGGAAGTTTGAGGAACTAGTTGCTGACATGGCAGAGTAGTTCTCGGTATCTGGTATGGCATCTGTCTCTCTGGAGCCTCTCTGTGAGCGTCGTCCCAGTTGGCCCCTGTCCATGAAACCACTAGACCTTTTTTCACCCCCCTCTATTCCCCAGCCCAGCTCTATCTCTCTCACAGATACAGCGAACAAACTCGATTGCAAAAAGATCCATGCACGCAATCGTACACAAAATCTTGAAATCAGTATAGTTTTTTGTTTTTTCCTCCCCCTACACATATGACTCGGGTGTGTGGGGGTTCTGTGATGTCACGGTTTACTTCTAGGTAAAGAGAGCCCCCCGTTTATCACTCTGCAGAAGGACTTTTGGGCCAACTGAGCTCTCTGCAGGACTGTGGCCGAGTCTGGAATAGAGAGGGAACTGCGAAGAATGGGAGCCTTCACGCAGTGAAGGCGAAGCAGAAAAAGAAAAAGAAAAAAAGAAAGCAGTCAAAGGAACGCTTTCACTCAAGCCAATCCCTAACATTTTGGAAAGCCCGGCTTGCTTGTGGCAATGCATTCATCGGAGGAGAGCGGACTGTGGTTACACCCCAGCTCTGACAGATAGCGATTTTTCACCTTCTCTCGTTCTTTATCTTCCCCACTTGTATGTAATAAAAGGGCTGCTCGTCAGAAGGTGCCAGTGAATTGGGGATTCTCGGGTTTTTATTTATTTTTACTTGACAAACTGTCACTGTGTTGTGTCTGAGAACACAGTGAACGGAGGAAAAAGTGGGAAGCGTGTGTCTATACAGGAGAGAGGCAGAGAAACAAATTTTATAAATTGACTATCTGTTTTTGTATCCATGGCAACAGAACATACCACAGCGCATCTCTGCATTGTTATTACTCATTACCCTCAGAGCAACAGATTATATTCTAACCTTGTTTATTTCTCGGTGGCATCTCAGAAAGAAAAAAAAAGGAAAAGATAGGCAAGCTATAATTCCGGTTCTCCTTTGGAGGACAGAGGCTCTCTACAGCGTCACCATCATCTTTCGTCTTGGCGTTTTGTTTTTTTGTTTTTTTCTTTTTCTGGCCAATTGATTGTATGCACACTATTTTTGAATAACGGTGGTGTCATATTAAAAAGATCTTTACGCTCTGCATAATAGGCTGTTGTTTGTATCGCACTTGTAATGTTACATTTTTAGCACGAATTTACTTCACGCAAATTAGGAGTCACACAAAATGTTCCCGCTTCTTCTGAGTGCTCGAATGTGAACGGTTTTCCCGAGCGAAATTCAAACGCGTGTTCATATTTCAGCTCATACTTAGTAGAAAAAGAAAACCGGTGCTGTGTGACAAAGTTGATTTTTAGTCACTGATTTTCTCTGAGTGGGATGCGATGCATAATGTGATGCAATAACAATGATTATGCAGTCATTATGTATAATTAGACCTGGCATGTTCTACAGTCTTTAGTTCGGTCACCCATCGTAAACTTTAGGACTTCCAAGGTCTTGCTGACTGAACCTTCAACTCCTTTGATACCAAATATTGTTGTTATAAAACTAATATATGTGCACTAATATACTTTTATAAGCCTTGTAATCACTCGCAACCTTACACTGATTTTAAGTGGGGGCAAGGTAAAAAACTTTGCCCACACATTCATATTCATAAAAAACCTTTCAACTAGAATGCACTATACAGACTGTGAGATTATTAGACACACTCAGCAGTGGAGACTGCACACTGTGTCTCATCGGGATTAATTATGTTTGAAGTCAATTAGTTCCTCAGAATAAATTTCTAATTCACATATTGTAGATGTCAGAACGTTGTTGAAAATCTGGAACGACTACCCAAAGATGTTTAGAGCCTTGGTGGTTTCTGATGTAATAGTCTTAACCAAATTACCGAATTTGAAATCTTTTTAAAGTTGTGGACTCGCAAGAACTCATTAAGGAAAACTATCTAAACCGAGCCTCCCTCTTATCAGGAGTACGCGCACTCAAACAATATCTGTCAGATGCAGGGGATCAGGTAACCACCACTTAGACGATCAGAAGGGCATCGAGTGCCATCACTGCTGCCTGTGTCGCCACTCGAGCCCTTTGTTTGCCTATTTTGAGCTATCTAGCCAGAGAGCCGGTGCCTCTGGCTCATCCTGCAATCTGAGCAGAGAAGCGCTGTTGGCCACATAAACAAATTAAAGCTGCACTCAAAGACAGCAGCTGCGCGTGAGAGATTATATGTCTCTTTTGTATCTTTTCAGAATGATTGCAGACAGAGTTTCGAAGGGAGTGATGTGAGAGTGGATGTACTTTGATATGACTTTGCTGAGAACGCTGATGATTCCAACCTTGAGATGTCCCATTACGAAGCCTTGAGACATTTACTGCGATCAAAGATACTTAAAATTTATTGGAAATAAATTCATTTCACTCACCTCAATATCAAAAGGCAGGATTTAGCTCTGTCACTGGTGGTGTTGAACTTGCACATCACATGATAACTTCAAATTAGCTCATTTGACCTCCATATCATTAGTTGATAGTGGTGAGGCTAACTTGTTTTAGGTGCAGATTAGTCTCTTGATTACATAAACCTGCCTGGGTCGCTTGGGCTTCAGTAGATGCAGGAGCTCAGTGAATATCAACAAACAATCCGTGGACCACTATTTCATCGGGCTCTGTTTTCGTATTTATGTTTAAGGTTCCCAAATGGCTCATTCTTATTCAAGCTCCCAAAGCTCCTTATTGAAACCCTTTCTTTGAATTTAAGTCTGCCATTTGTTAGGATAGCTAGTCGGCATTAAGAAAAAAATCTTTTAAATATGGGATAAAGCACAAGCCCCAGCTCAAGAAATATAGACCTGCTCCAGTTCCACCAACAGGCCATTATTTACATAGTAGATGTGTGTGCTAAGATAGGGCCCAGGGAGGCACTGAGCTACTGGTGAGAGGCACCGTTCCCGACAGACCAGTAAGTATAAATCAATGGCCCATCGCACTGGATGATGGAGGGGTGATATTTAGGTAACATTCATCATCGTCCTTACAAAACATCTCCACGCTGGCACCATGAGACAGTAACAATGATGAGAAAGGACAGTCAAGGTTAGTTGTGTATTTTATGAGATAACATATAAGCATTGTACAGAACTGTACACACAGCAGGGGAGATTGCAAAAAAATAAATCCGTTTGTATGTTTAAGGCACAGACGGAGCAGACAAAGACCTTGTTATCTGCCATAGCAGCGGAAAATATTATAGTTGTTGCAGCTTGGAACATGGTGTGGTTTCAGGTAAATGTGCTGAATGTCATCTCTAACCAAGCAAGCTTGAATCACTGTGCCAGCTCTTTGAAATGTGTCGAATTTGCCAGGACCCCTGATTCATATGCCCTCTCTGAAACTGTTCCTCATCCCTATGCAGATCATAAATCCCTGGTCATACCGTAGGTGAACCTGTCACATGACTCCCTGCAGTGGGCCACTACCCCTTAGCGCAACTGTCTGCTCTGCCTGACCGTATTTCATGAGTCAAGGCCCGGCTCTGGGAGCATATAGGGAGATTTATGCATTTTAATTGGATTGCCAAGAGCGGTTCTTCGGGGTATAAAGGACTGACGCTCTGTTCTCTTCACAACTTCACCCTCTTACACTTTTCCAATACCTGGTTCTCAAGTTTTTACCGCTAAATACAGGATGTTATGGTAATTAAGGGCATAGGATGCGATGTCAGGTTCAGATAGCTTGGCCACAAAGACCAGGGCTCACTGCTACATCTGCTCCTCCTGTCAGACTGCTCGAGTGCCCAGAATCCTTATTTTATTATAACATGTGAGCAGATGAGGGAGAAAGCCAATCTCTCTGGACATCCCTGGAAAAAGAAATAAGCCGGTTGAAGAAGTAAGAGAGAAATGTAGGAGGGAAAGATTGGAAGACAAATCAAATGTGTACAAAGGTGCCTCGCCCCGCTAAGTAACATGGATGCTGTAGGACTCGGCTGCCGTTGCAACTCAGCAAGTGAAATTCAGAGCAAATTATAACTGCCCACTTCAGAGACCCCTGCACCGATTCCCATCATGGAGGGATGTCGGTGTGTGTTTCGGTGCAGGGGCTCTCCAGATCACATCATTTGCCATTCCTGCCTGGGCAGAGCCCTCAGTAAAGGAAAACTTTTCAGCGGAGACATTGTGGCCGGCGAGGTCTCAGCTATCATCCACCTCCCAGAACAAAGAAATCATTCCACAGTAAATCCATCACCCAGGTGTAGATATACTCCCTGCCCTTCTCTCTTTGTTTCTGTAGCTTTGTCTCTTTTTTTCCTCTGTTGCCTTGTCTTTCTCTCTGACCTGGCCCCCCTCCAATTGAAGGTGAAATTGTGATGGATAGAGCCCGCAGCCACGGCACAGCTCGCTAGCCCAGGAGACCTTAGGGTCCGCTCGCGATGCTCTGCAGCTTGTACCACCTACTGTATCAATACCACTGTCATGCAGTGGACCGAAGACAGACTCATGTGTCATATCAACCGCAAACCTACAGAGCATGCAAGCACAAACATCAACATCTGTTGCCACCCACCGTGTAGGCACTTCTCTAAAGTAAAGGGGCTGAAATCAGCTTTACTTTCATACAGACCGACAGACAGACACACACACACACACACACACACCAAGATGTCTGCTCCATATAACATCTTGCCAGCCCCTCCACCCCTCCAACGTATACACAATGGCTCATCAAGTAGGAAAATCAAAAGAGCGCTTTCCCCAGACTCAAGGAGCACTGCGGCTGTTATTGTAACGCAGCCCCTTAATGATCAGCATCTGTTCCCCTCTGCAAGTGTTAGCCGAGCTGCCACCAAACAAGGCTTTTGTGCGATATTTCATCCCCCAAGTTTGTTCACTGTACGCGTGTGTGTTTGTGTGTGTGTGTGTGGGGGGGCACTCCTGGATGTTGATGGTCCCTCTTTCCCTGCCCCCGCAGGAAATACTGCTGACTGTGGTCAAACTATGATTTAAAGAGGTGGTTGTTTGTGAGACATATTAGAGATACAGTATTCTTTTGTGAGGTTATTTCTCAGCGTAAGCAAATATTTTCTTGGGTTTGTCCTATGCTATAGCTCGGAGTCATACATTATTTGCTGGAGGCCAAGACTGAGTACACAGCCTTTTATATCAAACAACCAAGCGGTACTCAAAGTCTGGCAGTTAATATATAGGCCCACAGCTTGATGTATACACAGTTAAGGGTATTGTGTCTCGGCTTGTTGCGGATTTTTAACTGCTTTTCAATGCTAATAAACGGTCTCTCTTAAAGTATTTGCAGCATTCCTCTGTGTTGAAATAATGACTGCTTGAGCTCCATTAGCATTCAGGTGTAGTCGTTATGTCAGAACTCAAAAGTTCCACCCAGATAGTCCTTGACTCCCAGCAGGGATGACAGTCAATTGTAAGGAGGTTAGCAGATTTCTTTAAAATTACCCCAAATTACCCACTTCCCTCCCCCTTCCTCCCTTTTTTTTAAATCAATGCCCAGCATGCTGAAAATGAGGACGATTCCTTTGGGAAATTAGGAAGCTTCAGAGGCTGACCAAAGTGTTTGGATGCAGTAATTATGTTTAGTTAATAAATCAAGATGTCACTCTCTGAAGCTAATCTCCTAGTTTTACACATAGAAGACAGTTTTTTAAGTCAAATCTCATGTTTTGGCATCTGTCTTGGCAAGTCTTTTATCCCCACTGGTAAAATGATGTAGAATTGTCAGATAAGGATCGTGCATTTTCTAATTCCTGATGTAAATAGCACTGGGAATCTGCACGTCTGTTTCGGTAATGTGCACTTGTAGAATGTTAAATCTTTTAGAGAATATTCATGTTGATTGCTAGACAAGCACAAAAAGAGAAAGGCCTTCAAACTTTGGAAACTGCTTATTGGTAAAGCTTATTGGTAAGATGTCATGTATTATACCACACATTTACACAAGAGAAAATAAAGCAATAGGGAAAAGCAGCAGTGAAAGCTATTGACCATGTTGTGGTTTGATTGTATTCCTGTTGTGATGGCCTTATACACCTGCGGCCCTTTGGACTGCTAACTAGGTTTCCTGACCAAAATGAAACAATAGGGGGGCATTTCAGATTGATTCACACTGACTAATTCATGATTCATATCTGCCACCTGTGGCTCCACATGTAGTGGTTTATTGGCAGGCTGAGTGAATGCACTTTACATTCCCCGTTCCCACCCTCCCACCCCCATCCAACCCCATCCAACCCCATCCAACCCCCTTGAAAAAAGAAAATAAATGAAAATAAAAGCTTCAGGGTTGTTGCTGGGATATAATAGAGATTTAATTTTACTTTTTTTTTTCATTTTTACAATAAATTGGTTTTTGTTTTGTTGTTTTGCTTTACAAATGAATACCTGTACATGATGTACATACATTATCTGTTCCTCAGAGTCAAATACCAATGTGGTTCTGGGTACAAAAATAAGAAAAATATTTCCAAAGATATTTCTTCCTGGCATGACTTGAACCAACAATGGACTGGATGTTTCACTTTCTCTCAGAACACAGACCCTGTTCACGACATGCTTCTGGATGTCATTACCTGGGTCGGGATCCTCTTGTCCCTGGTCTGCCTCCTCATCAGCCTCTTCACCTTCTGCTTCTTCCGTGGCCTCCAGAGTGATCGCAACACCATCCATAAGAACCTGTGCATCAGCCTGTTCATTGCCGAGTCCTTGTTCCTGGTGGGCATCAATCGGGGCGACCAGCCGGTAAGACTGCTGCCGGCGGAGAGATGATGACTGTATTGATTTATTTAGCACCATCACAAAACCATTAAAGGGGATACTAATAAAAGAAACTATTAGTAGAATTATCTCTTGACAATTCATGTGCTGTAATAGAGGTAAAACAGATAAAAAATAAAGGAATACTTCAGCATTGCCTGGGTTTGGATTAAGAATTAAATCGATTTGAAGTCTCAGATGTTGACTTGAAACCAGTGTCACTGTAAAGTCGCTATCAAGTGTGCGTGCTCTGCACTCATACTGTAGACAAATGTGGAGTCATTACATATATACAGGACCTCAGAGGGCTTTATTCCACCCACAGCTTCTTGCAATCATGCCATTTTAGCTTGGTAATGAGGCAGAGTACACAGTTAGCTTTGCTCTCAGAGGGAAAAGAAGGGTTGAGTGATTGCGAATGTTCTGTCAGAGCACAGTATAAAATGATGTCCATGCTTATAAATTTATAATGGGGTCAGACACTGGAGTACATCTTATTACTAACAGTCCTTTATTCAATTTGAGTTACTTATTTTTTTTGTCAATGTTTAGCATATTATCATATTAACACAGTTCAATTGCCAGAGCAGGTGAATAAAAATTATACGCCCTTCTATCCCACCCCGTGCAATCAAAACAAATCTATATTTATTGATAATAAGTATTGAAACCAAAACTCACAGGCCATAGTTGAGCAGCAAAGCTGCCTCCCTGTGAAGTTAAGCATAATGCTCTGGCCCTACACCTTTCCCTTCCATAACATTTTATGGGTTTGATTCACAGCCCAGCTCTAAGATCACTGTCCCGGGCTGCAATTAATGTCCACTCAACCTTTTAGTTATTTAATTGAATCCATTTCAGTGACAAAATACGCTAGTTATGTTAAACTGTGCCGATAATTCGATCAAGCCATGTAAGTATTGTTTCATATTATTGTTAGAAAGTGTGTAGGCGTGTGTCTACATACAAATGACAGACTGCTCTATTCATGTCTCATCTGCATGCACCTCTATCAGTGCAGGAACTGTAACTACATTATGTGCTTGCACCTGGCCTTGGTATAAAATGCAGTGAGCTCCAAATGGCTCTTGGGCTGTTGACTTCACTTCTTAATTCATATCACTCTTTCATCCTTGCCAAGCTACCAAGCAAACAAACAAGACCACATGGACTCAATAGCTGCAGCGTTCTTCTGCCAGTCGGCACAGGCAAACATCCAATCACTTCAGCCAAACAAAGCTTAGCAATGCTAATTGTTGGGAAGACACAAACATGGAGAGGTCAGAAAAAGCTGCTCCGTTATTGTCACTTGGATGACACACATTGCTAGTCATATCATGGCCATTAGCAAGGCATTTAATCCTTCAGGAAATTAGTTAAATGCCCAAAAGTGATTGGATCAAAATATGTTTTCAGCAGTTAATGCCCACATCTCTCGTCTTTTTCCCTTCCTCTTTATCTCTCTCGATTCCCCCTGTCACCATGAAACTTTTGCAGATTGCTTGTGCCGTCTTTGCCGCCCTGCTCCATTTCTTCTTCCTGGCAGCGTTCACGTGGATGTTCCTCGAGGGCGTGCAGCTCTACATCATGCTGGTGGAGGTTTTCGAGAGCGAGCACTCGCGCCGCCGCTACTTTTACCTGGTGGGCTACGGAGTTCCCGCGCTAATTGTGGCCGTTTCAGCTGCGGTGGACTACCGCAGTTATGGCACGGACAGAGTGTGAGTACCTGTGGGGCGAGCTCGTGAGCACATTTGGCTCAACAATCTGTCTGAAAGCTGCAGGGGAATTGGCTTTCCTCTCTGCATGTAATACACAAAAGATTACACGATGGTAGCTTTTTGAGACTATTTGTTACAGAAAATAATTGATTTGACATTCAATTTTGTGTGACTAGAATTCAAACCTATGCATTACTGTAGAGTACATGGGCAGCTTCCATGAAAAGTGCATTAGTCCACTTAACCAACAGATCCTTTTAGTGATGTATTTAATGCTAAAGGACAACTCCACGAATTTTACACATCAAGATCCATTTACTGGTCATGTGGAGTATTACTGAGCTTGTTAAAACAGGGGTTTTATGCCTTTTGTTGCTCCAGAGAAACATGAGAAGGAAAGGAGAGTGTATCGGAAAATGCATTATGAGAAGTATAGTACTGAGTATTATTTTAGCTTGGTTTAGGTAATTTTTTTGTTTTTTGCTATGCAATTGACCTATATTCTAATAGCCTCTAAATTACATTGAAGAGAATTTTAAAGGTGCTTTTGTCTGAAAGGACTTACTTTTTTTCCCATACACACACTTTGGGGGGGGGGGCAGTTTGTGACTCAGTGACTTTTTCAAGGACACCTGAGCATCATGTGGACCAGGGGATCGTTCACTAACCCCGTTCTAACCGGCCTGCTCTGCCAGCTGAGATATACTGCAGTCATCCATGCATTTTGAGGCTGATACTCTTCTTGAACTTAACAGTTAAATTTCTCTAATATGTTTAAAGGAACCCAACATAATTCTGCTGTTTCACTGCATAACAAGAGAATTAACATTTTCTGAGTTTTGGGAAAACAGTGTTGAATCTGAAGCTTGACACCTCCCCTTGATCTGTGGGGCTTAAGTGGGGAAGAACAAAAGAAAATACTAAGGGTTTTTTGTTTGTTTTTTGTTTTTTTTTTCCTTAAACCCTACCTGTGTGTATCTAAACCCAAGGAAACAACTAACCTACCTACTAACAACTTGAAAACTGCTTATGTTGGTTAGAGGGGCTTTAACAATGTTGCAGATGATGCTCCAATAGCTACTGATCATCCTCAACTTTTAATGAAGCAGAACAGTTACTCAAGTTGTGTACATTTCCCCACTGATGAGTAGACTTTGTTTCGACACTGAAAAATGCTAACTTCAGGAGATAGTATTGCTGGATGAATGTCAGGCTGTTGTGGCAAATGTCTTCAGCATTTTAGGAAGTGCAAATTACAGCATGCGGATGGAGAGATTTAGAGGAGGGAGGAGGGAGAATGAACAGGGTGATGGAGAGTAAAAGAGAGAGAAAAAGACAGCAGATTAACAAAAAGATGGGGAGCAGCCGAGGCTGCCTTTTAGTGTTTCCTACAGAGGCCCAATGAGATATATTTTCCCAGCCTATTCCTCTGAAATACAAAGTGGTCTATAAAGCAGTGTAATGCCAAGCAGGGGATCGTCCTCCATCCCTCTCTCTTAATCTCAAACCCATCTGAAAATAATGAAGACCAGCATCAGCAGTTTGCTCCCGAGATGTTTATCATATATGGCACAAACCCATACACTGCCACACATACGCGCGAGTGGTAGACAGTGCATTTGTAGATTGGCAGAGCAATAGGTCTTAGTGATGGATGAGGTGATAGCTGCCACCGCCTGAGCCCTGGCATCATGTGAATAATTAAAGCCTGCCACCGGTGGAACAATTATACTCAGCCACTGAAGGATGACGGAAGGGACAAGGCGTGACATGTGGTGAATAGCAGAATGTGTGGGGGGGACGTGTAGTCCTGCTGCAAATTGATTTGGGGACCTTGGCCATAGTATCTTGGGGTGGGGGGGGGCGTTTATTTTTGGTAGGATTATCCAACTAGTTATGGTCAAAAGTGACCTGAATGAAGTCGATGTCCCGTGACTCATTATAGCCGGGCGCATTAAAAAGGACCCTTCACCGGATCCACACTGAGACATAATGTGTTCTTCCCCTGCCCATGCTCATCCCTCCTGCAACCTTGGCGCAAAATCGGTCGGGCACTTTTTTTGAGTAATTCTTCTGAGAAACAACCAGGTCAACAAACAAATATACCGGGTGAAAACATAACCTCCCTGGTGGAAGTAATTACTCTAAATGTGCCCTTGAGCAAGGCACTTTCCTCACCTCTTGTCTGGTGAGGCTGTGTAATTTATTTAGTTTAATGAAAGCAATGCATCAACCATGTGTAAACTAAGGAGAATTACTTTGTATTTTCAGTAATCTGGTTGTTGTAACAGTAGTCCAGTATATTCCAAAATAATGGCGGGTATTGTTAAAGCTCCACTGTTGGGTTTTCCTGTAAATAAATACTTTATGAATAGTTATGTTTACATTCAGTGTGTCTCACCAAAAGCACTGTTTGTATTCTTGATGGATAATAAACATTTTGAATGCATTTTTATCCTTTTCGCTCCAACATTTGCCAGGCCTTTTTTTCTTTCTTTCTTTCTTTCTTTTTTTTTTTGAATGTATTGAATCTTTTTCTGTTTACATGTGGTTTGACAATAGCTAGCATTCAGGAGACTGAATGTTCTGGATTGGTTCTGATTAGATAATCAGCTTGCTTGCACAAAAAAGCTGTGGGTTTGACATTGTTGTTTTGGTTGTTTTTGTTATTTTTTTTTAATTATTAACAGCAATGTTTGTTGTCTTATTACACTAGTATTGGACTGAGCCATCTTTATTATCTGATATCTGATTATCTGATGACCAGCCTGATGTTCTGAACAGAGGTTGTGGAAGTTTTTGTTTGTTGACAGTAGTGGAATAAGGAACTGGAAAGTGCCTTTTACTGAAGGGATCCCTCCTCTTTTATGTAATTTTATTTTTGTCCAATTTTAGAGGGAGGATGGCTTGCAAAAAAGTTTTTATTTTGTTTTCCTAAGGAAGGCATTTTCAAAATTTTTGTATTGATTTTGATAAAATGTATTGATTACTGTTACTGTTTAATAGATCTGAAAGGATAAAGAAAAGTAGTAGGCACATTAATAGTAACCATTTTTTCTCTTTCGCATAAAGACTTTAAGTAATATGTCAAGGACACTTATGTTACACACTGTTAACTTCCTTACTGTAAAGTACAAAAGATAGGGGAGCTACGAAAAAGTGGCCCTCTGATGCCTTCAGCTGTCTCCGTCTTGAATGTGACCTTGGCCTTGCTTGTCCTAGTTGTACCTTAAAAACTTCCTTTGTCCTCACTTCTTTTTTACAAGCACATTGCTATTTCATTTTTATTTGATGCATTACCTTAAAACCATCGACAGGAATTCAAATCACTAGAATAACACAAGTCGGGTCATCAAAACATTGCTTTATAGCACCAGTGGTGGTCAGACCCACACAGAATACCATTTATCGGTGTCACAAAACAATAGGAATTTATTAACACAAATGTGCCTCAGGACTTGATATGGATGCAAAAATCTGCTAGTCAACTTCCTGGCCCAAATATTTCACACTGCTTCAGTCACTCACTTGGTCACTAGCTCACTATCATGCCAATTAAATGACTATCTCTGCTGCAAAGATGTCTGTGCAGATTAAGTTGCCTTTGTTCAAAGGACAGCTTTTCAGCTCATTGCCGATTGGTGGCTCGAATGCCGGAACACTCAGCTCACACTGTTGGCACGAGCATGGCTCCTTTGACTGGCAGAAGTCATTCCTATTTTTATTGTTTTGGTTACTAAAGGGATAGTACAAAAAGTAGTACACCTGGAGGGGAGATAAAACTAGATGTGCTCCACAAGCCAAACAAACACAACCATGACACAAGTGGAGAAGGGGAGGAAGAGGAGGCATAAAAAAAAATGACAGCCTGCAGCTCCTTCCGCCCACCATGTCTTCAAATCGTTGTATGATCTGAAGAAGAAGAAGGCAAAAACGAACAATAGAACCTTCAGCATAATTTATAACAGCATCGTTCGGAGTGTGTGCTTTGATGAGCTGCCAACGTTCTGTGCATGTTCTTCGGTTTTTGTTCGCGCTTGTTCACTTCTTTCTGCGTCCATATGTGTTTTTCTGTGTTGCCTCCTCTCATCCATTGATATCAGTGAGAGGCAGACATATCGAGTTCCTGTAACAGCAAAGGAACAGTCGATTTTTATTTTTTTTTTGTCCTGTCACTTCTCATACAGTATTCTCTATTGTATGTCTTCAAGTTTTTTTGGTGACAAAAAAGTGAAACATGCACAAAGTTGTCCATGGAAATTGCAGTTTTTAGCCTGAATTTTCAATTTGTAGGCTCTAAATAATGAAGATGTCTCATTTTGTTTTCCCTCCAAGGGAAAGGGACCAAAATAGCATTCGGCGTACCATTGCTCATTGTATCTTGCTTTGTTTTGCTATCACATTGTCTCTGCACAGTATGAAAAAAGACACCTATATTTTCAATGGATATCACATTTTTAAGTGGTGTGCCATAATTTTGAGACATACATTGATGCTATTCTTTGCAATTTTGTCTTGAACACTTTTTAGACAACAGTCAGTGTGTAAAGGCCAGTGGTGCGTTCCTGTTCCTCTAAAGTGCCTCATGCACTTTAGTTTGCCATAAAATGCAATGGAATTACACTTAATTCTCTGGCTCTTCCATTTTCCCCCTCTGTCAGCCTGAATGACAACGCAGCTGTATGAACTGTAATTTTCCACTGGCCAAAAATGGAGGCGTGTATCTGCTGCAGTAGCGGAGATTAAAAGATTAATAATTCAACCACAGGTCATGAATCAAGTTTTTCTTTTTCCTTCTTTTTTTTCCCCTCCATTTCAAAGGAAAACTGTCACCTTCCACTTGCCCTGTTGCTTCTGGTCTGTATTTAAATTTACCCAGCAGAGAAGAATTGACTATCTGTAATGTTTTGGTATGAAGTACAAGGTCAGAAGAGCGCACTATTTCATTATTGACATAATTACAGCTGTCCTACAGAGTCATCACGGTTAACATTAACATGTAAGACACTTAGTTGAGTGCTTAAGGACTCAGTGTGGCCGTGTCTGTCAGGGTCAAGGTCAATCTAATTCCACTGGAGTGATACAGTTAGTATTCAATTGAGAACTAATTGAATCATCCATAAATTATCATCTGTGATAGAGATTTGCTACCTTAACCCGACAGATGGGAAAATAATTCAACTAAAGTCCGGTCGCTGTCGGCCATTTTTAGCAGTTTTGCCACATCCCATTCCTGTTTTCTCTTTTACCTTGAGTAGTACGCCTGTTTTGGCTATTTAAAGGCCATCATTACTGCTGTCATTGACACCGAAAGCCCTCCCTGATGGTCATACTTATTCAGGCCTTTTCGAGTGTCTATTCCTCTGTGTCCCTCCAGCCTTCCCCTTGACGTATATCCCCTGAGCAGGAGTATAAAGCAATAACCTCAAATATCTCTCTCTCTCTCTCTCTCACTTTCTCCACCCCTATTCACCATCTTCTCTCTTACTTCTTATCCCTCTCTCCTCTCCTTCTGTCTTTCTCATTGCAGCTGCTGGCTTCGTCTGGACACCTACTTCATTTGGAGTTTCATAGGACCAGCAACCTTGATAATTATGGTAAGCATGCCCCCCCCCCCACGTCTGCTCATTAACCCTACTTAGCCTGCGGGTCGTTGCTTAAATGGTCCATCGAGATCCCTTTTTCTAGCCCCTATCCTCTCCTCTTTTCTCTGCCCTGTTGAGCGTATATGGCACCAACAGGCATGGAGCCGTCCAGAAAAACGAATGAGGGGTGTAGAGAGTGTATTGCAGTTTGTTACCCTGCTGCAGTCACTGGCTGAGACAGTTTTTTGGGGGTGGCGGTGGTGGAGTGAGAGGGAGAGGGAGAGGAGGGAATGAACTCTGCTCAGTATGCAGTGTTGAAGTAATCCGCACTGCGATTATGATTGATTTTGTTCTTGTTCCAACTTGTAGTCTACTACCTTTTTCCCTCTCCTAAATTGCAGGCACACACACAGTTCTGGGTGAAGATACACACATTCTTTTGTCTTTCCCGACCAGGACAGGCCATAATTTCCAAATTAAATAGCTCATTTATTGATCCAACAGCTATAAATCTGATGTCAGACTGTTTTTCATTTAAATATTTACGGTAACGCTGAGCAGTAAATATTGCCGTGTCCTCAGAGATGTGCTCCTAATTTTCCAAGACAACAGTCAGCCATCATAACACACATTTGGAATCAGTAAATCAACTTGTGAAAATCGTTCACAGTGGAAGAAAAAGTGACAATATGCTCATCCAATAGGATTATTTACTGCAAAAAAAAAAAACCCAAATGTGTTTTTCCAACAAATTTTAATACGTGTCTCACTGCCCAGCTACAATCTGGTTGCTAAATTCAAACATGCATAATGCGCTTTCACGCTCTAGTTTGAAGTAATCATTCACAATGCATCTCCGCGTGCCTCGTGACTCACTCCTTTCACTTTTAGATTCACAAACAAGAGTTACTGTGCTGGAAAGAAGGCTAGAGCTCAGATCCAATCCTTCCCCTGGGAATTTAGTGAGGGTCTGGCTATTTTAAGTAGTTAAGAATGGTGAGGTTTTGTTTTTTTTTATTTAACTCTAACCTCATATTGGGTGAATGTCACCTGTAAACAGCAAATATATCTAAGAAAAATAAGCGAAAACTTACTAATTGCTGTCATTTTTGAGGAATCACTCTGAAAAAGGAGCCCCATGCCATGACCAGACTTGACTCTTTTTCTACTTTCATGATTACTGACTCACAGGGAAAAAGAAAATAATGAGATACGCCAGAGTGGGTCTGTTTAATGTAAGTTTTTTTGATATCCTGCAGTCAAATATAAGACCTTTTTTTTTCCTGCAACTAATTACAGTGTGTTTGGCTAACGCAGGTGCAAAGGTTCAATTTACTGAGATGTGCTTGATTTGTATTTTGTGTGTGTGTGTGTGTGTGTGTGTGTGTGTGTGTGTTTAATTTTATTCCCCATTCTTATTTTTATTTCGATTTAAAGGAGATATCTTGTACATGGAGACAACGTTGTAAGTTGCACATGGCGGGAAGGAAAGGTGTCCTATTCTATGGCAAATAGGGCACATCAGAATGTTAATAAAATTATTTCTCACTCATTAAAGGCTGTCATTGCATGTGCTATAACAGGGAACATGATGATTATAAATCCTGAAAGTTTTTTTTTTAAAGCCTTTTTCAAAGATTTCAACCAGTGCCAAATTTTTTTCTTTTTTTTTTTCCCAGATGTTAAAACTGTAAAAGTAGGCAGCAGTGTGGCAGTTATTCCCCGTGGTCGCCTCTAAGTGTGAATATGATGAGACAAGTGTGAATAAGTCAGATGGAAAGGCTCCCTCATACAAGTGTGCAGCTGTCTTGTCCCACCATTCCCTGTTTAGTCCATTGCACCAAGGTTTCATAGGATTATGCGCTCTGTTTGGCAAAGTGGGGGACCGAGTCTGGCTGAAGCATTCCAGCTTTGCGCTACAAAGTACTCAGATTTAAAATGAATGGAACTGAAACAGGAAACACACAAGCTTCATTCCAGTCTCCGTCTCTCTCCCTGTCTCTCTCTCCCCCTGTCTCCGTCTCTCCCTCAGCTCAACGTAATCTTCCTGGGCATCGCTCTCTACAAGATGTTCCATCACACGGCCATCTTGAAACCAGACTCTGGTTGCCTGGACAACATCAAGTAAGAGCACTCAGATCACCCAGATATCTATTAAAATTGTCCAGAAATAGCACTCCTTGTGACATTTCGTTATGGATGGAATGAGTGTTTCGATGTGCGATGGGCTCGCTTCCACCAAATGCACTCACGGCGGAATGACAGTGGAATCTTACTCAGTATAACCTAATTTGCGCTGACGTTCCTTCCTGTTTCCATCAGGTTTTTTGTTTTTTTTTAATCAACCAAGCAACTTTTGGAAGATACTCCGTATTATAACCAGTGTTGTAGAGCAATTAACGCCATCTTGCCTCCACCTTTGATATTTTGAAACCTAATTAATAGCACTTAAGGTTGTGAACAGCCCAACCCGAGGGCCCGGGAGTCAGAGCCTGCAAGGTAAGCACCTCACATAATGCTGAAAGGTTGTGTCAGGCAGGGTTAAAATCAAACAGGTATTCTGTTGCGTCTCAATCATTATCCGAAGAACACTGTTGTCTTCACGGGAAAAGGCCAGGAGGCAATCTGACGGATCTGACCTGGCGTTATCTTGGTAGCGACATGCGACAGATGAATATTCATATTGTGTGTGTGTGTGTTATGTGTATTCTAGACTGTTTATCTGCCAGCGACTGGCTGCTTTCAGATAATGTAAAAGTTTGAGGGACAATAAAGATTATAAAACTAGGATTTAAACTTTTTCACGTTTAAAAGTTCTGTTTAAGATTTTTCTACCCTGTAGAGTGACACAGCATTTTCAGCAGTTGCCATTGAAGTAAGCTTCAGGTAACTGGTGTCAAGGCAGAGTCCTTCTACAGATGGTGTACAGTTGTTTTGCTGCCTGTTTGCTATGATAGATAAAGGTCTCTGCTCTGTTTCTGCTGTCTGCCTCGCCTCTTTTTTAAGCCACTCTGGACACATTAGTCTATTTTATGGCTGGCGTTCGTTTTTTTTTCTTTTTGTTGTTGTTTTTTTGTTGTTGTTCTGTTTTGGGTTTTTTATTGTGGTATCATATAACAGGTTTTCTTAGCACGGTGGCCTCTGTCTGTCCGACCCCCATTGGCACATTGTTACACGCACTAAAAAAAAAAAAAAAAGAAATCTTATTTGAGCATGGTTTTTCATGCTTTAGTTGCGCCGTGTCAGACCACACTGTGCCAGGGTGTTTTTCCATCAGAAATTTACCGCAGGATGTTCCTGAGCCAACCCGTGGTTTTAAAGGGCTGCCTTTGAGAAGGACCAAAGTGTGACCTGTACTGACATCACAGTAACCTGTGGGCAAGATGTAGGCGGAGAGCAATATTTAAAAATGTCCAGCTGTCAGGGGATTTGTAACTTCTGTGAAACACAGAATTTTTGCAAGTCTTTTGAAATTTTATTATCCTCCTGCTTTAGCAGCAATTTGTAAGTTTAAATGTTGCCTACATATGTTGTGAGTGTTGACTAAGTGTAGAAATACTCAGTTAAAATGGGTTACACCGCAAAAACTAGTACTTACATAGAGATTAGTTTTTTGTGAAATATTTACAGTACGCCCATTAACAGCCAACTACTAAACTAACATTAACTTGCTAATATATGACCCAGTTACAGCTAAGAGTGAAAGAAAAATGAGATATGGTTGACACATCTACAGAGATGATTGCTAGTAATTGAATGGTGCTACATATATTTTCTAGCATCCAAGTATTAATACTTTTAAAGTATTTCTGCTAAACATGCTGTGTTATACCGGTGCAACCAAGGGTTGTAAATAACTAGTTTGAAACTAGCTGGTCATTACTGACCACTAAGGAAGGACTTCAGGCACAAACCTAGCAATAGATTTTTGAATAGCAGGTACAAGCAAATCATGATGATTTTGTTCACCCAACCGATACAGGCTTGTTTTCTGATCAAAGCTATAATGAGGTTTCCCACTGTCCTGCAATGACAATAATATGTTTATCTAAACTGTACACGTCCTGCCATGGCTACATGGCATTCATTATCCATTCTCTTCTCAAAGATTTTCATCGGATTCTGCAAAATAACAGGCTGTGTGTTTTAGTCCTATTTGATTCTGCCGTGTAACAAAGAAAATGTGAATCAATAGAATGCACTTTGCAAAAATGAAAGAACTGTAACTGGGTTATGGCTAGGGAATTGTGAGGCAGCTGCAGGAAGTGCTGACACAACCATCAAGGTCAGACACTGAGACTTGAATTGTAAATGATCTGAATCTAGGTTTTTTTTTTTCTTTTCTTTTCTTTTCTGTTTTCGGTGGATCACTTTCACACATTGACACACGTGGCCTTTTCCCATGTCCTTCTTATCCTGTGAAAACAAGAGTTGAGACTGTCCTCGCAGTTGGAGTTCTGACCAACAGAGTATCTGCCCTTAGAGACCAAAAATGCCTCAGTAATAGAGTCTCAAACAGATACGTGTGTGTTCATACAGTATGAATATGTGCACATAAATAGACAGGCCCGGTCTCAAAAATCGACCATGAATTACTCACAGAAATGTTGGCAGACCACCTGCAGCCCACACAGATCCCCCTTGATTGGCTCTGTAGCTTATGTACTGACTACTTGGTCTGGAAATAGATGGCTTGGCAGAGCACTTTTACAAAGCTCCAGACCAAAACTGGCCCAGATCAGCAGGTACATCATTGAGAAATGCACTAAGTAAAAATATTGTAGTCGTACACATTTTCCATTTATATATGTTACCCATCTTCGGTGCTGCAAGAAATACTGCAGTACCGTAGATGTACTCGGTGTAATATGATTTATAAAGCTGGCCTCCCATAATGTATCATACAACTGACCTCTTGACCCGAAGGCCTACTGACCTCGAAACAGTCTGCAATGTTTTATGCCACCGGTGGAAAATGGTACGAGGCTGCGCTGCATTTGTCAGCCCTCATTCATCTGACACAGTTTTTTAAGTCCGAACCCATTACTCACCACACGACTGCTCAGACACAGTCGGAAAAATATGGCCTGAGAATTGGTAGCTAAAGGACACTGCTTAGCTCAACATATCACCACATCACAAACAAGAGATAGTGGGCACGTAATGACATAATATGGGGTTTTCTATTTCGAACTTGGATAGAAATAAGATTTATCAGATCCCTTATTTTTCATATGAGCCTCTCTCCGAGTTATCAAGGTGAACTGCTTTGATGATCATGATAGCATGGGTTAATTAAGTCAATTTAGCTTAGTTTAATGAGGTGTATCGACTTTTGTCTCATCTTTTTGCTTTTTTTGTTCCTCTTTATGGGTTGATGTCATGTTTTCTGTTCAGATTTCATCATGCTGCCTTGTTTTAATATGAACGTTTCATCTCTCTTTCACTGTGTATCTCTTTCTCCTTCCCTCCTTTTCTTCTTTTGATTAGCGCTCGCATCCTGCTTTTTTTTATCTTATACTGTGTTTATCTTTAACATCCTTCTGTTATTCATCTCCACTTTTTTTTTTCCCTCTTCATTTTAGCTACCGTTATTATGATGGATGTGTTATTGTAGAATGGCACTGGTAAGACACAACATTTCTCAGTACAGAGTATAGAATAGAATTAATATTGTGTTTGATGTGTTTTTTCACTCCTTACCCACAATGGAGACAGCAGCTGCCCTATGATTCATGGATTACAACATGACCTTTGCACCAGTGAGACTTTAAATACCAAACTTCCTTCTTAGTGCAGCATATTTAGAACATGATAGACTGAACATTTTGTTAGAGAGAGGTGTGAATCCTATTTTGCATAGCTTCCTCCCCATGCAGATAAGAAACTTCAAATGAAATATGCTAACGAGCATGATGTCAGTGATATAAAAAAAAAAAAAGAAAAATGTCTCTGCCAGCATCAAAAACTTTGCACTATTGATGTCTTAAACACTTTGAGGTGATTAGCATTTTAAGCCTACCTTTGGTTAAATAATTTACACCCCGTTGCGTTGATCACAGCCCTTCCTCTCTTCCTCCCAGAAACAGCCTATAAAATGACTTTATGCAGATTTAAAACAGGCTGAATTGACCAATTGCAATCTCATACATAAATGATCTTTGGCATTGCAACGAGTTGCACCTCTGCAAATTAAGCCATTCTGAAGGAAATGGCGGTAATTTGATGCCATAGTCTAAAGTTGTTCTCTGACTAAAATTGTTCAGTTTTTTGGCATTTTTCTACTCACTGCTCACGTTTTTGTGCTTCAGATGCCTACAAGTGCTCTGCAGCAGCCTTCGGGGATGCATTGTATATCTGTGGAATGCACAACCTATCAGATGGATCTGTGGCTTTCTCAGAAGTTGAGCTTCAGCGCTTAAATTGCTTAGATCCACACTTATATTTGACATTGTAATATTTGTTCGATTTACATATTTAACCATAATTATTCATAATAAATAATTTTGAACCTAATGATGCCAAGAACATGGGAGGATCTGTCAGTGATATTGTAAGACTAGCTTTCATGCCGCAGTCTTGACAGGATAAACCTCAACTGAAATGCAGCCTGTTCATTTGTAAGTGAGCTGTTATGCTTTTCAGTGACTGTTATGCTGTCTCAGAAGTTTTGCCTTGAGGCTCCTATCATGCAGCCCTCAAATTCATCCCCGTATTTTTTTTCATCTGATTACTGCAGAGGAAGATAAGCCTGTGCGATATGAGTCGTAGCCTCTTCATATCCTGTCCTCTTGGACGCATTTCTTATGACCTCTTGTGTCTTTATCATCCACCATCCCTCAAACCAAACTGCTACTAGTTAGAGGACAATATTTTGTTCTTTTTGTGCCCACTGCTTGTGTTTCTGTGTCCATTCCAGGGGCAATTGCTTTGATGAAGTACCTCTCCCACCAGGTCATTAAGACAGCCCTGGGAAAGTTATGTTTAATGGTTGCCCTGATGAATCCATAAATCACTTATTTTGCCGCACACCTGGCCCATTTATAACAGCTTAAATGCGAAAGTCTGCCAGCATTTATGAGGGGAGCTGGTTACTTCTATGAACCGAGATAATTATGGATAGCACCTGTAAATCACTAACAAATCCCTTCCCAAAATGAATAAACGTCTGGCCTTGATGTTTGGATGGGGATGCCGTGAATGTAGCTTTAATCTCCACTTCCAAAATAAGCCATCTTCCTTCTTGATGTATTGTTACCCTCTTAATGTCTAAATTTGTACATTGTATTTGTGGCCACACATTTTGGATTACACCTCTCCATCTCTTTGTTATGTGATTTGATTCATTTCTGCCTGTTTTCTTTTTGTTATTTTGTTCTTGTCATGTTTCTCAGCTATCAGGATTATGAACCTGAGATCAAGTAAGACGAAATTGGAAGGACCCCTTTTTCCCATATTGCCATCTTTCATGTACTCCCCCATATGAACAAATCAGGACCCAAATCCATCTAGCTGCCTCTGTGAATCATTATTGTGATTTATTGTGGAGTACTCAGTCATGTTGAAAGCCGCATTAGTGTGCAGACAGCACTCCTGTCTAACATACACATACCCTACAGATGTGACAAGCAAGATTAGTTTTAAATGGCACCTGTATTTTCACAGTTCACTCTATAGAAATATTAGTACCTTAAAGTAGATACAGCACTCACATTTGCCAGTTGGTAGACCTGCATCCATTCCATATTAGAATATTTGTTACCATCCCATCTACACAGACTTCCATTATCATATAAATGATTCATCAATAATAATTATCAATGGCTTTTTGAATAGGCACAGCCACCGTTTGAAAGAGTGCAATTAAGGAAAGGAACATTTAGCTAAGACGAGGAAAGAAACAGAAAATAAGGATGATTGAATTCATTGTCATTTCTGATCAGTTTCTTTTCCGTCTTTGTTTCTTGTGACTTTTCTCCCTCTCATAGAAAAGACTTTGATTTTTACCTGTGGATTCCTTGAACTGATTTTGTTTGTACATTTGAGTAATTCCGTGGTAGCACACACTATGTATTTTGTGACTTTTAAAGGTGGTATGTGTAAGGTTTTTTTCGCTATTACCTCATGGCCAAAATGAGCATTAACAGCTGTTAACAGCTGTGTTAACATACCAGTCTGGAAGAAATGCGACACCAATGTTAAATGTGCTCTGTTTCCGTGTCAATTACTTATTTTCCTCTACTAAATAACCAGCTGTCCGTGGCCTGGCCAGCCCCTTTCGCCATTTCCTATAGTGAGTCAGTGTAGGGTCCAGTTTTGTGTTCTAGATGTATTCTAACCTCTTGTCGTATAATGGTGAGAATGGCCGAAGCTCTTTGCCGTCATCACCGAAGCAAGCAAGAAACAACTTTTGTCAGCAGAGAAAACTTACATGTAGCCCCTTTAAATCAGCCTACGACCATTTATTCTCACAAAATGTTGTATTTTTTTACAATTTACACCATTTAGTTCAGCATCATAGCTTTGTCAAATGGATAAAAAGATGTTCCTCTGTATCCTAGATCATGGGTGATTGGGGCCATTGCCTTGCTGTGTCTGCTGGGCCTGACCTGGGCCTTTGGCCTGATGTACGTCAACGAGAGCACGGTGGTCATGGCCTACCTGTTCACCATCTTCAACTCCCTGCAAGGAATGTTCATCTTCATCTTCCACTGTGTCCTGCAGAAAAAGGTATGTGTTCATTTTTTAGACATGTTGTGTTACTTGACAACGATCCTCAACTCCCAGCTATGTAAAAAATGTTAACTGTGACATCAGTCGACTGCACATACATATATAAATATTCAATTAATTTCATGTTTCAGCAGACATCCTGAAAAATATGAAAGGATATGCTGGAAAGTATTAAGACGCCCTGAGGTTGGTCTGATTGTTGGCTTATTCATCCTGTATCTTTGTTTTCATTTCATGCAGGTGCGTAAGGAATACGGAAAATGCCTGCGTACTCACTGCTGCAGTGGGAAAAGTGTGGACAGCTCTGTCGGCTCTGGAAAAGGCACCGCCTCTCGTGCTCCAGGACGTTACTCCACAGGGTCACAGGTGGCAGGACACTCAGACACTTTTCACGTTCCCCTATGTTATCCTAGTTTTTGATTTCTTTTCCTCTGATATTGATGTAGTGTTTTGTTTTGTTTTTCTTTTGTTTAGTTTTTTACGCTTATTCAGGTATGGATTACAAGTAAATTTTATCATAAAACACACCATGTGCATTCTTTCCAACAGTTCAGTCTGCACACAGTTGTTAGAGGCATGCACCTCTATACAGAACAAATGAGAAAGAAATTTAAAGGTTACGGTATATGTATGTATGATAGATTTCAAGGAACTGCAATAAATGACCTTGTTTGGGAGTGATAGAAGGGAAATTTAATGCTTGGTGATTTCAGCATTTTCTAAGTACATAAAGTCAGTCTGCAATTCAATTCACTGCAGTAGGTCCAGACTGCACACTGGCCCAGCAACACTTACTCACTGACTAAAGTTTTGGCTGAAGCTTTTGGAGTAATTTGTTCACACTCACGAATGCAGAAAGGACTGTCTCTGCCAAGATATTTGGATTCTGTGCATAACTGGAAATTCTCTTTGTAAAGGCAATCGTTAATCGATTCCCCTCACATTTTATATGAAGTATAGGATGAATTGCCATGATACGCTATAATTTAACATCATTTCCACATTCCAGAGAGTGTGATTTCCTTCCAGTGTTCAATTATAAATAGTCCTTAGAGTCAAGCATGCTGTGGCAACCCACAATACAAGCAGGATTCTGCATACAGATCAAAGCGTTTAATTATACACAGTGCTTTGACAAGATGGCTCTAACCTCATGCTCAGTCGCTTCATATGAGCAAGACAGAAATGAAAACACTCACAAAGAAGCAGTTTTTTTTCGTGACAAACTCTGAGGGATCTAAATGAATATGTAATCAGCAAAGTACATGCTAATCCACTGGCTATGAAACAGTCTAGTTTTTATCTGTCCAAAAAAAAAAACAAGAAAAAAATAGCAGTGTCATTTTCCATCCCCATCTGTGTCTCCGCTGCTGGAGACGACGTGACGTATGGTATGTTAATGAGATAAGCTGTGACAGTATATGTTGCTGGTGCTGAATATATGAGCTGCGTGTCATCTGGGGCTGTCACGTAAGTACCTGAAACAGCATATCCCACAGTTAGAGCAGTATCGATCATAGCACCTCTGCGTGGGCATTTTTCACTTCATTTACTGTATAATGTGGTGATTAAGCTTTTATGAATAAATGTCAGTCTGCAGCGGAGACTTTTCAGGAAGAGATAAGGTGAGGTGCTGTGCCACTTGCTCTAAATGTAGTTGCCGGTAATGTCGGGGGCAATGACTTAATTAAGTTGAAACCTGCCTGAGGTGTTGAAGGAAATCACAGAAAGAACAGTCTTAAAAGCATTGCTGCATTGCATGATTTTCCTCTTGAAGCTGCTCATCATTTTCAGCTTGGGCCCAGCTATTATGTTATATTTTTCATGTGGTTAATGACAATGTTTCTCTTATGGCAGCGTAAAAATAATACTTAAGTGCATTGTCAGGAGTCAGCTCCGCCCTTCCATTGTGAGTGAGTCATACTTTGACAGCTGAAAATAGAGGATAATTAAAATTGTGGGTCTTGTTTTTTGAGCGTTGGCCATCATTTCGAACAGTTATGAAATTATGGAACTCCCCTGCGTATCTGATGAGATCTGATAATATGGGGACAAGGCAAACGAGTGGAGATAAAACAGAAAGTAAATGCACCTTAAAAGTTACTAATAATCCCAGTTAATTCATCGAATCAACAAACTTAATTTGATTCAAAGATCCTGTCGACGCCATTGATTAAAGATAACCTTTTTTTTTTTTTTTTCAACATTACCAATCCTGTTATATATCAATCTGAAATCTCCTACCAAGCCCCGCTGGTACAGGACAGAAAGCTTTCAGCTCTGTGGTTGGATATCCAGCCCCTTATTCTGAGCAACAGCCCATGGGACTCCGTCATAATTAACCAGAATGAACCCTCTTGAGTTGAGCCTTTGCAACCCGACACACTGATTGGGAGAGCTTGACTGATGACTTTATTATTGACTTCACCTATCCCAGTACTAATGCTCATCTTTAATTGGAGGTTACTTATCCTCACAGTTGACATGTTTCTTGGTTTAAATACTAGAATCAAAAGCTGAAAGGACATTTTTGTACCTCATATGTTAGCCTAGATTGTGTTTGTGGGTGAGTGTAAACTTTATTATTAATATCTCTTATTTTCCTAATGTTGTTTATGTCTGAATCATATTAATCTAACTTTATTTTTCCTCCGTGTTCCTCTACATTTCACTTGCTAGCTCTATTAGTGACAGCGCTCAGAGGGAAGGTTCCGATGCGTGTTGACATGTCGTTTGTCTCAACAGAGCCGCATCCGCCGCATGTGGAACGACACAGTCAGAAAACAGTCCGAGTCCTCTTTCATGACCGGCGACATCAACAGCTCTGCATCACTCAACAGAGGTACTTGGTCCCACACCAGATATTTTCTTGAATGACTTTTCAATTCAGTGGCCTTCACCAGCCTACATGACTAATGCAAGAGACTTCCCTGCAAAAGCTTTACTTGTTGTCAGGAATTCGACCGCAAACCTCAACCCAACATCTCAAGTCAAGGCAAAACAGTCATTTTACAATAGCTCACCTCGGATACTCAAAATAATTAGAATTCAAAGTAAAATACACATTTTTTCACTCAGCTGTTAACTTTCACCATATATTGAAGCAAGTTCTTAAATATGAGAAATGCATCAAAACTGCTTTCAATAGACATGCAACGCTCAAATAGCTCGGCGTGTTTGTCAGCGTTTTTGCCTGGATGAAAGAGAACGTGATTGTGAATACAAGCCAGAGATTGAGAGGATGAAATCCTCTGGTGTCATACTGCTTCCGAAAAATGTTTATCACGTCCGCTATTTTTGAAATATCAACAAATCATCCCTACCGTCAAGTCGTTTAAAGTATACAGTGAAAAAGGATTTAGATTTTTAAAGACATGATTCAAAAAACCTTTATAAATTAAGATACACTAAAGTAAATTCTGATACTGAACACCATGCATTTCATCAAACTGTTTATGAATTTCTGGTTTTGTTGCATTTGATAAGTATGCAAAAACAACCTCTCTGTCATTTCACTACAAAAAACCTTGAAACAGGAACCAGGCATCCTGTCAGGAAAAAAGTGATTAAAAACAAAAAAAAATCAACTGAGTGGAATTCCCGCTTAGAAACACGTTAATAAAAAGTATTTTACCATAATGCGTTTGACAGTGGCACAGTGGATAGAGTTAGCATCTGAGGGTTATACAGAAAACAGACGCCAGCCTGCATCTGATCAAACGGCAAATACCGTCCTCGCTGGCTTCTTTCCCTCACGCTCTCCCCACTCGTCGCATCCCTTGATGGAGAGCTCGAAGCCTGCTCTGCTCGTGCTCTAAACTCGCTCTGGGCGCCCGCACGCGCAGACACTAATGCACAGTTAAAATGATGGATTGATGTTCGACACAGGGAGGAAGTGTCAGGATCTCAGTAATTAGGCACTCAACTTAGCACCATCAACAGATATGGCTTTTATCCATTGTGGCCAGGCTGAGCTTGAGTCGGAGGTGGGGTGGTAGGTTAGGAGTAGAAAAAAAAAAAATGCAGATAGTTATTCCAAGGCAGAGTAATTATTTACGCAAATTAACCCCCCCCACACCTCTTGCTAGGCTATATCTGATAGAGACAACACTCTTCAAGAGTGTGCAAGGAAGTGTGCTCTGCCATCCCATGTATCATACGGAACAGAAACAAATACAATCGCACTTATCCGTGCCTGCTCCAGTGTTGTTATTAAGGAATCGTGTGCTCAGGAGCGAATATTTCTTGCCGGTTTGTCCCCTTCGGTCTCCGCGCCCCGGCTTCCTCCCCCTTTGGCGCGTGAGGGACTGAGCTTGCAGCTGACGCTCTCGCCGCGCTCCCTCTCGAGAGCGGTGTCATGCAATCATCTTGATAGCGTTGCATGCTTAATTTACCCGAGCATTCAGGAATATTGCTACGCAATCATTGTGGTTTTTGGAAAATGTCCAATTTATCAGACGCAGACACAATAAGTGGGGGATCTGTCACAGGGAGAATTCAAAACGGGCTGGTATTTATGGAATACACTGTAATTAGGGCAAGCAGCAACAGCAACAACAAATTACTGTTTTTGTTTTTGTTTGGCTTTTTTTTAATATAACAACACTGATTTCCAAGCAAAAGCATAATGTGCCTAATTAATACTAAACTAGAATTGGAATTATGCTGAAAGATGAGCCTAAATCATCAGTACTGTAATTCTTTTAAAATGTCATTCAGCATAGTCTTCCAAGGTACAAAACATCTCTGCAATTAAAATTTCATCAAAACATATAAGACCAATGTTGAAAAGATGAGGAGAGTCACAAGGTAATGTAAAAATCCTTCTCACTTGGTTATGACAGTTTCAGAGCATTTGAAAAGAACAGTACACTCTGCCGGAGCATCTAATTGCTGTGTACTGTTACTTCAGATAAAAGATGTTTACCTACACTGGCGCAGTGCATCCTGGAAGCACATGCATGTAATGCCCTCAAAAGTCTCGAATTGGGCTTCTTTAAAAATAATAGCATCATATCATGTTGACGGGAACGGGGGGGGGGGGGGGGGGTCTTGTAAACAGGAAACGAATGCAAGTCACAAACATTTCCAACGTACTTGATATCCTGCATAATGTATTCTAACACTTGAAAAATAAATTATTTTATAACCAGCAAAGAAAAACAAACATCAGGGAATCTGCACCGTTCATGTTTAAGATTGCAACCTTCAAATCTGAAGCTAATCACGGGGCTCAGACTGTGAAGGTTGCTTTACTGTGGTAGTATGTGGTCGGGAAACCGATGAGTCATTCCGGTAAGATCCTGGCAGAAAGTATCTGAGGACAAGCATCGCATAAATAGAAAATGAGCCTGTGTTCTGTTTGTGCAAAGGAGGCGAGGCATGAGAAAAAGTAATGACCGTCTTGACTAAAGAGAGGACATATTACTTCATTCAGAGGTTATTTCAGCAACAGCACATAGAGAATGAGACCAAATATGAACTATGCTCTTTGGAGAAATAGGAAATAATAGACCACTTCAAGTCATAAGATTGGCAATGCCACAGCAATAATACTAGTGATGTATAGAAACGTTGTCTAGACTTGGTCCTTGCTTTCATTCTATTGCTACACCTCTCAATGGCATATATGCCATTTAGAATGATAACGGCGGTGGGTTTAGCGCTTGAAATTCTTGGTTATATTTGATGCAGTGATAGATGCCTGATTTCCAGTTGACAGCCAATTTGCCAGCTGACATACAGGACCGTCCTTTATAAAAACGAAAAAAAAAAACAAACAAAAAACAACCCCATACGTCGTCTGTGAAATCGGCTAATTATGACCCGTAGTTATGTTGTTTTATTGTTAGGTGAGCTCTAGCAGCTGTAGTAATTACGCGGGGAGCAAAGGAGGAAGTCGAGCGACATAGTATATAGAGCAACACAGCTGCTTTAGGAGCAGGTTGGGGCGATTTTAGCGAATGGCCTATTTAAAGAATTCTTTTTTTTTTCTTTATTAGCTCGGCCTCAAAGACCAAACGCTGTCCTGAGTGGTTATTGTATTCTGTCCTGTTTGAGTCTAGAAATGTAAGAGTACATGTGTTGTGTTGGCCGTGTCGGTGCTTTCTCTTTTTTCTTTTTTTTTTCTTGTAATTTATGTCTGCTAACACTCGTACGCCGCCTGAACGTGGAGCGCAGAAAGGGGCCCTAAAACTAATGGCCGGCATTAACAATACAATTAATACACTTTCCATCGGTCCCATTAGCCATGTCAGATCGGCTCTTCCACTTTCATGTAGCATTAATGATCATGTGATCATTTGGATGTTAATGGCTGCCATTGCTCAGCTGCATCTGCCCAACTGATATGAATGTTCTCTCTCTCCTTCTCCCTGTGTCTATATCTCAATTTATTTTCCCACCTACCTCTGTCTCTACAATCTTGTTCTCTCCTTTTTTTTCTTTCTGTCTCACTCTGTCTCTTTTTGGCTGCTCCAGGGGCTATGGCTAACCATCTTATACCTAATGCACTCCTACGTCCTCATGGCACTAACAATCCGTATAATACATTGCTTGGGGAATCGGCAGTCTATAACAACCCTCTGGGCATGTACAACACACAAGGTGTGCTAGCTTCTTTTCATTCTTTAACATTGTGGCTAGGGCAGTGTTTTTCATGTCTAGTCCTGCAGAAACTGTGAGGTTGCCCACCTTCATTTCTGCCAAGGATAAGAAAGCAACTTTATGATTGGAGAGTTAAAAGTAATGGACTTGCATTAAGCTGAAATTCCAGCGTGCACCCTTGAGGGTTTTTACAGGGCTTTAATTAAAAACACTGCTCTAGATGTTGTGTGTTCGCATTGAACAAACTATACCTGTATCACAAAAACCCCACAGATTTGCTTCTGTGGGGTTTTTCGTTGGGGGTGTGTCTCGGCTGCTGATCGGGGCACGCAATTTGGTTCCACTCAGTGATGGCTGTTTGGCCAACACGGAGATTGTAAAAAAGAGGAAATCCTCTAAAATCAAGAATAAGTGCCCACAGGGAGCCAGATACATCCCCAGTCGTTTATTTTAAATGTGCTCTAATGTTGTCAGTGAAGCTTGTGTGCCATGTCTTATGTCTCTCTGTTTTTAGTGTCAGCATTTATTTCCTTTTAAAGCGCTGTTGGATTCTCAAACATTGTTACTCAACAATGAATGTAACTGAGTCTGATATAAAAATGTAAAATGCAAGTCATTTATACTGCATAAAAAGGATGGTCTGAAGAACAAACACAAGGGTTTCCATTAATTTGATTCTCTCGGTGTTGTAATAATTTTGTTAATATAATTTCTCCTCCAGTGGAGCTTTACAAAGAAATGAAGACCCCCTTAAAACTTTTAATTGTAATAATTACTAATTCATATATTTAAAATGTGGCTCATTAAGTCAATGTAAATTTGATCTACATATTATGTTGCAGGGTTTCTTTTTTTGTGGGATGGTTTTTCAATATACTGGCACTTACACAGATATAAATTTTAGATCTGAGTTTTAGAAACCACCTCTGATCAGCCAGCTAGCAATCGACTTTATTCTTTAGTCTGACTGTTGAAATGCTATTTTTCTCTCTACAGAGCTGTTATTATTTTATTCCAAAACTCAGCACTCAGACACGAGATTGTTGTATCTTGGAGAGTCTGTAAGACTGAGAAACTTGTGTAAAACTGAGATAAAAACTCACAGAGAGCTTTGATCATTGGATAATTTATGTATGCGATACAAGTACTGCATTGGAGCTCTTGACAGAGGGCTGTAACTCACTTCCATTGCCACAGATAGAAATATCTGGAAGGATGAAAATGCATCAAAAGATTTACTGATGCATTGGACGCTCAGATAACGTTGCCAAGTTTCACTCTAAGGATCCTGCAAAAGTTATAGCAAAATGTCTTTTCTGCTGTTTTTTCTTAGTAGGTATGTTGTGGTTCTTTCTGTGGGTACACAAAATTTTGCATGATGACTTAAAACAGTTGCAGTCTAGAAACATTCTCTTGATGCATCATCAGCATACTGTATGTGCACATTTCTCTTTCTACCTGTCACTGTTTTGCTTATTGTGTTTTCTTCTTTCCTCTCCCTCATGCTGTCCCTAAAAGAGCCCTACAGAGAGACAAGTATGGGAGTCAAACTAAACATTGCTTATCAAATGTAATTGACTTTGGCTTTACTTTCTTTTCACTCGATGCTGACAAAAGAGTAATGGAAAAAAAATGTAATTCCCTTTGGTAGTAATAGCATTTTTATGACAAAGACCCTTACCTTTTCAAATAGACCTATAAAAATCACGTCTCGATTACTGTAATTTGCAGAGCTAGATGTACAGAAAGGACTTCAGGCATTTGCTGCTTCTTAAAGGCAAACATCCTTTGGGTCATTTTAAATCACTGTCTGAATAAACTAATCCAATTACAGTCAACATTCAGACTCACCTCAACATTTCATAAGGCACGTCAATATAAATTGATCTGTATTCTTTTCAGTGAATATTGAACAGCCGTGCCTTTTCATGCACTTAATTTTTTTATTTTTTTTTTTTTCAATGTTTGTTTATTTTTCTTACCGTTCACTTTGATCAAGCAAATAAGCTTCTTGAAGGTCTTGGAAATGCGTCTTGTCAAATTTTCAAGAGCTCAGACTTTGGGCTTGACACGTTTAACAAGCTGGACGTCCTTGTCTGAGGTGATTTGAATTATCGTCAGAAATTTGCTTTGATGTTGATAGCATGGACTTGGTCAAGTTGATAAAGTACGATATCTACATGATCATGCAACGGAGAGAACAGAAAGTCTCCTTCCAGCGTGTTTTGATTTTAAAATAGTTGTACTACTTTATGTTTAGATTGATTCTTAGTAATGTTGTTTGGAGAAAACATATATATTTTTTTCTTTCCGGTAATACATTGTTATATTGCAATGCTCATATGGGACAATATGGCTGGGGTCCAAATTTGCAGCCGCTGATATGGTTTGTGTTTACCTCGTGAAGTGTGAAATGCATGGCTGTTATTATTTATTTATCTGTTTGTTTTTCTTTGCTTGCCTAGTGCCTAAGCTTCGTGTCGTTGTGCTGTGCTGTTCCTTGGGCTTTGTGTTGTTTTGTGTCGCACATACTGTATATCAGTGTTTCCATCACTGCCATAGAATGATCAGTTAAATTAAATGAAAAGTGAAAGTGGGTCTTAGAAAATGTATTTTTTGTATCAAGGTAAGTGTGTATGATGCTCATTTTCAGTATATAGGCTTTTAATATAGCGCTTTATGTCTTATCTAATCCAAATACTCTAGGGTCTTTATTCCCGCAGAGTGCACTTTATACAATTGTGGATGACACAAAGTGCTGAGAGTGCTTGAGGGTCAGGACATATTTAAGAATAAAAGGGCTGCAGTATTTGATGGATGTAATGTGTGTTTGTAAAAATGGCTGACATTTAGCTATGGCAGTTACATCCCATCAGATTTCACCCTTTTCATTCACCCACTCTACCCCCCAACCCAACCCATGTTTGTCATTCCAGAGGGAATCCTGAACAATGCCCGGGATACAAGTGTCATGGATACTCTACCACTGAATGGTAACCATGGCAACAGCTACAGCATCGCCAGCGCCGAGTACATGAATGACTGTGTCCAGATCATTGACCGGGGCTATAACCACAAGGAGACGACCTTGGAAAAGAAGATCCTGAAAGAGCTCACCTCCAATTACATCCCCTCCTACCTCAACAATTCCCACGAGCGCTCAACTGAGCAGAACCGGAACCTTATGAATAAGCTGGTCAATAATGTTAGCAATGGTGGCAAGGACAGCGGCTATGGGATGGGATTGGGAGTGGGGATGGGCATGAATGTGACACTGAGCCTAGATGACCACTCCACCTTTGGTCCACACCACGACGAAGGCCTGGGCCTGGAGTTGATCCGTGAGGAGTCTAATGCCCCGCTGTTGCCTCAAAGACCGCCCCCTTCCTTGCAGGCGGTGGACAACCTTCACAGTCACCTCCACCAGTCGGTGCCGCCGCCTCTTCCGCTGCCCCACCACCCCTTCTCGTCCGCCACCACTTCCTCCTCTTCACGGAGAAGGATCCCCCAGGAGAACAGCGAAAGTTTCTTTCCATTACTCACCAACGAGCACACCGAGGATGAGGGCTCGTCACCCACCCACAATCACCAGAGAGACTCCCTCTACACCAGCATGCCCATGCTCCCCGGCCTGCCTGATGTGTCTGCAGAATCTGCTGACGGCTCCAAGGATGGCGGGGACGCCAAGAGCCCAGAGGCCAGCTCGGACGACGTTTACTACAAGAGCATGCCCAACCTGGGCTCGCGTAACCACCTGCATCAGCTGCACTCCTACTACCAGCTAGGGCGGGGCAGCAGCGATGGCTTCATCGTGCCCCCGAACAAAGAGGATCTGTCTCCAGAAGAGGCCCACCAGGAGCCCTCGCACCTGGTCACCAGCCTATAGGCCCAAACACCCTCCGACTAGTATCCCTCCTATTACCGTAGTCCTTCTCCTCCCCGTGTCCTCTTGTTCCATCAGTCGTTGGCAGTGGTAGCCTTTCTTTTTATTCTGTGTTCCGAAGACTGAGGCGGAGCAAGTAACTGTATTCTCGCTGTTACTGACCACAACCAGGATAATAGTTGCTATGTATTGGGGCTAATATGTGACTATATTTGGTTAGATATTGCGGGAAGCTGTTGATGTTGTGTTCCCCCCTCGAACCCTGTGCGGTTTGATGTGTTTTGTCTCCGTGTGAAAAGAGACAATTACTCACACAGGATTTTTAGGTCACAGAGATATAGTCTGACAGTCAAAAGGAACTGCATAGCCCCAAATTATACAAGTCTAAACTATAGACTTCACCAGAATAATGGGAAATTTAAAAAAGAAGGACTATTTTATTATACTTCTGTATCTATATTGAATTTTTGAAAGATTTTCTTCCTCTTTGGTGAGTTGCAGCACATTTTGTTTGCTGAAGTGTCCCTTCAATGAAAAAAAAGGAAAAAAAAAAAGAGAAAAACACACATTTTGAACAATTACCATGAAGGAATTATTGATCGTATGCTTTCAAGCATAGCTGTTGTTTTTTTCTTTCATTTTACTGTAATAACAGTTGTTAAAAGAGGGAGGAAAAAAAACTAATAAGAGAACTATGAGATATTTCTATGTAACTGTACAGATAACTAGCACTGCACATAATAGTATGCTTTTTTTGTTCTGAGCAAACCTTTTGTCTCTGTAAATGTAGTGGTTAGGAGCAATTTTGTTCTGTTGTGCTGGCCTTTCTGGGTTTCTGGTACCAGTCTCGTTTTTTTGTTTTCCTCTTTTATCACTTTCCAAGAAATGACCATCTAAATAGAAACAGAATAACCCAAAAAACTCCACAACAAAACACTTACCATGCAGGCATTTTTGTGTAAATTATCCACCTATGTTTTCACGTCTGTTTCTCTTTCCATTTGATTTCTTTTCCCTTTTTTTTTTTACTGTGTAGATAGCAGAGCTCTGATTCGCAGATCGTCGAGGAGACACAGTCAGTCCATGTTAATCAAGAGGTGTTCTTCAGAACGGTTCATAGTGCATTCTGCATCTCTATTGGCATTCAGAAAAGGCTTGTGCTTCTCAGATGAGAACAAATTGAACATTGATGAGCACCAGGCACTTGTACAAAAAAGAAAGATGGCTGTTTTACATATTAAAGAAAGAGCTTTTGGAGTGAGAAAAACTGGAAGTGGTTTTCTTTTTCTCCCTCGAGGAGAAAATATATTTATTTATTTGTTCAAATAAACGGTAATAAAATGGAGAATGGAAGTTACTTTAGTGGCACAGATAAGTTTCTATTATGGGTTACGATTATGGCTCCTTATTTATTCCTTTTTGTATTGGTTTCCAAGTTGAATGACCTCATACCTAATATTTGTTGTAACAGTGAAACTTGTTTGCCGACAAATAAATTACTGATTAAGATTTATCACTTAGCTATGACAAAAGTTCTGGTGTTTTGTCTGGGTCTTGGAACACTTATATACGTAACAGTCACAGTCAAGGACCTCGATACGATGGAACTATCAATTCTTTTTGTTAATTATCAGTTAATATCCTTCATTAGACCTCTCTCCATTTCAGTGCCAAATAGATTTGGCCCAGCAACAGTGGATGTGCTCTGTATGCTCTGGTCTGCTTTACAATAGAAGCAGTGATTTCATAAGCTGTAATAAATATTTCAATATCATTGCTGGTGTAACCAGTGAATTCTTCACAGATACTCTATGTTTAACATGAGTTTGATCAACTGTGCAGGATGACATGAAAGTCACCGGCTCGATTCACCCTGGAATGCTCTGGAGGACACGGAGAGAGGTAAGCATGTTCTGTCTAACAGTATCTTCTCAATCACAGCACTTTATTTTTTACACTGTCAAATCTGAAACACAAAGTGACGATGATCATGATCATGATATAATCAGTATATTCTTCAGCAATAGCAAAAAAATGAAATAGGATAATTATAGTATTAATTGTATGGTCTTAAAGCTGTACTTATTATATTTACATAAATAACAGATCTAAAATGACTTGCTAATGAACATAGTGGGACATTTAGTTTCTAAAGAGCAAGATATTTTCCTCAGGACTTTATTTGAGGTCAAAATGAAGCCACTGAAGCTATTAAAATAATTATAATAAAAAAAACACACACAACCAAAACATTGAGTACAGCTTTAAATATTAGATAAAATATCGTATGTGAAAATGAAAGTGGTGCAAGTCATAATCTGTCAGCAAAGGCATGGTTTTAATTATCCTTTCCAAAAATCTGTTTAACACTCAGGGAACGTTAATACTCTTTAGCAAAGTTTACTTCTTAAGTTTTCCCTCCGAGTTTCTCTATTGATGCCAACACAGACCACTACGAGCGTCCCACTGGAGTTGTTCCTACCCACCTGATGAAAGGAAGATCAATATTTACTTGCCTAGTCAACTAACTCCAGTGAAAAATATGAGGGCTCTTAGCTTAGTGCTCATTAGTCAGTCGTTTACTTTGAGCTGGGCATCGGTACACTCGTTTTATGGGCAACGGCAGATACAGTTTTACGTGGAAGGATTTCTTGGCCACCCGGACTAAAGCATGCAGTGCACTTGTGAGCTGGAAAACCAAAACATTATGATAAAAGCAGTTAAAAGTTGCATAGAGCAGCAGACATCAGTGCTAATAGAGGTTGGGCACTACTAGTGGGCCTCTCTCAATTACATTGAGGTATTTGATTGATTGTTAATATTGAAAATATTACTTGATGTGAGTTTAAAAAAATCACCTGTTTTCTTTGAGCGACTATTCACAAATAAGGGCCGGCTTATGACTTTACACCCTGAAAGCTGAGTGCACAAATTAAATGTATAACAGCTAAATTTTCTGTACCCACTTTTTCAACCACACTCAGATAAGGGACTGATTTGTAAATGGAGATTAAGGGAATGATATTGCACTTGTATATTTTATCACTACAGCAGTAAACCCAGTTTGCTAGACTCCTTGTATACCAGCATTCCATGTAGCAGACATTCCCACTGGACTAATATATTCACTGTAATAGGCCAACTGTGTGATAAGCACTCGCAGGCTTTCCGTACTTCTCGCTCACCGTGTTTGCCTATTGTATCTTTTGTATATATTGTATGTCAATATTTTAGAATGAAAGGAAGACTTGGGCTCGTTTTCACAGAGCTGGTGCCGTGATGGATGGCTGAATCACTGTGAAAATTTTGCAAGCAATATGCGGCTCCTCTTATTGCGGTCCGGATCTTTCATCAGAATATGTAGGGGTGGCCGAGCTCAGGTACTCTCCCCTGGCCCTCGTGCTTAGGCAAGGATCTTCGGTTAGAGCGATGACTTAGGTGGACAGAAAGTGCTCCGGCTGTCACCGCCGCATCACTTCGACTGACATTTGCAAACCCGTGCAACTTCATGAAATGTGCTGAAGATGTGACTCATGCCTCCTATCCACTTTCTTAATGAGTTGTTATGCAAGCTCAGAAGCCACCCCGCGTCCTGACGTTGCCCCTGGATGATGCTTGCGTAGCACAAAATACCCCAGCGAATAAGCAACGCTGCAGCTCACTTCCAAGTGACTTGGCGTATTTATACTGCCATACAGATGTTCACTGACACATAAAATGATACTGATTGCACCCAGTGCATAATATTCTGAAGTCAGACCGTATCCTTTATTTACTCTGTTTACCCAAGTGAGAAAATGTTCTGACTAGCACAAGAGTATTGATTTGACTGGCCAAGCCATCACACTTTAGATTGGAATCCCTAATTGCTAAAGGTTTTCCACTTACCGCCCTAACCACAGAGTAAGTGTTGACATGTGCTCAATGCTCTTACAGTAGAGCACTGTGAGGCTCCCAAAGAAATACCCGATATATAGTATTTGTGCCAGAACTTATTTTGGAACCTTCCACAACTTAAAGTGTTCTGGTTGAGATTAACTGCTATTATATGGAGCACACAGCCATCTAAAATACTGTATGTCTGTGTGTTTATTTCACAGGCCATCATACTGTAAAGGATTAAAAATATTTGACGTCTCTCATATTCACAAGTTCATATTTCAAGCTTCTGGTGATGTCCTCTCTGGGATGCTGTGTCATTCAACAATCCCTGTGACTGGAAATATCCTTGCTGCTGACAGTTAAGGGCGATGTCCACTCCATGCTCATCCCTCCCCTAACACTTAACCGATCTCCAATTCTACCATCTCATAATCCATGACTGATTTATTTTACATTATTTTTACTGGTTATTAAAGTCATCTGACTTACTTGTCTTTGTAAACCAATCTTTGTAAACTAATCTGATATGTTTACAATTGCACATAGCATTAGAAATTCCACAATTATATATCTATTTTATTTCTCTGTATTAATGTTACTACACAGTGGACAGATTTAAGCAAGAGCATAAGATTTTATAAGGTTACACAGTGGTTTAATATTTTTCCTTGCTTGTGTGGTTACTATACATCCAATTACCATAGGAAGATTGTTTTAAGAGTTTCAGACAGGAGGAAGGTGGAGCAGTGACACTCTGGATGTGCTGATAAGGACAAGTGTCCATTTGTGAGCTGTCTGGTCACCGGGATAGTATTGGAAAACCGTTGTCTGACATTCACGCTGGCACGTGACTGTGAGCGACTGTTAATATGTGTGTTCACATGTGATCTGCATGAGCGCGCAAGTCCGTATGTTTGTATATGCGCGTTAACTGAGGGCACAGGTCAAGAGGAGCACCTGCACGGCATGCGTATGAGTAGCTCAGATGTGATACATAAAATGGCACATTTCATGTCTCACCCCCCAGTGAAAAATCAATGGCCGAACACCTGGCAGAATACCAAATGAAAGGTGAATCAATGTCATCTCCAGCTCTGTGTATTGGAACACTTTGACAGCCTTAGCACATAAAAGAAAATACCTCTCTGGGTTTTTTTAGTCAAGATAACATTGATTTAAGATGAGGGTGGTGGGGGGGGCTTCCCAAAGTGTTCAATACTTTGGGCCGTGGTGTTGAGATGTTAAAACTCAGTCAGTAACACACAACCTAATGTTGAAACAACTTGAGGAAATGCTGCATTTTTATCAAATATATCAATATCAAAACGAATCAGTGTGAACAGCTTCATCATCATAGGTGCATTTGAAGACACTGTTGCTAACTTAGCGCCTTTGTCGATAGATTTACCAACATTTCACACCCTTTTAGCAGCTTGTCTACACAATAGCACGTAGTGACACATCTAGCAGCTTCGGTCCGTTCTCATTCAGCTGGCCGCATTGCAGCCGACACAGACGATAAGCTTAGAACTTTCTTTCTGACTGATCATTTTAAGTAAAATCAGCCGCTGCCTCTAACTTATGTGTCTACTGATTGCGTTAGATGATGACGTGGTTATCAAATCAGGATTTTTGCAGCAGAGCAGCAGCTTGGAAATGGCTCGGATGTGACTGCTGTTTAACATGCTGGTAAAAATAAAAGATGAGAACAGCTTTTTTGGGAATTTGACTGAACTAAAATCCAGCCATATACATGTAAGCTATGAGAGCAGAAGAAGAGGTCATGACACAATGCCAGGAAGCTAACATAGGTTCTAACATTAGGTAGAGGGATTATGCAGAAAACGGTTCAAGTAGTGCAAGTAAGATGCAAGTAATTTCAACTTATAATCTCATTAGCTCAAAAAAATATTCCTTACCTTTGTTGCTTAGTAATTATGCCATTAAAGAAAAGAATTCAAATAGCTGAATATTCTTCAAGAGCATAGGTAAAATATGTTTGTTTTTGTTTTTTTTCCTGCCCATCACATTTTCTGATTAGGCCTGACACATGTGTGACCGTTATCTTAAGAAAATGTTTCCGTGGTCTCAAGAGTGGAAAAGCAGAGTATTTGGATACATGACTGTGACTGGAAACCACAGTGAAAGATTACAAGCCAAATCTAGAAAACATTGCTGCTTGGACAGGAAGCACAAACGGCTGGTATGTTTTTATAAAAGACGAACTTCAACAGTAATGTCAGCCATTTTCTTTGTTAACTTTTACACATGTTGCTAGAGAAGAGGCTTCAAGCTTGAAGGCAGTCGACCAAATATGGTTAAAAAATGAGTCTTGAATAAACATCTGTCTCTGCAGTTAAGAGCAGGACAAAAATGTTAAATCTTCCATAATTTAATAAGCATAGTTATTCAGCTGATATCAGCTTTCAGTTTATCAGAACTCTTTATTTCTTTACTGTGTTTTTATGTGCTGTGTGGGTAACTGACTCATTAAGAATCAAATTGTTTTATTTTTGCCTTATTTTTTTATATTCAGTTAATTCTGGCGGATTTAGCTATGACAGCATATTCAAAATATTATATGTATTATTATATATAAATTAAAATCTAATTTCAAAATAGGTGGTCAAAAGGCTGCCTCAAGGTTGACTTAAAATAGGGTCAGTACAGTCATGTAAACAGCTGTTAAAGAGATTTAATTCTGAAGTAACCTCATTGCGGTTTTGAATGCCACCGCTGGCCTCAGTTGAATGACATTTAAAGACTGGCGGCTGGTTATCAGCACTTTTTATATTCATGTTTTGAAAAACAACATGAGGATGATAAAGATAATCTTAAAAACAGGACCCCCCCTTATCCCTGCCTGAATTGCAGGTGCTTTATCTCAAAACAACTGTAAAGGGACTGTTTAGCACCAGAGGAAACTCCAAAAATGAAGGAAAGAAAAGAACATTCAAAACAGACAACTGCAGTTTCAAGGAGCAGCTTTAGCTACGAGTTGAATCTAGCAGACATACGACGCTCATGAAATTATTAATGCTACAGCCAAGTCTGAATTTGGTCTTTAATTTGTCATAGGATTTGGAAAAGCTGCCCATCGCAATTTTTCCAGACACCGAGCAGACATCTTTCTGATATCATGTTTTCTCCAAATGAATCAAAATCTTTACAATCATAGAAAACAGAAAAAAGCAGAAAATATTCACCTTTTAGAAGCTGGAATGAAGTAATTTTTTGGCAATGTTGCTTTAAAAACACTTCAGTGATTAAAAATTGTTTTTTTAGTAGCCTAATAAGACTAAAAGAATGATCAAATTATTATTTTCTAAAAAATATGAACAACCTGACAAATAATGCTAATTGCCATGCAACTTAATATAAAACACTTCTTTTTTAGCAGTTTTTGCAATTGTAATTTAGTTACCTAGAGGTTTTTCTCATTAAGTGTTTATGTTCTTTTGTCTATCCTGCTTAGTTCCGTATTTGCATAACTCACATGAACGTCATCCCTAAAAACTTCTTTTGCCGGCCCCTGATGCATCGCGCCGTATCTTAAACTCCGTCCCGGTTGCCCTCGTCACTTTTTCTCCCTCATAAATAAACCTCATCGTGTCCCATCACGGCCTTGTTTTATGACGGAAGGGATAAGCAGCAAAACCCTGCACCCCTTCAGTGCCTGACAGTATCACAACACTTACTCACCGGGGAGCAGCAAACGGGGCCCGCGCGCCACGGGCAAACAGGTTATGTGACATTCACAAGAATCCTCTGTGAGTTAATTTGGAGGATAATTTGTGGCGAAAGGGCCACAAGAGAAAGAGCATGGAAGCCAGGAAAAAACAGTAATGGATGTCAAGGGAATTTTTATTTTTATTTATTTTTCTTTTTTTTTGTGTGTGTTACTGCAGGTCAAATTGAAGTGTACGATACATAACCAGAGGGACTACTGCAGCATGATGCAGTTCACCTGTTACTTATTTCTTGGTAAGGTCTCAGCAGTCTGAATGATCTTCAGCTGTAGTCTGATTTAAACTCTGCGGGACATGAGATGAGATGTTGCAGCATGTTGACCTTAAAGAACTGGATTGGAGCAGAGATGTATCATGACTGAAATATATACTTCTGAGCTGTGATCAAAAACTTGCATATGTTCACCACTAGGATAAATATAATTCACCTATATTTCTCAGAAAATAATAGAATGTACATCTCTGCAACAGAAAAAATAACCATTATATACTAGTACTACTAACTGAATACAATTAAATAGTTTCTTTACTCACTTTTGCTTTATTATTTTTTAATATACAGTGTTTTTCTTATCAATTTAAAGCAAACATTAGATATATGTGCCAGTTTATATAAAATATAGAATTTTTTAAATAAAAATTGAATTAACATTTGGTCATTTAAAGAATTTAAATTTTCTGAACCACTGTAAAATCCCAGTAAATGTTTAAAAGGTGTTTCAAATGATGTTATTGATTCACTCTAATACATTTTCTAAGTAAGAAGCGACCAAAACTTTAAAAACATTTTAGAAACAGGAGACGTCATTATTTTAGCGTTTTTGACGGTAAAACGACTCACATGATTCATTTGTTTTTAAAATGATTCATTTTCTGACAGTCGACCAATAGATCAATCAGCCACTTGTTTCAGGTCTAGTATACACTGCTTCACATTATGACTACAAATGGAGCTGCAGCATCAGTCAATTCATTGACTGGATGGTTTATCAATTATCTATTTGAATCCTATTGAAAATCGGCATTTTCACAGTTTTTTGACATTTCATAGAACAAATGATCAGTTGAGAGAATAATAGGTCAATTAATTGGAAAATCATTCGTTGAAGTGACACTTAGAAATGAATATAAAAAGCATTATATGTTTCGTCCATGTTTTCCGCGTTTTGTACCACACTCAAAGTGTATCAGTAGTAAGTGGGGTTTGTTGTAGTGGCACACAAAGGTCATTTTTAGTGGGTCAGCCATACAAATATTGTTGTTGCAAGGTTGTGACAACCATAATGACACTGTAATTATGCTCTCGCACACCTCTAGATGAACGATAAAAATGCGGCGATAAAGGTAAAATAGTTCTGTCTCCGAGCCAGATGGCACACAGTGATGATGTCTGGCTTGCAGTCAAGGTGGACGGCAGACGAGCCAGTATTCTGACAAGCCAATAGATTCCATACTCACCGTTACCCCCATCCATCCCACCTCTATGGCCAATCAACAAAGATAATCTTTTGAATTAAGAGAAAAAATCCTGGCAGAACACTTTGATGAGATAAGTACCCTTTGTCAGTACAGGCAATGGTATTTTAATTAAATATATGAACACATGGTCCTGCCCCAGATGCTCAAGTCTAAACAAAGATAGCATCATCTAATCAAAGCCAGGCCCAGAGTGTTTCAAGGGCAGAATTATTTTCTATTAGGGCCCCTCTCCTCAGGGATTGAGCCAATTTTCTTTATTATGATAGAATCAGCATATTGTAGATTGAATCTGGCGATAGTGTCACGGTAGGGTAGGTGCGCTGGTCCCAGATGCACCACACGCATCTTAAATCCTTCAAACATACAGCCCGTATCTTTTTTATTCACATGCAAACTGCAGATATTTCCCTTTTTGATTACTATTATAGAAAGTGAAAGAAGAAAGTTGATTTCTTGATGCCGGTTCACAAGATCGCTGTGTGTGGTGCAAATCATCTCACTGATCCATTAATCTCCTGACCTTACTTGATTACAATCGGTTTCTTTCAAAATATGCTATTGAGAAGCAAGATAAGGTTTTCTACTGTGGAAGGACTCGGTTTCAACTTGCTAATCAAAGGCCTGGGAACATTTAAAGCATTAAGCCAAGCATAAGCGCTATTTGCAGCCCCTGCTAAGGTAATAAAAACACATTCCTCTGGATTCTCTGGATGTTCTTGATTGGACACTACTGCGACCCAGCAAATTAATGTGATCGCCTAAAGGGATGCTCTCACTAATGTGTACACATCTGCTTTCATCACGGGGGCTGGATATGGCTGGATGCTGGTACCCACACTGGGTTTTATCATGGATGCTAGCACGCACTGGTACACAGTTAGATATAAATGATGAAGATGTAAAGTGCCGTGTTTTCTAATTGGGTCGCTGCGCAGCCTGGTCTAGTCTGAATTTCTTGGAGGAGCGGAGATGCTGCCTGGAAAACCTGAGGCTCAAAGTGCATAAAATCTCCCAAAACAGAAACCTTCATTCGTAAAATCAATTTTGTAAGATTATCAGTTTTTGATATGAATGGTATCACTGTATCATATTTAGTAATAATTGTTTTCTTTATTAAATTGACAAAGTGGAAAAAGCCACAGGAGTAGGGGTTTTAGTCTAAATTACAATTACTGCAATTGCACTCTACACATTAATGGACTGTTTCTGAGAGTTTGAAGATTTGTGCAGTGATTTAATAGTTTGATTTCAGATCTTGAGCAAAGCATTCAAATCATTCAGCCTTGTTCATTCTTAAATGGCTTAATTACAATCAATAGCTCCATGAAACAAGAACGTGTGTCAAATTTTGCAACTTTCAGTCGGGTTTATTTAGTGTGAATTTATTTGAAGTTACAAATATGAGGTTTTTGTATAAAGTGGAAAAAATATAACACACAAGAAAAGTAAATTTTCTCATTTCAGTTGCAGCTCTTCATGTGGGTCCCATGTTGGCATTTTAGTGTAAATCTGCAATTTCCCTGGACCTTTATTATGATGACTGTAGTTTTTGTGATCAAACTTGCTCCATGTCTTTTTTTTTCCTCTTTAACATCCACACCAATCATATCATTAGTTGAAACCCATCACTTATTTAAACTGTTCATCAGACCACAAAGAGCCAGTCCAGATCTAGAGTCCTTAAGGGACCTTTTTATTATTCTGTTTTGAATAGACAAGCGCTTGTCTGAGGGTGTAAGGGAGTCATGTTCTATTTTAACATCTAGTTAGCATTAATCATTGAAATGATCAATTAGTACAAGCTTTTCGTTTTCACGTTTTCCTTGCTCCTACGAAGGCTGCATGTAAACCTAGACTTGCCATTAGTTTGTGCATCTTATAAAGACATTATGTTGTGAAGGTGCTAGATCCACTTTAAAATGAGTAAAAAAGCAATATTACCGGAAATTAATGTTAGTTTCTGATTTGGATTAATAGTTATACTGCCATTTTCTGCATAAGCTTAATATGGTCAGTGGTAGTAATGAATATTTAGTTCTATATTTAACTGAAATTGCAGCAAGACTTAGACCTAGACCAACAATAAACTGCTGAGAAACCAGCGTTAGCTTGGTTGTGGGTTTTCTGAGAGTGATAAGAGAGAGCTCTGAGCATGCTGTGGGTTCTAGCTGAGCCTTTTTCTGGGGCTTTTTCAAAGCCGAGCAATAAATCAGGTACTTGAAGTTTAATATAATCAGGTGAAGTTGCATGACGTTATCATAAATTTTTGATTGATTTAATAGATGTATCGTCTCTTATTTAACTGAATTTGAACTAATGTAATAGCCTCGGTAAATGACAAAAATATATATATAAAAGTAGTTAATTAAATTAAAAAATTAACTTCCTATTGTATCAAACACGACAAGATTTTTTTTCAGACATATTAATAAATAAATGTCTAATCTTAAATTGAATCCCCGGCCTCTGCTCTCCCGAATTTATAAATAGTCAGAATGATATGATTAAATCCGGGTTTAGTTTTATGCCAAAGCTTTTACTGGAAATGTTTTGCAAGGCAAGATGCCAGTCTCACTGTAGTGGGACAACAGAAGAGATCTTCTCATTTATTTGGATTATCTTCCGTTAAAATTGCTCTTAGTCAGTTGCTGGGACAAGCCTCTGTACTTTAATGAAAAGTTCTTCAGCCTTATTTGTAATCACATCACATTGAGTGAGGCTGATGCGCAGGGAAGAAACTTTTTTGCTCCTCTGCACAACTGGGATTTGTTCAGCGTCCAGAGGAGTCTGTGTACATGTAGAGCAAGCTCAAATCAAAGTCAATATTTTCATAGTGCTGTATTTTGCCATTCCGTGTACTGTAAATGCTTTTTACAGTGGTTGTGCAATGGGAGATCGAGGTTTTGACAGAAGCAAGTTGTGGCATCCGTTGAGGAATTGATTCATCATCAACTTTGACTGAGATAAAGTTTCCTCCATATCGTATGGCCTCAGGGTTGTTGAATATTTTGATCAATTGATTGATTGATCTGATTCATTTATTCTTACCCTCGAGTCTTTTTAAATTTCACATGGCATATCATAGTTGTTTAGATTATTGAATGTATTTCTCCTTACCTCGGGTCGGCCATTTATTTCCATTTATCTCTGTAACCCATGACCTGAAACTTATTTGAGTTTACTAATTCATCACAGTGGTGAAAACTATATGTGTTTTTTATTGTTCTTAAACCTTTGCTACTGTTTAGTGATAATGTAGCACAGTTTTTTTCTAATTATTCTACAGTACTGTGTAACACTAATGTAATTGATGAAAAAAAAGCGCTGACATGATGTTAATGGTGATAGATTATCGTACTTAGGAAAGTGTCAGGTCTGCAGTTTGATTTTCTATTTAATGTAAGGAATTCAATTGCTGCCAGTAATTAAGTTTTTATTATAGGTAAAAATTAGCTAAGTTTTTAAAATAGGGAGTCAGCAGAGTAAAATTACTATCAAATTTACCTGATGACACCAGACCAATTTTTCAAACTGTGCATTTCATACAACACAGAAAAAATAAGAATCTGTGCGGTTGCTACTCATCACAGCTCTAAAGGATTTTTATCAAGCTATGACTCATATCCATCCATCCTCTTTGAAAACAAAACCATTTATAGATGCTCGGTGACGAAAACAAAAGACGAAGGTACGATAAAGACATTTCTCTACAAGACAAAGGGCAGAAAACAATCAGTTTATCTAAAATCTGTGGGACTTTGCTTTTGTATCAAAATGTCATGGGACTGGGAGTCAATAATTCACTGAACACACTGAATAACTGAGGGAGAAGTTGTGGTTTCTTTTAATGAACTAGGAAAACAGTTTATCTGGCTAGATTGACCTAAGGCAATTACTTTAAGCTCATTCCTCAATCAATAAAACACTAGTTCTCTTTGTGTGTGTTTGTGTGCGTGCTCGCGTAAAGCACAGCTATGAGGTTTCCAGCTACTTTGGTGGGTTTTATTGTTGTAGATATGCTGCCTTTGTTGCTATATTTGACCGGGCAGCTTCTTGCATCTCAATTTTGTTGAAGTATTCAGTTTGAGAAGCATTGCAAAGCAGGTTGCCACTTATTATTGTCAGTACGTATGCCCCCACAAAAGTAGAAAAGAAGTGGTCCAGTGGGAAAGACGGCATTTTAAGGACAGAGTTCCTGGCCTTAAGTTATTTAATATATTTTGTGTAACCACACTGTCAGTCCTGAGCAGCAGCTGTCAAAACTACATGCCCACTGGCTGTTTTAGGAAAATATAGATAAAAGTGACCCCTGCGCGTGAGCTTTGTTCTGCCTGGGGTCTGCAGTAGGGTAAAAAAAGAAATCACACTGCAGATGGATATCTGTGCCATGGCCCTTTGTTTCTGTGTGGTGGAATGACCTTGTAAGATCTAAACTTCAGATACAGCATAGAAAGGATGCCTCAAATTAAAGCTTTGCACAGGAAATTGAACTGTCAGACAGATGGAGGAGGGAGAAAAAGCCAGTTTGTAATTTAGTTGATTTTTATGCTGAGGGTATGCTTGAGCAAATGTCAGACTTAATGGTAGTTATCCTGTATGAAATACAGTATTTTGAGGGGAGGCTGTATATTTAGTGCCTAGCAAGCAATTTTGATGATGATTCACGGAGTCGCAGTTATATACTGTTTATATATAAGATACTGTATAAATAGGAAAAATCAAATGTACACTAACTTAAATGCTGGTTTGAATAATAAATGACTGATTGATATATGTGGTGGAAATGCAATGCACAGCAGAGATACTATAAAATTATATGTATGATACACTAAGAGGAAACTTGGCGGCATCATGGCAGATGCATTTTCCGCTATGTAAGAGGTGATATCAGAATAATTAATTATTATTACTTATTTATAGAAAACAGTCTAATGAAATAACCTGTGATGCTCTAAATCTTTATGTTGTGCATCCTACTACTGTAGAGGAGACCCTTAACATTTATACTCAGCTTCAGCAGCACAGTGTCTTTTGACAGACTGTGTACTTGGTTTGGCTCTTTAGATTTAGAAAAAGAAAAAATAAAAGTGTTCCGAGAAATTGGGTACGATATCTATCTAAGGCTTCCAATTTTAAATCAAAAATTTAAATCAGACAAATATCAATCCATCACGAATACATTCAAAAATGTATTCGGGGGATGTTTCAGCAGAATTTTACAGTTGTCCATTTAACAAACGTCTGGTGGAACAGATACGCTTTTAATTTTGATTGTTACAGCTGTCACAGGCTCTGCTACGGCCCGTGTGTCATTTGCTGCTATACCCAGGCAACTCGACCCCAGGCGGATTTTTAAAGGTTTCAAATCTGTTCTCCTCTTTAACATTTGCGTAACTGCACCGATTGTGTATTAGGCTCCAAGAGCTGCCAAAACACACATGACCGACGCTCAATATTGCGATTCTAAACGAATTCTCTGTAGACACCGATGATGGTCTGAAGTGCTGCACTCACTGCACAGGCTGTGCAGATGTTGCACAACTTCTCTTAAGTTGAGTTAGTGCGCAGTCACTTTATTATAATGGTAAACACTCAGTGGGTGAAACTCCTCCAAGTTAAGAACCTCGTCAGTTGTAACTTTACAGCCCCTAAATGTTTGATCTAGTAATTAACAAATCATTTTAGGGCCAAAAGCAAGTTTTAAGTCTGAAAGAAGTTAGAGGTAGTCAAATGGACTCTGTTTACGATAAATTAAATGCTGCAGGTTATGTGCCTTTTCATGTCAATATCATGGAAAATAATCAACTTTTAAGCATATTTTGGATGTGGGCGAGTTGTTAAAAATCAAATGAGCTCTTTTAAAAGTCCAGAGATTTGATATAATTTAGGTTTAGTTTCATTTATAATTTGATTTAATTAATTTTCCATTTTAGTGTAATTTTCAAATGAAATTATTTTTAATTTAAATTGATTTTTTTTATTCTTAGTTTAACTTAATTTTTAATTTGATTACTTTTTTGAATTAATATATATATTAATATATTCTTATTATATTGGTAATTTTAATGTTTTAATAATTTAATTTTTCATGTAATTTATTTTTATATATATAATTTCACGTTTATGAATGTTTATTTTAACTTGGTTAAATTTTAATTTATACCATTTTTAATTTAAATTTGAATTTTTTAATTTATAATTTAATATGATTCAGTTTATTTCCTTTTCAAACTTCTATGTGTTGATCAGTGCTTGATTTCACCATCAAGGATTCAGACCAGTCATCTGTCAACAATCACTGCGGACATTAAAAGAAAACCAAAAATAATGTCTGTAGCAAAGGGTTGAACCTGACTCCTTCCCTTAGCATATTAGTTCTTCCAGTTCCTCAGTAAATCTCGCCTTATTGTAAAGTAAAACACTTGGTGAATATGTCCCCTGGTCCCGTTCTATTGTGTTAAATTCAAGTGGAGTTTCTTCCTGTTTCTTTAGAAAATGCTGTAATGCTGGATTTGACTGAACCCTGTGCTATGTGAAGGGGACATGTTCCTCAGAAAACATGGTGTTGAGTTGCTTTTGAAATGATTGTAAAATAATTGTATGCAACGATCCTCAACCACAAACACAATTGTAGCCTGTTTAGTTTTTATTTTACTAAAAGGATAATTTTGCCACTCACTTTCCAGCCAACATTGCCGTATTCTTTAAGCACAGACAAAATCTTGATATTTTTCCTCTCTCTCTGTCAGTATATTCATTCAGGCCATTGCATTGAACAAGAATACTCTTCTTCATACTTGCCAGACCCCTGGTTTACACCCCCTGTCAGCTTGTCAGGTCACACCTATCCTATTTGACAGTGCCAGTAAAGTATGTACAAAACCGAGTAAGCACACTGGCAGTGACACTTTTCACCCCATCTTTGTATTTTCACGCCTTGAAATCAAAAGCTCAAACTACTTGACAGGTTTTCAGATGTCTTACTCACACAAGTTCCCCCTTTTTCTTAAGTATACACCTGTATATAATAGTGCTGGCTGCTAACCAGACTGTTTGGACATGATGTCTCTCTCACAGTCCATCTTGGAGCCTTAGCCTCCTTTTCATCTCTCATTTTGATGCAGTCTTAATATGTTGATACTGGCGAGCAGACTTTTGGGATTCTTGTCTGTCCTATTTTGTCAACATTTTTTCATTGAATAGGTATCACACTAGAGACCCCTGTGCTTTCAAATCACAAAAGCACATTCAAAGATACCAAATGTGCTGGTTTCTGCTTTGTATGTGGTTGATTTTATGTTCTTGCCGCTGGACACAAAGTTTGTTCAAATTATTTTTGTCAAGACTGAAACATGGATATATATTTTTTTTTCTCTCGGGTCAGCCGCTAGTCAACTCCATCATCAAAAGATATCGCAGTGTTGTAGATCAGTCCTCATGACAGGAAGGGCTCCTTTATGATGCTACAATACACTTTCCATCCGATGTTAACAGCAACACCCATCCGACTGCCATGACCTTACAATATCTCTTGAGATATGACTTTCAGTCAAAACCCTTTTTTTTCTATGTAACTTAAAATAATGACCCCCAACACTTACCGAGACCTATTTCAATTCAGAAACCACAGCAATTCATCTATATCTGGTAGCATGGACAGTTGTGGTATTCTCTCCCCAGGAGAGCCTAACCAAGACAAGTCTCCCAAGCCTTTGATGATACACTATTTCTAGCAGACCATACAGGAGTGGACCAAATGGCCTTGTCTTGAGAGCAATTTAAGTCAACAAATGACTCACTGGAAAGAAAGTCTTCTTCAGCCCTTTCAGGCATTACAATATCTTAGATGAAAATACAGCTGGGGATCTGACAACCTTTTTTTTAAAAGTATCCAATATATGGATTAGTGCCAAAGTATAATGCTTTAGGTAGAGCAAAAATAGATGTCTTATCAAATTGTAGTTGCCATTGGCTGATTTGAGGACTTATCACTTTTGCACGTTGAACTGTGAGCGTGCATATTCACCTTCACTGACAGCATTCCTAAACTTTTTCAGTCATAAATTGATATAGGCGAGCCAGGTGTTTAAGCTGAATAACTGAGTAAAAAACGTGTGATTCTTTCTCTTCCTGTCAAGCCGGTCATGTCCTCCAGCCTCTTGGGAACAAACTGTATCTAAAACCTTCATAAATGTCCTACAGTACATCTCGTGCTGTGGTAACTCTGGCAGTGTCCTTTATTTGAGTGATGACTGGAATTAGTATCTAACTAAATCTGCAATAAGCTCCCGTATCAGGATAAAGCTCCCATAGGACAAATGATGTGCCTGCATTAAATTAAGTGAGCCTTCTGATGCCGTCATATCACCCAGAGCATCTGTGTCTATGTTTCCGTAATTATGCATTTCCCACTAAGAGAACTGTAAAGGCAAAGGCGCTCTGTGCTATTGCTTATTTAGTATTCCTGCACTAATATTGTCAGTTGCCTGTGGTTCCCAACGGGCCACCCAGACAGTAAGTGGATTGATTAAATTGTACATTTGAATGCATTCTTGATTGTTTGTTTGATATACTGGCAATGAAATTATAAGCTAATTCAGACCTTTGATATCTCTGCTGGCAGATGGATGTTTTCTACAGGTTGAGAAGCAGCAGTGCAATGTTTATTTCCCTTATAATAATATCTACTTATGGTGACATTTAGGAGCAGATCAGATATGGCAGTTCCTTTCTGTAGAACCATAAACACTAATGCCAAATGTCTTTACAGTATATTGTGCAGCACTATATTGCATGATGTTTCCAACAACATTATTTTTGTGCTTTATGCTGAAGCTTGTTTGACTGCAGTGATGCAGAAAATTTATGTTGCCTTCTTTCGGAAAAAAAAAACAAAAACGCTAGTAGTATTTTCACTGCTGACAGGTTTCTTCCACTGATTATTGTGTTGTCAGACCAGTCTACAGCTATAACTGAACCCTGTTAAAACAGTAGAGAAATTATTTTTTGTGCATATGGGGGATATAATGCCAGAAAAGAGGCTTTGTTTTTGAACAACCAGGCACAACACAAGAATTGAGTCTTTGAGTAGGTTGACATTTTTGAAGTTTTACCGTTTTCCTTGTGGAAGTTTCGGCTGGGGATGTCCTATCCAATATCACATAATAAATAATTCATCCCAGTGGTTTTCTGGGTAATTTGTCTGTGAGTTCACGGTGGCACCACGCAGACATTAAAAGGCAAGCATCCAGCTATAATAAGTACAACTTCATTGAATTCTAATTTGTCAGTCCTCTACCAAATGTGACCATTAAAGGAAATGGATAGCTATTTAATTGTCTTGCTGTGGCTATACTTCAGTACTTTCACTGACAGTAGTGCCTAACACCTTGCTGAATTACCTTCTTCACTTTATTTTGATTTTAGATCCACATTGAATTCCTCATCTTTTTGTACCTCTCTTTCTTGGCTCATATCTCTCTGACTCTTTCCTATTTTTTTTTTCTTTTTAGTGATTATACAAAGGTATGAATTGCATGTGAAGATAATTATTCTCCTTCAGGGACACTTCTCTGTGGCCAGCTCAAAGGATTTAAGGTGAGCTGAGCCATGTGCATATACTGAGGCACATATTCCTAAGTGTGCTGATAGTAAGTGGGCTGATCATCAAAGAGAATAGTTCACCTTACTTTGTAGGCAGCACTCTCTGTAGTTTATAGCTGTTGCTTTGGGTGTCAGGTGATCTTTAAACACTTTATTTTATAATTATTTAGTCACACAGCTAATGCCTCATTTATATGCAAAATCATGTCTTCATGGTGTCCGCTAGGAGCAATGAATGCAATCACAAGCCAGCATGATCTTAATTATTAAAACTTCATATTCTTTATTAGCTTTATAGTTCTGATGGAGACCCTGGCACTCTCCAACACACAAAAGCCACTGAACAGTTCATCAAACTGACCGATCCGGAAAAGGAAACGGCGTTTAGCAGCGTGATTAATGGGGTCAATATGCTGCTAACGGGGGAGACTAAAACATGTCATCTCAATCACGGCAATGCACGTGGGAGAAGTGGGAGCAAATTATTTCATTACCATTTCTGTGCATCTTGCTGCACTGCGTAAAAGCAAAAAAAAATAAATAAATAAATAAATAAATAAAATAAATAAGTAAAAGTCATCAAGCCCTGCAGCCCTGCCTGTGTAAGGATGCTGGGGACACAAAGACTGCTGAGCAGTGAGCTCAAAAGAAAGTGTCTGTCATTGTACATGGCTGTTCCCCTAGAGAGTGAAGGCATAATGGCAGAGAGTATGCAGTGTTTTACTCTGGAAACAGCATTCCATCAGTGTCAAAGCTTGTGAACTTTGCATTTTTTATGGGCTGTCATGTTTTGTCAGTGAGTCTGGGGATATAGCTTTGGTTATGCGTCTTTTGTGTGTGTTGACACGAGTCTCTGCATAGAGCACTGATTAGGCAAAGTCCGTGGCTAATATAACCGCGCTGGAAAAATGTTTTTGTTCACAGGCTGCCTGGCAGAAATGGCAGCTCGTCCAAGCACCGGTGTATTTGTCACAAGTAATTAATTTTTCTCCCATTAAAAACGCCCACTGGGATGATGGAAAAGGTGGGTTCATTAACCCTCCTCACCCAAGCTTCCTGTGGCACTTTACAATGTACTGGTTGCTGGTTCCTCCAATCGCCCGTAGCTGACAATGTTCAGGAGTGAAACACTTTTCATCCAAGATGGCTGGTTTGCCCGGGGAATAAAAAAGGATTTGCACAATTTTTAGATGCTTTTACAGCACTTTCACACTCTGTACGTCGTCCCTTGCCCAACACACATCAGAGGACATTTAGGACCCCCCCACACACACACACACACACTCTTAAAAAAAAAAAGAAAAAGCTGATCTCTTTTTTTTCTTTGCCTCCCTACTTTCTCCCTATTCCCTCCCCTCTGGCTCACTCGCCACCACCACTCTGTCTTCCCTCCCTAGTGCTTGGGTTGGATTTTGAATCACTTTTTTCACAGTTTATTTCAAATTGACATTTCATGGAGTTTAATCTCCAGGGGGGAACAATGGGTACATTCCATCACACAGGGTGATATGATAAGCCCCAGACCTTGTGAAAGGGAAGAGAGAGACTGAATAAAATAAATAAATGAGTAGCTCAGAGTGACCCAGAATACTGATGACAGGAACCACAGCGGTGGGCAACTTTGTATTTCAGCTCTAAATGTTCCCCTCTTTCTATGACCCTGTCTTCTCGCCTTTCGTCTTCTTTATTGCCAATCAAGGCACTTGCAGCCTGCTTACCCGAATGTGCTAAAATATGCAGAGCAGTTATCCGCGGATTGAATGAAGCTTGTTAGAAGAAAAGAGAGGAGCATCTGCATGTGTGTGTGTGTGCCCTCCCACAGCGCCGAGATGTAGATCAGTGCTTGAGGAGCATCTTGACAGCTCAACTTGCTCCCTAGAGAAGGAAATTGACTTGTTTATACACTAGGAGCAAATGGCATGAAGGGTTGCAAGCAGTCTGGCTGCCTGTGGGCAGTGAAAGAAGCACTCGTTGTATCCCTGTGCTGGTCTTGCCTAGCTCTAAGCCGGCGGTCAAGCAAAATTACTGCATTTTTTCATTTCCCTGTATTCCTTCAATGTTTCCCTCCTTCCTTTAATAATGATGTGAGAGAATATACTGTAGCTTGCTAACCGGCTCCAACTATGTGTTACACCTCTAGGGAAACAATAAATTGAAAATGCTTATGGATAATGAACTGTGGATGCTCCTAGACCACCAATAAGTTCAGCTAAGTTTGACTTTTTTCTGCTGACAATCTTGTAAGGCCTCTTTCAGCATGAGGCATTAGCAACAAAAAGAAGTAATGCAGATTTCCCCCATAATGTGTTATCCCAAGGCAACATCAGAGATTATTGGGTGTTGCATGTATATTCTTTCTTTTCTTTTTCTTTTTTTTTGTCTTTTCCAGAGGGACAGAGTTACCAACCAACCATGCACCTAGTGTCATATGTACCTAATAACCTGCAACAGTTTTTTTTTAGTTGAGTAAATCACATGGATTTATACTGTTTATTTGTTTACTTCATAACTTCATAATAATGATTTGTCGCATGCTCGTTTTATTGATGTTCTTATGTTACAGGTATTGAATCATTCTATGATGGATGCGTGATAAATGATTGTGTAAAATTAGGGAATATATATATATATATATATATATATATATATATATATATATATATATATATATATATATATATATATACACACACACACATACATACATACATACATATATATATACATACATATGGGAGCTTTATTTGATGTATGTAATCGAGTCAGTGTGGAGCATAGCTGTTCTAATAGATTGTTTGGCCACCTCACCTAATGTAACTGGCTGATTTAACACTTCATACTTAGTATGTTCTTGACTTTTTTGGTCTGTTTAAATGACAGAGAGGGTATGTATGAATGCATACAAAAGTAACTACATACTTCTGGTACTATAGTCAGAATGACCTAACTTAAATCCATCCTCACTTTATTAATTTTATTTCAATTAGTTGGTTTAAGTTTAATGATCGTCACAAACAGTGTCCGGCCAATTTCTTATGAAAGTGCTGCCAGGGTGTATCTCTGTACATATCTCTATTTAACGAAGTATCAGCACTACATAATTACAATGAATGTTCACATCCCTGTGCAGAAACCTTTATATCAACTTTGTACCTGAAGGCACAATAACTCAAGCAGATGGGTTGATCTTGGCTCTTGGACTTGGAAGACATATTTGAAGGTGGTGCATTAAGTCTCAGTGCGCTCCCTGCGACTCAGGCTTGGCTCTGCTAACAGTCATTCATCTTCCCAGTCATCACTCACATCATTCACAGTCACCCCACCACCCCGAACCCCAAGGGTGTTGAGGGAGACTTACAGAGAGATACTGGAGGCTCCATGAGTGGCACCATTAACAGAGCCAAGTAATGGATTGCCTCAATGGTCAGCCTGTCACGGTCAATGTTTGCCCTGACATTTCATGTAAAGTTCCCTTCCCCTGGTGAAATATCATATTTCGGAGGCCAGGCAGTGGTTGTTTTGCCAGACTGGTTGTCACTGTGTGGGACGTATAATTCCCTCCTCCCCATGTCAGTCGTTGTATCTTGCCAGTTTAGCTACAAGGGTTTAGCTGCCTTGAACCTTGTTCTGCACTAATATTGCTGAAAAGGAAAGGATAGTAGTGATGGAGACAAATAATACATAATTGAGAACACTTTTGGCTAAATAGTCAAGAGATGATAATGGGTATAAAATTGGAGATATTTATTAGTAACTGCTAAATTGCTTTCTTTCTTATTTAATGAAAAGCCCTGCAAGCCCTCACAAGTGTTTTTCCTTTTTCCTGCTGATTAGACCTCTGCTCAGGTTGAACCTAGGTGAAGCTGTGCTGGGAGTTATGTGAGGTCACCAAACTCAAAGTACCAATAAGAATGAGCTGTCCAGCCTTAACAATCTGAGGGGGTTGTCAGTCAAGCCTGGTCTGTGTAAACGCACAGTCCGGAGGAGAGGTCTAATCTGAAAAAATAACCGAAAAAATCTTGCTTTGATTTTCCCTGGTTGTGAATGGCATTTAAGTAGCACAGACAATGCAGTGAGCATACATTGGCTGTCTGGTTGTATCGAAAGTAATTGATATATTTATAGATGGTTAACACACGACTTTATAGTTCTACAACATTACATTTTCAGAGATTGTACCCTTTGAGACACTCATGTATTTAACTTCTCTGAAATTCTTCTCATGAACAGCGTCATCCTTCTAGGAAGCTATTGTGCTGCTCAAGGTACAGGAAATCACCGCAGGAAAAATGAGTTTGACATTGGTCCATGGTACAGGCAATGGATGGTGACATTTCCAATATTGAGAGAGTGGCAGGGCTAAATATTTTTGTCAGACTAGCAGCTTTGCCGTGAGGAGATGGGAATGAAAGGTTCATTTGGGTCTGAATTTGAACGCAGCATTGTGAAAACTCAAACTCCAGGTGAATACTTTTTTTTTGGTCCGACCTTGTAGACAATTACATGGCACGGTGGCTTTTTAGCTTCAAAATACATTAGATAGATGAAGAGGCAACAGCATTGTCTTCAGATTAGTCTGTTTTAACATGATATATTGACCTGGCATATGAAAAAGTATATTAATTACTATGAATTTAAAATCCATTTTGGCTTCCCAAAAAAGTGCCAATAGGATGATAATTAAGATGTATTTTAAATATACAGTATACAGTAATTTTCCCAACGAACAGAATGTACGTTTCCATCAAATATATTTTAAGCAGTGTAGCTTTGAGGTCTATTAAACAAATTGAATGCGTTTCCCTCATTGGAAAACATTCGCGGAGCCAATATTCTTAATATTTCAAATACTGCATTGCTTACATCGATGCTTGCTTGCTTGTTAGACCTTGGCTCCATGCTGGTACATTGCTAGATTTCTTGACATGCTACCGCCACCAATTGTCAGTTCGCAAATTAACATGAAACAGTTGGCAGGATGTGAATCATGCCGAGAGATACTAGTTGTCAAAAAGGTCCACAGGATAATCTACTTTTAACTCTCATGTATTTAGTTGTCTGTGCTCTTTGTAGCCATTCCGGAGATGCAAATGAACACCTTGCGTATTTGTGTGGCATGCACATTGTTGCATGGTAACTCATACCAAGTTGTGACCATTTTTGTAGCCAGCAAAGATGACCATAAAGCCGGGCTTTTTTTTTTTATTTTTCTTTTCTTTCTTTTTTCTAGAGCAGACAAGACAGATTCCAGACTTCATAGATAAATGTTCTCCATATCCTGTGGGAGATGGTGCAGCATCATTACTCATTTTTGGAAGGCCATTCTGCAGAAGCTGAAATATTATCGGCCAGGAAGTCCTAAAGACACACAGGCTGGTCATCATTGGTGTCTAAAGTTTTTCTCAGCACTTTCCTGTGCGTTTATTGACACTACGTGGCTTTTGGCATTCTGGGTATTCCTGATCTTGAATGCTAAGTACGAATATGCGCGGTTCAACTTGTGTTTGTAGAGCCATATGTTTCGGTCAGCACCTGTCTACTCCCTCTGTTCTAGTTCAACCATGCCTCGGAACGTGGCGGTTGCGGCCAGCTCAAACTGCCTGAGCCACAAGTCAGCCTCCTGCTGGGATAACATCCTGCAGAGCGTGTCGCAGTGGGGGAAATAACCTGGGCAAATCGATGGACTGTTTCTTGAAATGCCAATCAGACTTTGAACAGAGAGCAAATTCAGCCTGAGCGGTCCTCACAATGAGGTAGGAATCCAAGGTCAGACCTTTGAGAAATCCATTGTCACCCAGAGCCTTACAGTTTGAAAGACTAGATGTCAAGAGAGGAAACAATGTCTCACCGAAGATAAGAATAAATGTTTTGACCTTTTGTGTTATGCTTTTATGGTAGATTACCAACCTTCCAGAAACTCTCTTATATCCTAGCCTTCAGTAAGACCATATCACCTACATGTACAGAATGTTGCTGTTCTGTAACACATGTTTAAATTCTATCAGTATGCATACTTAAGTTTTTTTATTTCCCAAAGGGAACTAGTGAGAAGCCACTCTATTCGGTGTAATACTTTATCTCTTCTTTTGCTGGAACGGTACCGAGCACTGGTGCATTGCAGATATACCATATTTACATTACAGTGAATGACTTATCTTTGCCTTTGAAGTCACTAGTACTGTAGTGTGAAGTGTAGGGGGAATACCACGCATACAGATGCTGCTCCAACCAGTAAGTTCCAATGTTGGTCTTTATTAAGAGACTGATGCAGCCAGTGCAAATATCCTCCAGCCAGTTTATCCACCTTTTATCGACTTTTTTTTTTCCCTCATGCACTGAGGTGAATCAGAGCAACCTCTTGTGCTGAAATACAGCATGAAAAGATACAAGTCAATTTCCTGTATTCCCAGCTAGAGCTCAGGGCTGTATCATCACAATGAGATCAAATAACATCTGTGTTTGTGTTACTCCGACCATATTATGTAAAGAATAGGTTGAGGGACATAGTGGATTTGTGGCATTATGTGATGAGTGAACAGCTTATTTGCAGTCGGGCTCTCTTGCCCTGCATTTTGACTTCTTTACAACTTTGTGCATTTCCACTCAAATGCACACTAAACTTTGTGACGAATTTCAGCCTAATAGCTGTAGATGTTAACAATCATTTTCTTCTCTCCACATCTTTTTGACCTACTTTAGTTTCTTTGATGGCCTTAAAATAAAACATGACCACTGAAAGTTTAGATAATTTGCTCGATGAAGAGTGTTGTCTTATCTGCCCCTCCCCTCTGAAAAGCGTGAAGAAGCAGGTTAACTGCTGATTTTGACGGTTGTACTAATTGACATTAATACATGTCCATTTGTGTCTGAGTTGGTGAAGTGCTTCCTGGGAACGTGGCCTACCATTAGCACTCTGCCATTTTCTTTGACAAGGAACCATAAACAGTGGGCATAGCACAGTACTCACCAAATTAAAGCACTAATTCACTTTGAAGGCTTTACAGTATGATGAATAATATCAATTTCAAAGTTGTGTACAGTGTACAAAGTAAGACCCTTAATAGATTTTGCCCTTAAAATGCATTTAATACCATCAGAATAACTTCTTGTGAATTGTCTATTGTTTTATTATTTTTTTTATTTTATTTCATTTATTGTTGATTAATGGGAAAAATTTAAAGTATTTTCTCAAAGTGTCAATAATAAGACAATCCCTTTTTTCCTCTCCACAAAATGTCCATGCACAGGCCCTCTATTTTTATCAGTTCTGGTAACATAATTATATATTGAACCAAGGCTCTCACACAATAGATGAAAATAAACTGGAAATAAAAGAAAGATAGAAACTGCAAACAAGTCGATTTTTGACGTGTCCCCTAAGCCATCGCAGACAGAAATTCCATTACCTGCCTCTATACCTCAGTTTACACCCTTGATATTTGCAACATTACTGAGCTTTTGCTTTTGTCTCTTAGTAAGCCACATGTCTCTCCTCACTGACTTAGAGTGACAACTGACAATTTGTCAAAGACTTGCTTTTTATTATCCAGGTGAGGTTTGCTTGAACACAATAATGGTTGATCTCTTTGAAACACCAGTTATAAGCATTACTCAGGCTATACTCAGGTTATAAGCATTACTCTTTAGTGAGGCTTCAGATATTTGCCATTCGATACAAATAATTACTTCTCCACACCGGGGATCCCTTTGTGTGCTGATGGGGTGTGGAAAACTTTTGACAGTTTCCTATGTCCAGGAAATCTTCAACACAGACCTCAAAGCCATTCGTTCTTTTAATGAGGCTCTGGAGTGCAAAACGTCCAGTGACCTCATCATCCTTCCTAATTCACAAGATCCCTTTAAAACTTATAAAAAAAAAGGTTGTGTTATCTCCACATGTCAGACAGATTTCCAAGCACATGGTAGAGAGATCAGGGACAGGGTGTCTTCCTCTAATTGTTTTAGTTGTCAGTGATTAAGCCACAATAAGTTGTTATCTTTATTTTTTCCTTGTAAAGAAATTATTTGCCAGCATTTTCACATTATCGCCGAAGTCACTGGAGGTAGGCACGCTGGAGGTGGACATAACTGGAAAATTCAGCACAACTAATCAAAACCAATACAGCAGCCTTGCAGTAAAAGCTAACCTTGTGAAGCTTGTAACGTCTGCAACACTGTGTCAGGGAGATGTTGAATCACCGCGGTGGTCTAATATTAGGCCTTGTGTTGTGCATAGCGTGTCGATGATAAATGCAGACCCTCTTTACCTTGGCAAATTAAATGGACACTTGAGATCATTTGAAAAACCTTGAACTGCAGCTTCAAAGCGGCATTGATTTAAATGTCCAAAATTTCTAACACAGTCACAAAATTAGAACGTGATAAGAAGTACATTAAACGGGCCTTCATGTTGTATCCAGACCCCTTTAGGTGGTACTGTATGTTATGTGGTTGCTTCATTTCTTTCTTATAAAGGATGCTCCTAGTCATACCGTATATGCTGCTTTGGCACATAACAACAAATTTCCTTGAGATTTCCTGATTATTCAGGGATGTTTCTGCAATACGAGGCATCTAACATTAAATGATTGTTATAAATATTTACAGACACTCAATCTATAAGATGGAATATTGGCGGGTGGCTGTTTGTTTAGTGGCTTCAACTAAATCAAAGATAGTTTTTCTGTTATTCAGAACTCCTGAGGCGCAGAGGGAATGGTTTGAGATGTGCTGAGGGTGAGGGATGTGATATCATCAAAACAGGCTAGATGTTGTCATCAATATGATTATGTCTTGTGCAGCAGAGCCAGGTGTGTGTGGGCTGCAACTCAAACTGGCTAAACATTATAATGATACATTAGGTTTAAGAGATTTAAGCGGAAGAAGAGTTGTTTTTGGCTTTTGTTTTTGATCAGCTGCAGAAATATACATACCGGGCAATAATTCAAACATAATAGGTAACAATGTGCCTTACCACTATCCACGAATCTGTGTGAAGTGTTTCCTTTGGAGAGGTAGATATCTTTTTATTTTAATTGTGCCGATGACACCGATCTGGTTTTGTCTGTAAAATCAGGCATTTTTTTTTTTTTTTTTTGCAGCTGATGTTCAAAACACTGTTGTGGTAAAAGTCAGAAAAATTGAAACCTAACCCCTTTCTACAGCCTATTTTTTTCACCCTCTGACTGCATTCTCCATTATCCCTCAGATTCTGAATATTTTGCAAAAATGTTAAACAAGCTGTCAGGAACTTGGATGTTTCTTTCATTTAGGCTTTAACTTTCAAACTCGAAAGGGTTGTTGAGTCATGTTTTCATCAAGACTACTTCATTAAGAGGCATCTCCAAATGAGGTGTTTTTCACAGGGAAGGAAAGTTACCTTTTCTTAAATTTAATCTTGGATGTAGAATTGTACATCTTTGTATTCTGATCTATTCAGGCACTGCAGCTGCTTCAGAATGCAGCACTTAGATTTTGACACAAATTAAAAAGAGAGGCCAAATGACTGACATTTATTAGCACTGCATTAACTTCCAGTTCATTTTGAAATTGATTTTAAACTTTTATAATCACTTTTAAAGCAAACATCTAGCCTCTCAGGTTCTGCTGTATAGTCATATGACCTCAGATCAATAGATAAACCTGATCTACCTGCTTGAAAGTGGAGTCAAAAGGAGGTCGTATATTCCCAGGGTTATCCCTCTACCACCGAACAACTTGAGTGGAAATATGAATGTCGGACCCTCTCTAACTTAAAGTTAGATCAAAAATCATGTTGATGCAGGGGCAGACTTGCAACAAAGAGCAGCCTGGGAATTTGCTGTCAAGTGGCCCAATTTTGAAACCAAACTGTCGACAAAATGTTTGTTGATTAACGTATCATTAATTAAAAAAAAAAGGAGAAAATCTGTAAATTTGCATGGTTTATGTTAGGCCAAGTTTTTAATCCCAATGTCTGTGTACAGAAAGCAAAAATCCAAAGCTGAATGAATATAATGATCACCTGATGCACAATTTGACTCGATAGCTTTCTTGGGTTATCAGAATTCTTTTTAAATATTGCACAGCTGTCAAACAGTGTAAACACAGAACTAGATTAGAAGCCAACAGGCCCTGTTCACACGAATACACTTAGTTCACGCTACATATTCGCACAAAGCATACTATATATACAGCAAACTGAATTCACATAAAAGACACTATATATATATATATATATATATATATATTGAACAAACCCGTGCTACATTCACAGTAGTTTTTGTGTGTGATTTCCTTTCTGAAGATCAGAATTTAAAATGATGGGGTTTCACACCTCTGAGATCCTCCCATGAATGGCGAGAACAGAACAAGCCAGTGTAGATACTTGAAAGTTGCGCACAGACTTCCCTGGCATGTGGCTCCGGTAGCCTGTTGGTTACTCAACATAGCTGATGGACTCTTGCTGTCCATTAGGTTTCCCTGGTTTCAGTCGCAAACACACACATACAAACAGTGTATTCATTCTTGTCCTATACATACCCATTTCCTGACGCCAGAAAACTGTTAAACAGTACAAAAACAATCTACCTGTTTACCTACAATGTTTTATTTGCATAAAATGTGAGTTTGTGTGATATTTCCTGATTTTATATTCACAAAATTCAGAAATAACAAGGCAAGACTGGCCCACGAGGGTCCTGATGACCAGCCCGCGTCTGCCTTAATGTATGTTGTGCAACAGGTATAACACATAAATCCATGTGTTTCCTCCCTTTCTGTGCCAGCGATAAAATTACTTAATGCAGCCAGGAAAAAAAAAATGTGCTTACAACTAATAGGCGCAGTCACTATATTCAATCACGCTTGGGCAAACTTAAAAAAAAATAAGGCCACTCAGACTACTCTGCAGCTACTCTACAACAGATTGACTCTTAAACTTATTCACAGTAAAAGACTTCCACAGCCATTCATCAGTCTGGATGATGCCAAAATCTGTGACTCTCCCAGGTAATGAATTGTGAAATGGTCAAGCGGGGCCTATAAATGGAAAAATGATTTTTGTGTGGTGCCAGACTTAAAGGGCCTGGGATCTCACCTGCTGGGAACAACCAGGGCTTATTAAGGGAAACTCTACTTTGGGTAGGATTTTCAATACAGAGCCTGTGACAGAGAAACACACATAGATGCAGACACAAGTAAATGCATTGATCGGAGCTAGGTCAAACACGGCTTAGACAGTTCAGATAAGCCATAAGGTTAGGATTAATGTTCAGGAGCGAGTGTACGAAAGTAAATTGACTTAAACATTTTGCAGTTAGTTTTATTGGAAAGAGTGAGCACATTTCCACCCATTTTATAAGCTGTTTGTGTAGCTGTCTGGAGACTGACCAGAAGGTGAATGGGTTTAAAGATTAGTGACCAAATACAGTTTTCAATCCTATAAGAAATGAGAGTTTAGTGTGTCCTGTCAGATGTTCTCACTCATTCTTTAAACTTTTATAGTCCCGACTGCTTGTCACTTGGAATTAAATGAAGATTTAACCTTGTGTTATTTATGTGGTTGCCCCTGAATCACTTGTTTGTTTAAACTTTGGAGACTGGGAATTAGATATTTACAGATAGCTACACATAGCATGCAACTCCACAGTGTAGCATAGCTTATATTTGCATGAGGGATACAAATAAAAAAACAAAAATTCTCATCAGTTCAGCTTTTATCTTTACTGCCTTGTTGGAATGCCGTTTCTCTGTTTTGACAACAAAGACTGTAAAGTCGCATGGTGTGTTACATTTGGGAAATATTTCTTAGTGTTAAAAGATTTAAACAATATCTTAGATGATGCCACAGACATGATTTGATTTAAAAACAACAGGAATGCGTAAGTTACCTCATGGCTAGAAGTCCAACCCTAGTGATCCGTGAATTAGTTGTGTTTGAAAACAGATTAAAAGCATACAGACTTTATCAAAGGGATCCAAACGTATGGTTACAGAGAATTCTTTTTTATTTAAACTCTGGGCGATGAAAGGAAACTGAGATGCATTTAATCGGGGCAAAATATAAGCCAAAGGATACAAAAGCTGGCCTGAGTCACTGCGGGTATCAAAGCCATCTATACAAAAAATGTCAAAATCACCCACTGCTGTCAGACTTTGTCAGTATTGCACCCAGTGTCCCAAAAAAGGCTTGTTAACAACCTTTCAGTCAGATGAAAATCCTCAGCAGTATGAGTGCTCCACCTAACCAAGCAGATATCGCTTATGATACCAGTGTGACTGTGGCCCAATTAAAATGCTCGCAGATGACAGGGTTGGCATTGTTGTTCGTGTGGTTGTGCACGTCCGTGCGGCAGCAGGTGTCACACCTGGCCGTCTCCTGGCGGAATATTAGCCCATTGATCACGCTATGTCCGCGCGCAGCGAGGAGAAAAAGTCGTATTGTCCACAACAGGTTGTTTTTTCGTTTTCGTTTTTGTAATTGTTTACACCCTGTCCATAACCATACAATCGTTCGGAGTATAAATGTCTTCTAGGATGGCCACATTTTATTCAAAAGGGAAATTAATAAAATAGAATGTGGGAAAAAATAAATAAATATTTGACTTAGAATGACCTGTTCAAATTCAACAAGCTTCCAGTAGAGATTTTACATACAGAACAATCTGCAAAGATGTTCCTGCACCTTTGGTTAATAAATAGGCCTAAATAAGTCTCACTGGCAGTTTCATACATGATAATGTCAAGCGAGTTAATTCTCCGTGTGCTGCACCCTCTCGTTCCTCTCAGCTGATGCCATTGAGATACTCTCTCAACAAATGAGCAGGTAATGTGCCCCGCTCCGTCACTCAACACATTCTTTTACCATTCTCATCCAAAGCAGGACTGGCTGTCAGGCACACCGGGACTAATCCCGGTGTGCTGCCACGTCGGCGGGCTGGTGGACTGTCAAAACTTCTGCAAGGTTTTTTACTGATCTTGCCAGTTTCTTTACCAGCCTGTTTTTCAGGATGCACATGAGACCGGGCTACTTGCCCCCCTCCGCCACAAATCTGGATCTCAGGACCCCCCATCGTCCAAATCCCCCTATAACCCCTCATACTCTGATTAATGACATGTGCATCTAAATATAAGGTTTTTGTCTCATAGGGAAAAGAAAAGGACCAAACTTAGCTTTGAAATCCTATAGACTTGGCTTAGAAGTAATAAAATAGCTCCTCTGCTTGAAATCTAATTGGCTCACCAATCAAAATTTCAAGGTGTTGTTTTTCACACACCATGTTCTCACTGCGGGCCATACAGTGGCGATGGCAAAATAGACTAGTTTTTTAAAAAAAAAAATAAATCAGAAGTGTTTTTCTGCCTCTGCACAGTCTGTGTGGGCTGTACTGGCTGCAGTCGAAACAAAACTGGCAATCAGAAGGAGGAAATAGCATCTGTCAAGGAAGGCGGTTGCTTGTTTTCCTCAACTTTTCTGGCTTTCTTTTCCCCAGGACAACTCTCACAACACAGAACCAAAAGCAAAAAATGCCAGTTGCGACCCTATAGAACTATCGAATGTCGATCTCTGCCCGGTGTCCATCGGCTGTTCAGTCTGTCTGGATCAACACGGTTAACAAAGAACTGTATTTTTACTCTTCACCTCCTCGACAGGGTAAGAAAATTGTAGAAAGTGAGGGCAGAGGGAAACCAGCTTGCTTGCTGGTTCAGACTCTCGAGGAGATCGCGTTTGTTTTCGATCTGGCTTTTCTCCCCGACTCTCTGGAAGCAGCCTGCGATGTTGCCTACTCTTATTTGAGTATTTGTGTTTGATCATTTCTCTCGTTCTTCTTTTGGTTTTTTTTGTTTTTTTTTAAATTGATTGACATGCAAGGACACAAGAGGCGAACCAAGCGATATTGCCAGCCTGATCCATGATGCACATACGTATGTCAGTCAGGGAACTTTTCTTCACTTGAGCTCCCCTGATGTCGTGTTGCAGAGTAAAAACACCACCTGGGTTTTCTTGACTCCCCTTTATTAACAGCCGCAGCGAACAGGCACGGCACCAAGCGGGCACCATTGAACGTAATGTAACTGGAAAGCCCTTTGCTTCTTCTGCTGAATACTAACATTCACTTCAAGTTCGATCCATGCAGCTCCGCCTAGTGCTGAGGGTGACACACCACATATCTGCCTTGATGGGAAAACGCGCCGAACTAAGCAGCATCTTTAACCCTTCCGATGAAATTCACTTTTCTTTACTCTTGTCTTATAACAGACACTGTTCAAGTGCATGATGAATGTGAACCGCACGAGCTCAAGCACGTGTTTACGCCTAGGATTTAAAAAACAAACAAACAAAAAGCGAACCAGCATGGTAAACCTCTGCGTTTGTACTACCTAAGATCAATTACATCATCAAAAGTCTTTAGTTTCTGGTAGAGGTTACTTGCGACCAAAGGTCTGGCGGGCGAATTGAGTACATCTGTTTGTGGTATAGCTGCTGTAGTTTCAATATCCATGGCCTCTGCCATTGCAGCTGGTGCGAGTTGAATTCGTCTTTTCAACAAATTGGTCCTGGGTTATCTCCCCTTGCGTAGCCCCCAGATCGAGAGCTGCAACGTTCAGTTTCGGTTTGAAAAAGCTCCGAATGTGCCTCCAAAGCCGCGTCACGCTTCTCGTCAATGACTCTGAGCGTGTAGAAAATGTTGGATAAGCAACATGCGCTTTCTTGCGTCAGGCAAGAAAAGCATCGCCTGTAGATAATTCTCAAACGTTCCTTTTGTAGGAAAGGGTCAAGATAACTTAGATTCAGTGTTGTACATCACAGCAAACTTTTCTGCTTTATGATGAGTAGTGAGACAGTGACGAGGGCATTTAAGTTGTAGCACCAGTGGGCAGCTTTTAGCCCGGAGATTAAAGAATATGTCATACAAATTTTGGAATAAGCTGGTTTGAGACTTTGAACTAATCTCACTTTTTTGTATTGATCAAAAAAATAATGTGTCGTCCCTCTCCCCTAACTTGTCCGTGCATCTAGTCTGCGGGGAGACTTAATCTAGCACAGTTTCATCTGTACAACTTGTAATTTATTTCACTTTTCTGCTTTCCTCTATAGAAGGAACTCTCACTTTCTCATCATTCTATGCAGAGATACAAAAGATACTAAATAATATACCGATGTTCAGAATTTGAAATCATTAAATTAACTATTTGCTACACTCAATATCTGTTTTCAGTATAGGTTTTTTGCTGCTTTGCTTTATTCATTGTATATTCATCTAGCTCCTCAGTTTGTGGCCCTTGGCACATATCTTCTTGTCAGTTCCAGAATGTGTTCCCATTATCATTTGTTCATTAAGGTATGCAAAAAACCAAATTACAAGGCAGTGCAGTTGAAAATGTGCACCTTGTTTTTCATTAGTATGGCTAGACTAATACAGGGTTTACTGACCTGGGAACAGCAGGTGCACTCCGGCGTGCTGGCACCTTCAAGCAGCAGCACTTCATTAGTTGAAGCAATTACTTTTGGGCAGTCGGGGTTTCACCTGGGTTCCATGAGTGTGAGTGTGTGTAACTAATTGAGAGTATGGACCTACACTTCATGAACAAGTCACAATGACCCTTGAGTGATTGTGAGGGACAGAAAAGTTTTCTCTTGTAGTTTTAAAGAGCATGGAGGACAAGAGCGTTTGATCACAGTCATGATAAACTCCACAGATATTCTGCTTTTTGAGTTCTGTATTTCTATGCTATGTTATTATTGGAGAATCCATCTTTTGTTTCAGTTTCATTAAAAAATCTTGAAATGGCCAAAACTTAAATTTGTGTTTCATAGTATGTTTAAATCCCCGCTTTAGCTTTGGTCTGACAGAAAATAAAACAGGTTTTTGGTGACATACTTCTAACATCCCCTGTGATCCCTCCTAGTTTATTTCCTGTCTACATCTTCAGAAAACACCCGGCTCATCTACATAAATATATCCTCCCAGTGCACCTGGTATTATTCTTTATCACCTAGAATAATAAACTCCTAGTCCCTTTGTTTCCAAATTATATAGTTGCTATAAAACCCTACAGTCAATGCACTTAGCTGCTTCCCCCCATGTGACACATCAACAACACCATCAACATTTTCAGCTCAGCTCTGTCTCACAGTAAATAAACACACCTCCCATAATCCCAACTGGTCTCTAACCTATCTAATTGATGTTTCGCTTATTTAAAAAAAGAATAATTCCAGGAATAATTAGCTCATGAATAATTTGTGTAAAGTCAACAAGTGACTAAATTCCAAAGTTTACTGCCAGGCGCCCGGCGAGACGAACCTACGCGGTCCATGGATGCGAAAGCTAGGCCGTCGAAATGTAGGGCAAATTTCCCCGTTCCCCCTCTTCGCCTCGGCGGCTGACTTACACCAGACTACAAGATGCAGACATATGTGCTCTGCTACAGGGCTGAGCTTAAGGGAACACACTGTGTAATGCACACCACTTGTGTGCTTCCTGGCCGTGGTATTACTGTGTCTACAGTTGCTACGACAGGCTCAGCAGAGCTCATTTGCATACTTTATGACTAGGTAAAGGGTGATAGCGTGCATGAGAGGTAGGCAGGGAGGGAGAGAGAGAGGAAGAGATGGTAAAAGCGTGGCTTTCTTTTTTGTTTGCATCAGTCATAAGGCTGAGCGGTTAAAACTGGTCAGTTCCATCTTCAGGCCCTAAGATGTGCTGATGGGTGAAAACCAAACATCTTGGAGGTAGGTTGTTATTGACAGTTTGTTTTCTCTGACAGGATACATGTTTAGTAGCCTCGCCTCCTGTGATGCTGTCTTTCCTCTGTTCCTCTGTTGTTATTGTTGCCTGCGCTCTACTCTTGGGGGTAGCTCGGGCTCAGGCCTGGGTATCTAAACGCTTGTCTCTGTTTGTCTTGTCTGTAGCAGATCAAATAAAGTGCCCTGAGAAAGGTTTACCTCATTTGAAAGTATTTAATACACTGGTCTTCTGGCTGGCTGCTTTAAAAATAGAAATAAGGGAGCAGGGAAGAAAATAAAGGATTTCAGCGGATAATTTTCTGTTAAACAATAACTGGAGAAAACGTAATACTTTTTTTTTTAATGTTTGGTCGTAGTTAATGACCAGATATCAGGTTTTTAAACATGTTAATAATCTAACAGCTTGTTTGATGAGTCAGAGGGGGAAAGAGTTTGAACTTTAGCCCATGCTGAGCAACCTTACTCCACGCTAATGATTTACACAGAGAATAGTCTGCTGTAACAAGTAATAAAGAGGCCGTTCCAGATACCGGGTAACTTTGCACTGTTTACTGTATGGGCAAAATAAATTCATCCGGAAAGATGTCTTACTGATTCATTCAGTGCTAACATTTATCCTGTCATTTATTTTTTAATTTAACAGTTTAATTTGTTTCTAATGAATGATAATTAGCTGCTAAAAGTGATTGACAGGTTGCCCCTGGAAGGACAATTACCAGGGCTTAGAAATATCACTTCTCTTAAATTACCTGTAATGACTTGCTTGATTTTGGTGATTGCATTTTGGCAGGCTGAAGTATCACAGCTTAAATAAAGTCTCTGATGAAAGGGAGTATTTGGTGCAAAAAGGCTTTGTAAATGACAGAGGCAAGGCCCTGATTTTAAGAGTAACAAATCCAACTATATCAATGAAAATTCAAAATACTGCTTGCTCATTACTGAAGTCTGTACTGTTTGAATTTAACCACAGTAAGGGGTTTATTGTTCGTGCCGCAACATGGTGAAAGGCATACGTAGCAGATACACACTTAAACGCAGTGTGTACTCATGGCTTTCACTCACACACAAGGAGACAAACAATCATCCTTTTACGGAGGGCTGTGAAAAGAAAGCTTCAGAATATGAATTACAAAACCAGCTGTTCACATCAACCAGCCTGATTAGTCCACTCATGTGAGTTCAAATGCTCTGTGTTTAGATATATTTAATTAGCAAAAAATTACACAGTTTTGCAGAAGAGTAGCACACTTTTCACTCACACACGCAAAAAAATAAAAAAATGATCCTTTGCGCAGGTGTGACCAAATTCCCCAGACTCACTAATTCATTTATTATTTATCGAGCACAGCTGAATTGTTTTACAGTCTTACGTCTCTTGAAGTAAAATACTCGTTCCCATTAGGAGGATGGCCATAAGAGCAATGGTTTGGTATTACTACTTCAGTCTGAAATTAGGTCATTAGATCATTTAAAGTGTCTGATAACACTGCCCTGTGTAAGGAGATGGGAACGGCCATATTGTCATTTTAAAGCCTTTGTTAAGTGGGACCGCGGCTGTGATATGAGACGGACTTCCTTTAAAAACCAAGTACTGTATTCCAGAAAGACTCTTGTACTGAGAGTTTAGTGTGAGACTCTAAAATATAGTCATGATCCACCTTTGGTTTCGGGAACTCTCTTCCTCATCAGCTTGGCGGAGCTGGTAAAGGGGCAGGTGATAGAGATGCCCTCGGGAGAACAGGGCCCCGATAGCTAAAATGACTAAAAAATAATGTAGAGCTGCAAGGGAGTTTCTCTCAGCTAACACTGGTGATCATATGGTGCATGCTGTAGAAAGCATGAGGTTCTTGTGGCCCACAGCAGCGCATGGCCGAAGAGCATGGTTGCTGAACCTGCCTTAACAGATGACGCACAGATGCGTCACCATCAGTGCCTCTGGATGATATGGCATCGATAATGGAGATGCATTGATAAAGTGAAAACAACGGGCGTGGCTGAAATTGGGGCTGAAACTGGTGCGAAAGGAAAGCGGGAATCAATGGCAGATGAAAGCAATGTAGATACACCTGAAGGGAACATGATGGAAGCACGTGACGCACGGGTGCCAGACACAGTTACATCCCCAGTTTTGGACAATAGTAACCAGGGCAACTGGTTTCTGTGACTGTCATGCTCAGAAATCCAACAAATAGAAGCTATGCATCTAGCCACATCTTTTAAAATGAAAGTGTTGTGGAAGCATATAAATGTGCAAAGGACAAGTAGATTATGAAGTGGTCTGAAGTGTCACTGGACTTTCTTCGCTTTCTTTTGCTGTGAAACTGGGTCACGCTCAGAACCATTGTGAGCACCATGAATGGAACTTGCACTCCTGTGAGAAAGGCCAAGCAGGTAGCTCTGAACTTTCCAAAGCCCTTTGATAGTTTTGGAATCTGTAGGGTGATTTTTTTTTTTTCTGGGGGGGGGGGTCCTCACAATTTAAAAAAAAAATAAATAAAATCATGAATGCAAATGTAGATAAGTGATAGAAAACATGTTTATTCATATGGTCTTTGGTTGTTTCAAACAATACCTCTTCACTTTATTGCAATTCACATTCACTGTTGGTTAAATTTGTTGCTGTAATTTTACTTTTCTACCTCCTTCCAGTTCATTATGAAATATCAACTGACAGTGAGACACAGAGAGTTGCTGTTTAACAGTTTTAATACTTCGGATGGCAGCCAAAAGCTGCTTTTTGAAATCTTTGAACACTGATTTAGAAATTCTGTTTTTCTTGTGTTTCTTCTTTACATTTCTAATCAAGGTACAAGAATTTTTACAGTTTTAAGGATCCTTTATTTACTATGATACTATTATACACTATGATTTAGAATCTGTTCTCATAATGTCTTCTTTTTAGAAAATTTAATAAGTTTAGTTCCAGCAGCATGATCAGGGGTCATGCTGGTGATTAAATTGTACAGCAATTAAATCAGCAGCATGATCATGGTGGTGACTGAAAAACCAAAAAAACAAACAACATAAAACCCAAAACAAAACAACTGCTTACTTTCAAGAACAATGGGAGCCTGAATATAACATCCAAAAAGTAAAGGGGTTCAGGTTCATTAGAATATATTACCTGTACTTAAAATACATTTTTAAAAAGTATCTCTTCTCACCGTCTACAGTGTGAATTCCTTCTGCTGTAAATTTGTAAGGGAGCTTAAGATAGAAATAGATAGATAAAATAGAAAAAAAAGACACTGAATGAAGAAGCACTGGGACCATTATACCCTTCACAGGGCTATAGCAGCCCCCTTGTAATGGATGTTGCAGACATTCTCGCCCGTCCTCTGCTCTCATGCTGTATGACTAATAACTGTTTACTCTTTCTATCATCCTAGGGGCTGAAATAATGCACTTTGCTGTCCCTAGTCCCAAAATGTCAGGCATGCGTCAGCACTTATATCCTCTCAATACTCTGCTTTCCTTTTTTTTTTGTTTCTCTAAATTCTCTACTAGTCTCCCCTTTCTTGCCCCGTTCTCGGGGCTTTCTTTGGAACTAACGATACCATGAAAAGCTACAGACTGTGTCTGATGGCCACAGCCTTGTGAAAAACAAGTCCAGAAAGTGGAGAAGGGAACCTATTTTAGTTATTCTCTCTGCCCCTAGTCGTACATTAAAATGATGATCTGGAAAACACTTCACACTGTATGGTTTTGTTCTCTGGAGAACTGTGTTCATTGTGTTTTGTAACACTGCAGCTGCAATGCAAATCACAATCATACCCTCTCTTGTTACTTGTTATCTGTTCTTTAGATGTGGAATTGAAAAAGAGTCCTTGAGCTGGGCTTTTCCACAAAACTCGCCCACACACAACACACACACACACACACACACATCCACAGACCATCTTTTACAGACGCATCCCTTTTCTCAGATGCAAACACAACTCGCACACGCATTTTTGACGTATGGGTCGAGTATATTCTTAGAGATGTTGTTTACCCTTCATGCTTGATGTGATTTTAGAGTGGAGGTGGTACTATGCTGTCCTTCTCTTCCGCGTTACATGTTTCAAAAGACAAGGCTTGAGAGCAAGCAAATGCAGCACATACTCAATTATACAAGCATTTAATGGAGTTGAGTGTTCATGCGTATACTAGGCCTCTATGTAAAGACTTTGGCCATTTTTCTCTCGTACAGCTCCATAACTACAATCTCCTCCCAAAGATATACAAAATAGGCCATAGACTGAAGGCTAAATTAGATTGAGAATAGTGCACTACAGGAAGAACTACCGTGGATGAGGTGATGTGACTGTAGTGCATTTATCCTCCAGTCATCTCTGGTAAATGTCAAAAATCTGGAATTTCTGTCACAGCCTGACAAAAGCAGTAATGGCATGATTCAATGCATTTGGCCCATATGACATTAAATATTAGTATCGCCAACAAAACAAAATATTAGTAAGAAAATCCTACGCCTATCCTGTTAATATTTCACCAGTATTCTTTACTAGATTATAAAATGGCCTCCAGCACTCTTCTTTACCCCATTAGAGCGCTTATTTGGTCATTTGAAGGTGAGGGAGCCTCAACTTTCCCATGACAGTAAATAAAACATCCATGAAGTCACAGTAAATAATGTAAACACGCAGAGGGAAGATGGAACCTGTGCAGAGAGAGGAAATGGAGCGTTAAAAGTTGGCACATTTGTCAGGACTTCCCTTGGGCTAAAAAGGCTACTACCCCCCCCCCCCCAGCACAAAGTCTAATCTTAAAACTCTCATCAGAGCATCAGTTAAAGTGCTCTGCAACACCTTTTAAACACAGCTAAGAAATACACCTTGGCCACAGAATGTTAACAGTCGGTAACTTTTTTCCTCAAGGATTTTGGAGCATTTAAAATGTCTCCCGTTGCGTGTTTTGTACCCAAGTAAATAAACTCAACACACATCAAGTCATGCACAGTGTACTGTTTGGGATTTTATTAGTGAATGTCTATAGAAGATAAGAGTCTATAGAGTCTGTACCTTTATTTTCAGCTTGCATTTTATTGTAAAAAAAAAAAAAAAATTGCCATATGAATATCTGATTAATTAACCTACATTAATAATGTGTTTTCAATGTATTGTGTTTTATAGCAAAAAGTATAATATGTTTGCGTGCAGTTGAAAGATACATCAGTTATTGATATTTTTGAAAAAATATAAGGTGTTATTATAAATATTCCTTTTTTCCATTTTTTTTCCATATGTATGTAAATATAAGCAAAACACATGATTACAGCATTGCCATTGTTGTATACTCTTGAACAAAAATATCTCTTTAATCCTCTTTTAATTCAAATTTATCTTTTAGTATCTTACAAATGTATGTTTTTATATATTATCTTCAATGTACAGTATGTCAAAGTATTGGTTTTGCAATGGATTAGACCTGCCACCAACACAACTCTATTAATTTCAAAACTTTAAACTGGTTGTTTAATTAGACTTAAAAACAACTCATGAATGGGTCCTCTAGTGAGGCCAATGATTGAACTTTAGTCAAAGGAGAGACTGTCATTTGTTGAATTTTTAATTAGACCTATATTTGATGCAGCAGCCTAAAAAACCATAGCAGAACTATTTGTTTATTATCTGTGTAATCGCTGTTCACTGGCTACTAAAACCTGCAGTAAATATTTTACAGCAGACTTTGCTCCACTTGAAAAGTGAAGCTGTTGATCATGTACTTTGTCTTTTTATTTAACTCTGATCAACGAAAAAAGATCGGTTAATTGACAGAGAATTTGTAGCACAGTGGTGGTTAATGAGACAAAAAGCACAGAGGTTTTAAACTGCCTCATCCCCTTTTAAGAGGAGGAGGATGGAATATTTGGATTTGACCTAATAGTTTTTATGCAATACATTAAGTAAAACAACCACCTGGTCTTAAATAAAGAATCTTATACTGTAGATCCAAACTGCATTACCTCCGCTCGTGGAGACATAGCCCTGTGCTGACATTTGCTGATTGTAGGTGATAAAAATTTTTAGAACAGGTGCTGCTCTGTAAGCCCTAAGGCCTGGGGAAGTGCATGATTAGTGGCACTCCCCCAAGATGCGTTGCTCCTCTGTATTAAAACCAAACTCTGCCTTTTATTCCCTCCAGGGTTTATTAAGTGGGCCAGTTGCCATAGAGACGCTTTGGCAAGATATTGCCAGGATAAGCCATAATGGGTCTCCTGACGCAATTCACTCTGCTCCTGTGGAAGAACTTCACTCTCCGGAAGAGACAAAAGGTACACTTGTGCTCACCAAGCCCCTTTACAAATCAACCTATATCTGCTAGAAATTTGTCAGCAATGGAGGGAAAATGAGGATATGGTCCCTGGGTTGTCTTATCAAGGGCAACTAAGTTATTCGTGGGAGAGAAAAGGTAATAGGAGGGATTTACTACGAAAATTGTCTCCTATATAGTTAAGCCGCCTTTAACTCTCCCACAAGACAACAAGAACAATCTTGCTGTAGTGCCGACCAATTCAAGGTGTCACCTTCAATTTTTGGATATCTATCTCTTCTGCACGTTATGTCACGTTGCCTGTATTTTAGTTCCAACAAAACCTTTCTTTGGTCTAATGGAGGTGGATAGGGAGCGACGAATGTTAAATGCTTTGCTTGAAGGGCAAATACTCTTTGTGGGGCTTCTTACAAACTGTCAGAGCCTGTGCTCAGCAACGCAATCCAAAGATTCAATGTCACAGCAGTTTACAAAATGTTACCAGACAATTAAAGGTTATTCTTTTCACTTTTCACCCCTTGCATACCAACTGACACTTCAACTATTTAAAGTGCACTGAAATCTTTTATGGAGCTTTAATTTCAGCTGACATTTGAACTGCTTTCATCACTCACACTCCCACTGACAGTTTAGCTGCTTTCACTGCTTAAGCTTCAAATGTTAGCTGAACCACTTTAAGCGCAATTCAGCTGCCTACAGAGATTAACCTTGAAATTAAATTTTCTATGACTTCCAGCCATTACACTTCAAAAGCCGCTTCAAATCCTTTCATTGCTTCAGCATCATCTGTAAGTGCCTCGGCTTAAATTACAACTGACAAGTAACATTTCTGATGCAAACAGTTAACATTTTAGGACACTGTTACCTGCTTACAGTGCACCTGCCATTTTCAGCGTAAGCAAGTACACAACGGTTTTCTTTACAAAATTAGTCTCTTCTAGCTGATAGTAGGCATTGCAGAATAGGTGAACCTCATGACTGTGTACAATAAACTAAGGAGTAGATAAAGTTTTACGCAAATATAATACTTGCTGACTAAATGATTTACAGATAAATGTCCAAATTGTGCTTTTGTGTACCTAGTTTTTAAACACTGATATCGGCATTGCCTTTGTACAGATGCAAACCTGTTATTTAGAAGATTTTTTTCAAACAATATTTCGACCCCGCCGTCAATGCTTTGGTCTCAGTCCCTTTAGTTGGCCAGTTGCCTTTACCCCAGAAATTACATCCCCATTCTCGTCAAAGACACCAGCCTGCAGATGATCTGCCAGTGATATATGGTGGTTGTTATTGCGTCTGATGTCATCCACACAGGCCAAAAGGTCACATGCTGCAGGAAGATAACAGTTACGCCATGTGTCGCAACTGCATTTCAAGGGTCAGAAGAAGTTGTCAAGGGATCTGGTTAGCCTTATGAGTCATTATTTAGGCAGACACAGTATAACTGATACAAAGAGCTCCATTGTGCTCTTTGATGTTATACCCGTGCAGTGATGATAGAAGTCACATCCGCCCACTTGTTTTGTTACGGGTTCAAGCACAGCAGTGTGCCTGTTGCCAGAATAGAACAAAAGACATCTTCACTAGAAAAAATCAGCTTTCATCAAAGTTCATACTTTCTTGAAATAAGTCAAGGCAAAGTCATTTACAATTTTACAACTTTGTGTCTCGGAAATATTCCCCCTTGTTAATTTAATCATGCAGCAGATAGAACAGGGTAGTATCCTCTCGTATTGGGAAGAAATATGCGCCTACTTTTCCCCCTAAAATGTGTAGGGGAAGCGTGGAAGTTTTGTGGATAGAATGCAGAATATTTGGCCAATGTCAACATGAAATATTGTTATTAGACAAACCAGTGGGAGTTAGCAAGGACAATGGTGATTCTGGAGGGCTTGTGGAGGTTAATGACCAATTATATGAATGCCTCACCAAGCATTTTAAGATTTTATAACAGGCATGAAACTGATTTTATGGTCCAGTATTTCACATAATTTCATAGGAGGAGATTATCTATTCACAAAGACGCTGGTGTCTGATGGCAAATGCCTAGGGAGCCAGACATTGAGAAAGTCCCCGTGATCTCTGTGTTCCCTCTCCATGCCTTTTCTTTAGAATGCATTATGATAATTCACCCTCTCAGTAGAACTACATCTTCTGTGACTCACAGACTGGAAGGAATTAAAGGACTGACTGAGAAATTATATTGGGTTTTTTTTTTTTTTAATAAATGCAAAGTGATTTTCCTGCACTTTTCTTATCTGTAATTCACTGCAAAAAAAAAAAATCTACAACTGAAGAGTCACAATATGCCCATATAGCCAACTGACCTAAATAAAGTGTGTTTGACCCCCTTCCTCATCCCTATTCTACTGCAGAAACCTTAATTTAATTTACAAGGTTTCCATGGTTCTATAGCATTACAAACAATAAACAGTACATTATTGTTTTTTCCTCACTCCCCTGCCAGCCCTCTAGTTTAATTATGAAGACAAGAGGCCCAATATAGGTCTTGTCTTATTGTTAGTGCTAATGTGCATCATCAAATACAATGTCTGTAGATGTTACGGAAGCAGGAGCAGGGGATTGGCTGACTGGAGGTCATCAGCTGATTCCTCTAAGCAGGTCACTCCACCAGAGATGTTAAGAGGGATGAGTATCCAGGCAGGTCAGCTGAGGTTCGCGGAGATGGCTCGTTGGGCGAGCGCAGGGCTGGGGGGAGGGGTTGTCGGACAATGGTGTGCAGAGGGACACATAAAAGCCTAGATGGCAGAGGGTGTGAGGTGAAGAGTCAAGGAAGAACGAGCTGCAGCATTGTAATACCTTACTGGAAAGCATCCGCTGTTGGATCTCATTTCCTACTATAAAACATCTCACCACAGGGTTGAATTTCCTTTATGAAGCAAAATCTACTATTGCACCAATGTCACTTGTCCTTCAGCTTTTAGACATTCATGTTATCTTGACTTATGTGTAAAGAAACTGCATTGCTTTGACCTATCCACAGTGAAAGCAGTGGTAAAAATAAGCATATGGGTGTATTTGGTAAAGATCAAAGATTGAACCTGTAATAACCCAAGGTGTTTTTGTTGCATTTATCGTCCTTGTTTAATTTATTCTCACTCCTTATTTTTAAGCATAGAGATTTGAATATATTCAGAAATAAATGAAAATTGTAGTAATCATTACATACAAATATTAGCACCATTCTCTAATATTTGGTTGCAGACCCTTCTGCAACAATGGCAGCCTCTGAACATTTCCTGTGGCCATCTAGAAGTTTCGTTCAGCTGTCTGCCGGTTGTATCTGCCACTCTTCTATTGTTGTTTGGTCAAGCTCTTCTAAGTTGCGGGAGTCCCTTTTACAATGGCAAATTTCAGCTCTCTCCAAAGGTTTGCAATGGGATTTAGGTCAGTACTCATTGCCAGCAGGTTTAAAACAGCCCAATTTTTTCCTTTTCAACCGTTCTATTGCGCTGCTGGATGTGTGCTTTGGATCATTGTCCTGCTGAAAGACCCAAGAGCTTTGCCTCAAACCTAGTTTTCTTACGCTGGGAAACACATTTCTCTAAAATGCTTTGTTAATCTTCTGATTCCATCCTTCCTTTGAAACGTTCAGTGCCTCCAGTACCAGAGGCAGCCTCACAGCCTCACAGCCTGTTAGAGCCTCTACCAGGTTTTACTATAGGTAGGGTGTTCTTTTTTGTCTGGGCTTTATTTCGTCGCCTATAAACTTGATTCACTTCATTCCCAAAGAGCTCTACTTTGGCTCATCTGTCCATAGAACATTTTTCCAAAAGCCTGTGGCTCATCTAATATTAGTCATGTCTTTTTGTGCCTTTCTTTCACTAGTGGTTTCCTCCTTGGCCTTTGCCCATGGAGGCCTACTTGGTTCAGTGTGTGGTGTAATGATACAGGCTGAAACCATCACTCCAGATTGCTCCAGGTCACCATGAAGCTCTTTAGATGTCCTATGTTGTGTTTTTTCTACAACCTACAACCTACTACATACTCACACCTCAATCTCTAAGTCCTTGGCACTCTGTTTCTAGAATATCCCTCAAGACTAACAAGAGGAAAAAGATGAGAAACTGTCTAGTAAACAAATAACGTCTTGAGGCCATCAATTTGTGCTTTGTAGGTTTTTTCTCTTCACCCACTCCTTTGGTTGAAATAAAATTCTGCAATGTCACCTGGGCATCCCGCTACCTGGTACCAGGTATTGAAGTGGTTGTATTACAGCTAGAAAGTGGTTTGTACTCTTCATCAAGGAGAGGACTGAGGGTGGGAAGGAGATGATAAGGAGAGTGTGATAGCTTCAGCTGGGGGAGTCATGAGCAGAGGTTGCTCTCGCAATCATGTAAGTGCTCCGAGTGCGCAAGACTAAGAGCAAAAGATATGGACTATGGCATGTGCAGCTACACTGTAAATAGACTCATATGGAACACGTGAGGTCATACATGTTACATGTGGTCACAGATTAGGGCGTTTTAGTCAGTCATTAATGGCATAAATTACCTGCCAATCGCTGACTCCAGGGTAGTAATATGAAAGTACTGCATTGTTAGAATTATATACATTTTTGAAAATTTTAAACCTGTTTCTTTAAAACCGACAGAAAGTGACCCTCTTTTTCAGTCCAATAAACAGTCCACACCTCTTCACAGCCCCCCCCCCCAACACCTTTGATGAGATTTCCTTTATTTTGGTAGTAATGCCCAAAGTTGCAATGCAAATGATATGAACCATAATACGTCCCAAAGATTTATATCACAAACAAATTCTGAGAATAAGGTGACTATCATTTGTGCAGGTGCGGCTGATCATTGAAGTTATATGGCCTCTGTTTCTCTTCTTCATTCTGGTGTGGGTGCGGTCCACCAATAAGCCAGTTTACCAAGGCCAGTGTAAGTAAAACCCTGCTGCAATGTTTAACTCTATTTCACGAGTCATTTAAACCTGTAGAGCAACTAGGTTTTAAAGGTTTTAGTGTTCTATAGCAACTCATAACTCAAAGCTCATGTTTATCAAAAATGTTTAGGACCATATTATGATCTAGAAAGAACATGTAAAAATACTAACCTCTGTTGCACTGCATCCATTATTCCAAAAAAAAAAAAAAGAGTTAGCCATGTAGCTGGGCAGATGAGTAAGTATTCCTTCTATTCCTTCAGGTCACTACCCAAATAAAGCCATGCCATCGGCTGGTGTCCTGCCCTGGATTCAAGGTATGATCTGTAACATTAACAATCCCTGTTTGAACTACCCAACGCCAGGAGAGACACCAGGCCAAGTCAACAACTTCAACAGCTCCATGTATGTACTGGGATGTCTCCTTTTCTGTCTTTTAAGACAGTGCACAGTAGGATGAAACACAATATGCTGATTATGATTTCAGATTATATCTAAGACATGACATTCTCAGACAGTTCGTGATCTTTTTGTCTCTCTTTTATACCAGAATTGCTGGAATGCTGATAGAGCTGCAAACCCTCCTGGTGAACAGATCTCTTCTCAGCAAGGCCCAGTTTCTGGCAGATGACATTGACCAGTGGGCTTTAGTTCTGTCACAGTCCAACCCCGGTAATGGTAAGAAAACCCCAATATCAAGTTCTTGACAAACTGCCCTTAAAAGAAGGGAACTGTTGAAAGGACCTTATTTTAAGGTTAGCAAAATACCACAGAAGTCTGTTGAGAGCAGCACTGTCAAAATGTAGATTCTCCTTTCTTGATATTGAAGTTTAATTACTACTGAGTAATTGTTGAAAAATAATTGTTATCGGAAATACTCAGCCTCAGCAACAATCACTCTGTTATGTCTTTGTTAAGTACTCCCCATCAAGGAAAGTATCCCCTTCATGCGGATGACAAGTTGGAGGATTTGTTATTCCCCTTTATCCCTCAAAAACAATGGCGTGTGATTATTTATGATGCAATTTGCCATGCAGACTGACAGATCGTTTGTCTTGATAAGTTGCTGCTTTGCATTAGACTCATTTAGCCTGATGATATTCAGATTTTCATACAGCACCTAATTTGCAAAAAGGCAAAAGCGGGGTGGAGGGGTGGGGGCTGCTGTTTAACAAACGGCTCGCGGACCATTTGCATCTTGGGGTCGCCGGCTTGTAATATACAAGATTAAATCCATCAAAGATCTAAGCCTGGGCATAATTAATGGGATTTGCTATCTGAGGCGAGAGCACAAAAGGTCATTAACAAGAATTGGGGATGGAGTACCATCAAAAGACTGGGATTGCAAAGGTGATTTTGTTGTCCTTCTTCTTTTTTTTTCCTTTTTTTTTTTAACCAGGGATTGATTAAAATAGTCAGGTGCTCACTTCAGTCAGAAAGGCAACAGTGTTCAGGAAGAGCCAAGACCATGTTCTACCTCACCCCAAAGTCCAAAGTTAACGCCGTCTGTCCCTCCTGATGCCCCTGCAGTCATGAGGGGGCATATTTTGTGTTTAGTAGGAAATCGGGGGTTTTGTATAGAGCATAAGCAGTGAATCAAACAGCATAATTAATTCCAGACAGGATTGAATGATTGTTATTTTAAACAAACTTTTATCTTAATTGAACCTTGAATAACCCAGTATATGGCACTTCCTCCCCTCATCCCGATCATTGACTGACTTATGTGTGTGCGAAAGGGTTAACCTAATTAAATAACCTAACTGCTTCGTCATCTTGACAGCACATCCTGGAGTTCCGGAGAGAAGAAAACACATGTTGAATAGATACGGTCTGTGAATGTATTGCAGAGAGATCCCTGCTATGATAAGACAATGAGGGCGTAACAGCGAAGAGTCGGTCGGTTTCGAAGCCGTCTTTTTAAAATCCTGACTATCTGCGGGTTAACAGTCTGGTACATGTAAACTGAATTATTCAATAGCTGCAGTCATCTAGAAAAGCACATTCTAAACTCCAATACTTTTGACATATGCCATTGATGATTCTGCATTCTTGATTTTCCATTTGTTCAATAAAATGCACACATGAAGCATGAAGGATTTTCTTTTCATTTAAGTTTTTTTTTTAAGATTCAGCCATCACTTCCATCAGGTAGGATAACATTGTGCTCAACAGCTACACTGGAGTGACTGAAGACAGAAACTTTGGCTTTGACCTTCTCCCTTTGACAGCGAAATAAAACCTGTAGTACCAGTATTGTTGTGCGGAAATCAAATGCAGGAGGATAGACAAAGAATGGAGGTAGAGACGGAAAGGCTGTAGGGATGGCTACAAAATATCTACAGTGCAGAAGAGGATGAATTTCCAAAACTATGAGAATAAAACTCAGGCTAAAAACAAATCAGTTAATTTCCCTTTATGTTCTAAATATCTGACCGGCTGTCAGCATCACATGTCAGCATCAAGTAAACTGCTGCTTAAATGTGTTTTTTTTTTTTTTCTGTACCAGTTGCAGTTCTGCAAAAGTAATGACTCTCCCTCTTTATGTTTAAGCCCAACCAGTCACCCTGAGGAGTATTCTAAGAGACAACGAAACTTTCTCCACACATCTGATAGAGAATTTGACAGTTCCACCAGCAGTCGCTCAAAGCCTCATATATGCAAAGATATACGTCAATCCAGTGAGTATCAATTCGCAACTCTTCTACCATGGTGAATACAGCGAAAAACCAGTCTCCACTGAGAATCCCAACCCCTTTTAAACAAGATTTTTCACCTCCTTTTGTAAATGTAGGAATTGAAATGTTACCACAATGATCTAAAGACCAAATGTGCTGAGAGTATTGTGCTTGAACATTTCAGGACAAAATGTCTTAGCCAAGAACTGCCTCTGGGAGTCTTCATCTTGACAGTCATAATCAAAGCCAATTGCAGTATTTACTTGACTAAAAAGTCATTTGAAGCTGCCTGTAGGTCATTTGGAATGAAATGAACTTGCAGCAGCAATAAGAGTAACAAGTGTCTTGTCTCTAAATATTTCCCAATTGATACCCCTGGTACGTACCAAGTAATATCGGAGGAGCTGCAAGAAGGTAATTATGTTTTACTGACATTGGCAAGGATGCTTAAATACAATGTGCACTGATTAAAAGATCCCTATTGGATATGAAGCAGTGGGATCTGGGGCAAATTGCCTTATGTGCCCAGAAAGCACAAGTTCCCAGTACAGTTCACAAGCTATTATCTGTTCTTTGCCCATGTGCCCCATCTTACTCGGTACACAATGGTGTTTGCATGGATGTAGAGTATGATGGTATGCATTAAAGGGTGATTCAAGGGTGATTCAAGGGTTAATCAAGATGAAAGATGCTTTATATCAGATCTACAAATGTGATTATATGGTGTGGTCAGATGCAAAGTTTTCTTGTTTTTCAACTTCTACCAAAGCTGGTGTTTATTAGCAGACGAGGAGAAGCAGGCCAGGAGGAGAAGCGAGGATCAAGGCGAGGACACTGGATCAATTCGAAAAGGCAGCCAGAGCAAAAGCAAAGCAAAAAAGGCTGCTTGCTCTCTCTCTCTCCTCCCGGCAAAGTACTAACAAGTACTCCTGCAAAGCAAAGATGTGGATGAAACTAAGGAGCACTTTGTGGCTTTTTAGCAGGCCCCAAACAAACAAAAAAAACTGGTGAAGGAAAGAAGGAAGGAAGAATGCAGGAAACCATCTGTCAGGTGTTTTAATTTTAAAGTGAAATTATATATGTATTGTATTCTAGTTTTCTAAACTTCAATTTGGACTTTTTTTGGTGATTATATGTATATGGCAGCTGCTTTGCTGCTTGCTCGTTAATATAAAAAAAGTTTGGTTGAGAGTTGGTGTTCGCAGTCTCTCTCTCTCTCTCTTCGGTCCGGATGTGGTGACAGCAAATGACCAGATTGTATAAACTCACAACAACAAGCCGGCCTGTAACCTTAACTCTCCATACTCTACTCGGCAATTTGAATTTAACATGTATGAGTAATGTACTGAGTCAAAGAGTAGCATAGTGCGAAAATCACAATGTACTGAGGGTCAACTAACAATTTCGGCCCTCCAGCTGGTTAACTGTGGCTGCTGATATTTTAGTGCTTTCAGTGACAGAGAAATTAATTTTGTTTCAAACAACCTTATACACCTTTAAACTCACTGTTTGCTGATTGGATTTGTTTTCTAAACTACCGAGGAGGCGCCTTTGTCTTTGCATAGGGTTGTTGGCTCAAAAGTAGCTCTGAACTGCTGAGCAAACCCTTTAAAACGATGTTATGCTCATATACAAAACTGCAACCACACATAGGTATTGTAGGAAACCTAATAGCGACTGAATTATGCATTTTATTAACATAATCAGGATATGTGGTTATATATGAATATGTTTGAACTTTTTTATGGTTATGTCTGGTCACTCTCACCATGTTAAGGTTAGGGAAAGTTCGCGGCCTGGTCTAATAATGAAAAAAAGTTAACAGTGACCTTGGACACGTTTAATTTCATTGAACAAAAACCGAGATCCTTCCCTAACCAAAATACTTTTGTTGCCCAAACCTAACCACAGAAAACTGTGGAGTCGATCCCAGTGGGAATTTTGTACTTTGTACAGCCGCCATTCACCGGAACCTCAGCCTGGTGACATCGCTCTCATTAAAAAAATGTAGCATTTCATTCATTATTTCAAAAAATAAACAAAAAAAAAACAAATCCAGGCAGTGATTACGTTGTCTACACGTATAGGCTGTTGCAGTTGAGTTGTGTATATATTGTAGTATCTAGGAGTTATCTCTGTTTTAAGCAACAAAGATATCTTTCTACCTAGTCCACCTATTGTCACTGAAGTCGATGTTGAGGTCTGAAATGATTCAATTTGATAATGTGAACTTTTTTGCCAAAAGCTAATATAAGCAATAAAAAAAAGGAAATGAAATGCCAAGATGGTAAGTGGTTTTTGTTTTCCATAATTTCCTGTTGAGCCTTCTTCTTTTTGGAATTTACACCCCAAAATTGAGAGACAAATAAGAACAAATAAACATAGCTGCGAGTTAATTTTCAGCATAGATATTCTATCAATTACATACTGTAAGGGGAAAGACACAGAGCTTAATGCAGTTTAAAAATATTGCGGGCAAATGGTCTGTTCTAAGTATAATTCTCGCATGACTTGCAGTAAATTGAATGCAAAGACAATGATTTTCTGTGCCAGCCAATTGAGTAACCAATTTAAAAGTTAAATGTTATGCTGTCTGGGTCCGTAACTTAAAGAGATGAAGAAATATCTTTATAGTTAAAACTTGATAATGCATCCCATTCACTGCCAAATCTACCACCAAGACCTCAACACTTGCAATGTTTTATTAATGCCCACCTCTCAAGTTTTAGGCGAGAAATCATTTTTTGTCCCATAGGGTCTGGCTTTTTTTAAAGTGTGCACCTATGTGTCTTCCAGTGATTTTACTAGAATGCAATTATTTATTAGAACCAACGTTTTCTTGAATTCTTCCCTTTGGCACGATGAAAGCCTGTTTTTATTTAAGTTTAAATATATGGGACAGCATATTCAATAAATAAGTGATAAGGCAGGAAGTTCGTAGGAGAGAGCATTTGAACAATTTAAGCCCAAAGGCATTTTGAGACACAGAAAAAGAAAAGAAAGCCCAGGCAAGATATGGTGGAAAAACTCTTTAGTGCCTCAAGCAAATGGATTGAAAAGAATATAAGGCTCCACACTTAAAGCTTGACATTGCTAAATGATGTTGATAGCAACAACAACATAAAGAAAAGGACAAGGGAAGAAGTCATGGTTTATCACTGAGTCGGTGAGTGGCAGAGGATGATTTAGACATTAGTTCCACAACTTTGTGTTTGGGTTTCCTGAAAATCATTTCTGAGCACAGTGGTAAAGTCGGTGAACAAATAGCTTTTGAAAACACGTGGCACCCACCAAGGTTCGTTCACTTGTCAGCGTGTCTTTTTATTGTATCTTTGATAGGGTAATCTCCTGTGTCGCTCATTAGCTCAACAAATCTTAACTTTTTGTAGCATTCAAATTATGTATGTTTATATCATTGTGGTAGAATAGTATTTTTCTAATCAGCTTACCTGTTATCAAAGGAAACACAATCACCGGAGCCTTCAGTAACAAAGCGCAGGAGAAATCGAGTTGAAGAAAAATGAGAAATCTGTTCTGTGCCATGGTTCACTTTAGCTACCTTCTAATGTGATAGAGTGGCATCGCTGAAATTGCCCCTTCCATTGATCTCTTACATGTGATTTTCAGCGGCTGTCCTGTGGATTGCCTGAAGAGATTTCCTGTGCTTTTCTCGCTAAGTCTCCTCTTGATGTGTGCTCTGCGCACAGGCGATCCCTAAATGAATGTACTTGAGACTCAATCAGTAACCAGACTATTGTCCAAACTGCTTGAATTGGCTTCTAGTTGTGAAAAGAGTTTTTTTTTTTTTTTTTGTAAATAATACCGCAGCGCTACTCTTTTTTTCTGATCTCCTCACTTCCAGTCTTGCCAGACCTTTTTCTTCCATACATTTCAAAGCTTTGTAATTGTATATGCTGACAGATAATACAGATGCTCCCAATTCAAGCCAATACTTGACAACTTGATGCATCAAAATGACAGTGGCTGAAAGGGCATGCCATTTAGTTCTTCTAATTGGACTCATACTGTGTACGTTCAGAATGTCACCGTAGCACACGGTAACACTTTTATTAACCAATGCCAGGGGAGATGGTGTTATGATACACTTTGCAGGCTGACATACATCATAAAATTTCATAAAATCTTTGATTATATCTTTTGTAAACCAACTGTTCAAACCCTCCTTTAGCTGCCGTCACCTTTGGGTCTAAATGCTTCAGACGCTGCGAAACTGTTGAGGAAAACCACACAAAATGCATTACCAGTGATTCAGGAGGTTAGTGTTACTACTGTATCACGTACATTGGCAAGAATCCATATTAATATTCAATGCTCGTATGGCTATTTTGTTTTAATTTTTTTATTCAAAATGCTGGACTTTTACTCTCTTGTATCCAGATGGCCAGGTTGCAAAACTCCATGATCTTTAAGGCTGCTAGTTCATTGGATTTCCAAGAGGACATGATTGGCAGTATCAATATGCTACTGTGTGGAAAGCAGCCTGACTTCAATTCCACCAATATGACCCTCAGTTTACGCTCACCTAGACAGATGGCTAACAACAAGTCAATCTCCATTACGGGCAACAGTTCCGGTAAGTGCTGCAGTAAGCTCGTTTCTCAAGCAAAACTGTCACACGCTTCTTGAGTGCTTTAAGCATTTCATTTGCTTTTTTAGCTTTACAGTATTTGGACAAAATGTGTTATATTTGTGTCAGATTTTGTCCTTTTTTTTTAGGGCGGGGGTAAATTCGGAGCTGGGGGCATCATACTTCATAACCGTGTTGCATTTGTAGAAAAGGCGAATGATTGGAAATGATGACATGATGACATGATTCATGACTAACAAATGATGTTTTTCTCCTCTATAAAGCAGTGTCATGAATTATGGTGTTTTGACAACTTTATAGAGAAAACAGCGGAGCTACTTTAGTCTTAATAGAGAAACATACAAATATCATTTCAGCAAGGCCAATTTGGTCCAGCATGGCTAAGCAGGCACTTTTATGGGTGGGGGTGTTATTAACGGATAAAGACATAAAAACATAAAGAAAGTAATTACATTAGAACAATAAATGATCGGTAAATGTGCTATTGCATGGACAATTTCATGGCAAATTCAATAGTATTCTGTTCTAAAATTGTACATGCAGAAGACAAGGATGCACACTCGGGAACAGGCACTTGTTGCTCGGTTGGCACAATGCACCACAGTTGGAAACTGAGTTTGATTGGGAATACATTATCAATGGCTGTGTCAGGGGCTGGCATCAATCGCAGCATATCGAATCGGCTTTTCTCATTCCATTTAAAAGCGGTGCACTCCCCGCCCTAACACAATGATGTTTCTTTAATGGAGAGGAAAGTTAACAGCAAATGGGAGTGGTGCAGAATCACAAGGCACAAATATATGGCTTCCTAAATATGAACATATGGCAACCCAAACTTCCCACAGAGAACAGCTGGTTTCACTAAAACACTTTTTGGAGTTCTAGAGCGTTTTTTTATGCTGTTTAAAAAGGAATGCAATCATGCCAGCCATATTGTCAACATTTGTACTCAGATCCTCTATTGCCATATTGATTTTGCTGAACCTGGCTTAGTTTGGTTAAAATGAGCAGCTGGTGTTCACAGAGGAACAGCCAAGTTCAAGCTGCTATGAGGTATGACATCTGTTTAAAAAGAAAGTTACTATCCCTGCTCTAAGCGTAGTTCAGGAACGCACACTTAACTTTTGGTTCTCTGGACACTACACCCTGCACAGTTCAGTTAGTCAGATTTTTGCATGTGGGCAGTATTTCCATCACGTAGTATGTGTTAAGCAATAGTGGTTATTTATTTTGATTCCTAGAGATTCTGGTAACAAACAAAGAAAAAGGAAAAAAATGTCTAGGTACTATAGTAGAACATAGAAAAAAATACAGAGACATGATATAGTGAGGATTTTTGGGGAAGGGGCAGTACTGATCCGGTTCTCCTTTAAAATGTCCTTGAGAGATCTAAATTACTTGGTCAAATGCATCCCCACAATGTCATCATCTCTTAAACTCCTCATAATACAATACATAAACATGATAACAGGGTGCTGAGTAGTCTGCACAGCTGTTGCCAACCAGAGGTGGTTGCTGTGCAGTAGCCTGGTGCTAGTTATCAAAGATTTGTTACAGGTAGCCACATTGGAGGAAACTCTGGTATATTCACTGTGCTTTTTAAAATCTGGACTACACCTTCACATTCAGTGTGGCTGTAGGTGCATCAGTGTTCTTATGGCTGCAAGAATTTAATTTATTAAAGGGGAGAGACTCTACAAAAATTTGTGCATGACAGAGTCAAGTACTCATCCGAAACACCCTTTGATCTAACCCAGTGCATATTCTGCTCTCCTGGCATTAATGCATTAATGTGTTTTCGATGCATAAGGTTATCTAAGTAGTTATGGACTTTATATCAAAGAAAAACTGGCACTCTGTACATTCAAAAAAAGATGCTTGTAATTTATGTGACTCAGCTCTGCAGCCGCTGAGTAGTTTACCATGCTACCGGGGATCGAGGTACAGCCCGTGTCTGCATGCATGAGAACCACTTCTTCCCCCGAAAATGAGAAAAGATGACCCTGCTACACTCTGAAGTGTACTAGCTCACACTGTGAGATGTGTGCTTTAATCAGAAAGAAATGCTATGTATCCATAAACAACATATGTGGCGCACTGTTACCGGGGCTAGTCAAGGCCTGAGGCAATATTGAGCTAGCAAGGCATTGCCAAACCACTGTATGATGCTTCACAAACGATTAAAGGTAATGTTTTCTTGGCCCAGAATGAAGTGATATGGAAGTGCTCTTCTTGACCCAGGTGCTGTCTGGCCAACACTTCCGAGTTGCCATGTAGGTCAGGTGTGTGCAATCTGTGACATGCACTTGAAAAGTAATTATGACTAGACATGCACCATGTTACGTTGCTCTGGATTTTCCACATCTTGCCGATGCATTTTGAAGTCAGTCCACGGGCTGAAATTGTTTAGATGACCACTTCTAAATGGACTGGCAGCGGTCTGGAATTTCTCCAGATGGCAGAATTCACTCCAGAATGAAGGGAGGGCAAAGGGTTTGCACAAATTTAAGATACCGTCAGCAATGTGCTATTGGATTCAAGTCATTCAAGCACCTTAAGACTGGGATACATCTTTTCATTCAGTATTCAGTTATACAAGCTTGAAATTATAGTGTCATCTATAAATGTCACCCCCCTCACACCTTTTGCCCTCATGCAGCCCCATATCAGTGCCCTCCAACTTCAATGTTTAACAGTAGGCACATTACAGTCACTGTAGTTGTTCTGTTTAGGTTCACAAAAAATGAATAAATAAATAAAAAATGCTGCAACCGATCTGACGAAAGAAAGTGCTGCCAAGTCCTCTTTTCATGTTTTTTTTTTTTTTCCCAAAGTTAACTCTTGGAGTTTTGTGCCATTTTGTCAGCAGTGGTTTTCCTCTTGAATGCGCTGTGTGATCAGTCACATCAGTTTTGGCAAATTGTGCATGGTGTCACGTGGTGTTTTTTAAAGGACATGTTCACTGTGCCTTCTGTTATTTGTAGTATGGCTCTTTTTCTACCACTTCTGCAATTGTGTTTTGGCTCATATTCAGTGGTCTGATGTTCTTATGCCCTCTCCCACCTTTGTGACGTCCCAGAATCTGGTTTATTACTAGTTCAAGTAATTTATGACAATCATGTGAACCCCGTCGCATTAGACGCAACGCAGGGCAAAACTGAGGAAGCTGTGGTGTTCACAGGTTGTATTAAAAACTTGTTAATGCAAACAGTCATAATTGTAAATCTATATAGTTATTGATTTTAAGAAAGTATTGTTATACAAGTTGATACTGTACTAATACATAGATATACATTGTAGATACTTGGGAATTATTCGTTTTTTTTCAAAAACCCCACATGGACACAAACTATTACTTCTAGTGCTGTGCAAAATAAACAAAGAAACAAACAAAGAAACAAACAAAGAAAAAACCTTTAAAAGAAAAAAATAAATAAAAGTAGCAAAAACACTTATAGGTGGTGGTGAGGGAAGCTTTGAAAAATGTTTTTTCCATACAGTCCTTGACAATTAATTCTTCAGTGTAACTTCATGCAGCCTCATGCTCATTAGAGACCATGCATTCCTGTTTCATTAAATGCCAGTTCTTCAGAGAAAACTGCACAAAATTAGATTTTAATAAGATGCCTCTATTCCTAGGGAATAAAGTTATATTGTAAAGTGGAATTGCATGCTAGTGCCACTGCAAATTAGCAAAAACATTTTATTATCCATACAAAATAAGCACTAACATCTCTGTTAGCATGCTAATAGCTGTTCTGGATTTGCTGTGGCATTTCATTGTGTTGGTCTATGTACAGTTAAATGAATCTGGATTATGCAGTGTGTCTGCATAATGGCCAATTACAACTTCTTTGTAAGTGTAAAAGTACACTCAAAGGAATAGTAAAATAGCTACAATAAAGGCCAACGCCGAGTACAGTAATGTTCCTTTCCTAATTAATCGTTGACAGCAAAGAAAATCTTCTGCTTGTGACTGTTCTTCCGTGACAGTAAACAGTAATTTTAAGTTGATACCATTTTCAAAATTTTCCAGTTGTTTCCTCGGCAAACAGAAATGGCCATTAAAGCAAAAAACAAATAAAGCACAATAGCCTTTTATTTTTATGGTCATCTGGAAGGACTTCTTTTCATTTTCAAAGGGAAATTTTAGCTGCAGTCACAGTGTAGTGTTCACACGCGGATATTCTATGCCAACAACAAACTTCTTAAATTAATGTATCTTCTGCTGATCTGTCAAAATAACCTTGTCCCTTTCATTGTCCTATTTTTACTGGTGTGGTTTTCTTCGACATTGCTCATAACATTTCCTAATTATCTCAAGACTCGTACTGCCATTCTCCGAGGATGTGCCCATGGGTGCCTCTTTGAATAATTAGTAATGGGTACCCTTTATTTCTAGTTTTAAGCACATCCCTTTAATATATACTGGAGCTGTTGAATCCATAATCTATTGTGGCAGTTGCTGGGAGTGAGAGAGGCCGTTCTTATATTACTGAATGTCAAAGCTGCTTCTGTCTGTCTATGAGGGTGACTTCAGTGACATTTATTCGAGCTTATTTGACTTTCTGTTAGAATGCTGCAAGGCAGCACTTGATTTGTCCTGCTTGTAAGAAATAAGTGCTTCCTGATACATGGGGTATTTCCCTTTAAACTGGCATATTCAGCGTACATGTGTGCTGAATGTGTGTTTTTCTTTCTTGCGTGTCCGGCTCTTATTGTATAGCGCATGAAATGCCTGAAATATGAGTAATGCAAGCTCAGAGTAATATCCTTTCCTCTGTGTGTGTGCACACATGCATGTCTGCACGTGCGATTGCATGTGTGAGACAGTGTGTAGCACCAGCATTTGTACTGTGTCAATGGTACCGTCTCACTGTAGTGCTGAATTCAGCCCATCTCCAGGGTGCAGCTCAAATTGATTAAATTTGCCAGGTAAGTTGAGGGGCTGACTTGAGGCTCCAAGCAATTATTTGACTGTGTCTAAACCTGGTGTAGAGAACAGATTCTCTTGTTCTTTCATGCCGGCGTTTTGTAATAAAGCAAAGATCTGTTGTCAAAAAGAACTACGCTTCTCACAGTTGTAGAGAATGTGTAACCTCTATAATCTGATTCCCCTTTAATACACAAAATATCAAAAACTGATTTATCTTTCCAGTGAATAAAGATAGCAAATACATTGCTACATTGGGTAGTACAATTCTTTATTTTTATATATCTGTTGCATGTTTGTCAAGGTCCATGTGCACTGGTGCCTGTTCTCATAATAACTAATATAATCAGCACATATTTATGAAATAAGGAAGCATTCTGTACATACAGAGGGCTTCAAATAAAAACACATATGTGTGTTGCAGACACACAGTGAACTATATATGGAGAGCTGAATAGAACTAAGATCATTTTGAATTAGTGCAGATCATAGGGAAACCGCTCTATCGCTAAAGGTCTCCTCATAGCACATGGTCTCCTCATTGGTTATTTTGCTTTACTGGGTAATAATACAGTGGCTGAAGTGCTGCATTTATTCCCCAAACTCAGGTTTAGAGTTGTTTTGTGGCAGTTAACTTTATTTCTCCTTATTAGTAGACTGGCTGCAACAGGTTACAACAGGTATTATACTATTAAACATAGCCTCAGTTCTTTGTGGCACGGATTCCACATGATATTGGAAATTTTTCTTTTAGATTCTGCACAATGTTGACATGACTGCATTAAATACTTTCTGCAGATTTGTCAGCTGCACATTTATGCTGCCGATCTCTTGTTCTACCACATCCCAGAGATGTTCAGCTGGGTTCAGATCTGGTGACTGGGGAGGCCACTGAAGTAAACTGAGCTCATTGTCATGTTCATGAAACCGGTTTGAGACGACAATCGCTCTGTGACATGGAGCGTTATCCTGATGGAAGTAGCCAAATCGTGGTCACTGAGGGCTGCACACGGTCGGCGACAATACTCAGACAGGCTGTGGTATTCAGGGTTTGCCAAGAGAACATTCCCCACATCGTTACTCCACCAGCAGCCTGGACTACTGACACAAGGCGGGTTGGATCCATGGATTCAAGCTTTTGATCTGCAGCCTCAGCGGAAATCCGAATCCATCAGACCAGACTACGACAGTCCTCAACTGTCCGGTGTTGTGAGCCTGTGTCCACTGCAGCCTCAGGGTTCAGTTCTTGGCTGACAGGAATTGAACCCAACATGTTCCTCTGCTGTTGTAGCCCATCCGCTTCAAAGTTTGACGTGTGCATTCTGAGAAGCTTTTCTGCTCACCGGGGTTGTAAATAGAGGTTATCTGGGTTACCGTAGCCTTTGTGTCAGTTCCAAACCAGTCCAGACATTCTCCCCTGACCTCTCTCCAGCATCATCACTACTACTCACAACTATCATCTGTCAACAATTTCCCACCATATAAAAAAATTTTAAACAGCCTCTTTGAATACTTTAAATCCTGCACTGGTTTTTGAACGTACATGCACAAGAATACACAACGATACAAAAACTTTGAAGTGCACGTGCTTTACAGGAAATAGAAATTTTCCTTTTCATACAGTTTTAAAGGCTTGAATAAATGAAAGCATCCAATATTACATTGAAAAAAGCAAAAACTAAAGAGAAACTAAAAAACAAATTGACAGACTTTGGTGTGTCAGAAATATATGTTTCCTCCTTAGCCCTTTAATCATTTTATAATCTCCCTGGTACATCCTGGCACCAGTGTACTTTGCCCTTTAATGTTCTGTGTCTCACAGTTGCTCAAATCAGTCAATATTATTATCTTAATCCATCTGAAATCCAAGGTAAAATGTTTTTTTATTTATATGCATAATATAAAAATCTCTAATAAAGAAGTAAAAGTCTACTTTTTCTTAAATACCAAACATTTTACAATTCAGGGTCTCTGTATTCCAGATGACCACTAGCAGTCTACAGACAGATATTTAGCTGTGTGTCACACACCTTTCCTGTCTGTCAAGTGAGTGTTATGATTGCAGGAAGTCACATCTGTGCTGTCTGTGCTGGGAACAGCTGGCCAGACTCATGCTAAGGGTTGGCCATTACCCCTGCACACACAGATCTCCCTGGAGCACCTGGGGAAGATGGCCAGCAGGCAGAAAGGCTAACACTTAATTGCACTGAAAATGTCTGCTAAAATCTCCCTGATGGGTAAAATGGTTGGCCTGGTGAGATAAGGAGAGGAAGATTGAGGCGATGTTGCGGTCTTGGCAAGGAAAAATGAAAAAGGACTTGAAAAGGCACTGATGTAATGACAGGTGTCTCGACAAAAGGGCCGTATTGACAGGCAGATGACACAGTGAATTAATCAATTGTCCAAGGTACCACACTACAGGAATCACATATTTATAATTAGAACAAAGCAGGCACGAGCCAAGCACAAGTATTCCACCTACTGCAGGGTCCATTCCTTGCAGTGCAGATCACCCTGTAACCTGGCACTATTCACGTTGGCAGATACAGTAAATTAAAGTAGTAATGATTGTTCTGCTGCTGAGCGTATTGACTATTTCCTCCCCTCCATAAAAGCATTTCACTATTATTCAGGTCTGAGCTCTTGGCTCGTGTTGTCTTCTCCCTTGTGTGTGTTTATTTGAAGTAATCTAAACTTTTTGCAAGTGCATTCACTTTGCAACTCTCTGGTCACTGATGAGAAATAAAGTGCCAGTAACGTACCCAATATCCAACTCACGAAAGCTTTTCATTTGATAAGATGAGGTAGCACATTCCCAGGACAAGTCTTGCAGATGCCAGAAGAAGCAGCAGTAACAGTGCGTGTGTGTGAACCCATTACTACTTAGATGGTAAACTTTTATATCTACGACATTTCTGTTCAAAGATAAACTATTTCAGGTTTTGGGTTTTTTTTTTTTTCAAAGTACTTGAATAAGTATTGATGGTAAGTGAACTGTTGACTGCGTAATTGCAAAGATTTCTTTCCTAATCTAAGGGCTAGAATTCAACCTAAGACCTATAACAAAACTTTTCTGATGTGTCAGCAAATGACATCAAACACAATTTAGCTTCAGGTGACTTTTTTTTCTTAGTCAATTTCTGTGTTTTTGTGTTATGTGTAGCAGCATCAGCAATGTCATCAAAAATGTTTTGTTTTTTTTTATTTTTATTTTTAGAGCCCAGTGTCTCCAAATAACCGTCTCTACATTATTTGAGTCGCAGTGAAACGATAAACAATTACGGTGAACTTTACCCACGTAGTTATTTTCTCATAGTTCCATAGCGCTTGAAAGGAAAATAAGAGCATTTAGGTGGAGAATATAAAAGCAAGAGGCAAACAATAAAAACAGAGAGCTCGCAGGAAGCCAAAAATAACTCTTAGAAAGGAAAGGAAAATATCAAAAAGGGGGCAGCAATAAAACCAGAACAAGATTTAAACATTCACTAAGGCTTTCTTATGAGTAATGTTTTTAGAGGAAAAATTCTAACCTGTGTGTCTGAACTCCGTGTTCCAAAAAACCACTGTCAGTATAACGGTCCCTTCACATGTGTCATATAAAATTGGTGCTATAGCTTTCCAGCATATTGATTTACACACACTAAGAACGCTTCCATTCCTAAACATTGACAAAAAGTAGTGGGAGCTGCTTCCTGTCCTGTTGGGTCACTTGCTTCTCAGGATGGCATCAGCAAAATGGCCAAACAGAAAGTCAGTAGCAGAGGGAATCATCAGTGGTAGTTATAAGAAATATCGATCTGCTCCGAAGTGCAGTGATTTTATCGGGACATGCCCCCGTGGTGTAAACCCGTTCACTTGAGCTTCTGTATACGGTAATGTAATGTTCTTTATTTGCATTTTATAGGCAGTCTGTGAGTTACTGTGTGTAATCTCAGCATAACTGCCAATCTTTGTGTATCGGTGTGCATGTTATACTGGCAGTTAAAGGGAATATTTGATTTTCGCTCTTGCTTGTAAAGTGGCTTTTACCGTGGAAACTTTGATTTATGAAAATTTTTAATTCAAACACTCAGTATGGTATATTAGTGTGATATCGCTGTCTAAAGGTCTCTAAATTATTAGAATATGTCTGCTTTATTGAATAACTGTGGAATTAAAAGGTCAAAATGTATGCTTAATGATTTAATTAAACAAGTATGATGTTTATACAGTGTTTGTCCATTCCGGGTTGAGGAAAAGGATGGAGAGGGTTGTTATGGTAGATACATATGAATTTAAAGCTCATGTGCAATATTTATCAGGTTTGCTTCTTGGATGCTGAAAATTCTGAGATTTACGAGGCTTTAATAGCTCGATTCTCCTCTTTCCTCCAGTCTCACATGTGGACAAAAGGATTTCGGAAATTCTCAGTTGTTTTCTATGTTTTGCCTTGACTTTGCCCCGTCTTCTCCTCTCCCTTACTTCCCTCAATAGACGCTTTTTGTCAGACTCTGGTCGACACCCTGGAAAGCACACCTGGTCTGCGTAACATTTGGAGCACCTTCAAACCATTATTGCTAGGCAAAGTCCTCTACACGCCAGATACACCTGCTGCTCGCCTCATGGTGAAAGAAGTAAGTTTAGAGAGAAAATGTGCAACGTTTGCATAGACGCTTACTTTTCTTGCACTTGAAAAGTAGTTGTATATCTTGATCAGTCAATTAAAATTGAGTTTTTAGTGAAAGATTAAAAAAAAAACCAAACGTTTGTTTAATTGAGATACCAGTTTGTGTATGAATTTGAATATCCTGTATGCACAGGGTCAGATCGATGACGTTATCGATGTGAAGAGGCCTCCAGTGTTTGAATGAAAAACATGGGATGTCACACGATACCACCACCTTCAGGATAGATAGCAAGCCAGGGGGCCTGTGCATGCAGTGTGATGAGCGTGATGTGTTATCATGACATAGCATTTCTACAAGATATCAGCATCATTGTGACAACTGCATAAGCAAAACAAACAAGAGTCACGCGGTGAGGATTTTGCATTTAGAATACATTATGAGCGTGAGCAAAAACCTGCCGACTTCACAGCACGTGGCCCGGTGTTGGCGCAGGAGGCCCTCTTCACACCAGACATAGTCAGATTGTTTACAAGTCAATGTTCAGGGGTAAATAACCACAATTACATTCGTCTCCATGGGGGGTGGCAGCGTTACAATGTGATGAGTTCCTCGAGGGGATTAGCTGAAATGTGCAGATGTGGAGTACTTTCATGTCTGGATTGGCTCAGAGCAAATAGAAAAAGCTCTGTGGGTATGCTCTCAGTCAGGGAAACGTGAGATGAATATGTTAATAGCATTGTTTCTCTTTTCGTTTCAGGCAAACAGCACATTCAATGCCCTGGCTATGTTGAAAGAGCTTGTTGATTTGTGGGATGAACTTGGGCCACAAGTCTGGGATTTCCTGCAAAATAGCCCTCAAGTGAATACAATACGGGTAAGACTCCGATGCACTGCCTTTTCATCATGACTGGTTTGAGAGAATAGTGCAATACAAACTTTGAATAATCATAAGAAGTTACATTATATTGTAAACACATAACATACAGTCAGATTTTACCTGCAGTACTTTTGGCTTCAGATCATCTCCGAAAGCAGCTTTTATATGATGTTGTTTTCCATTAACCAATAGTAAAAAGGACATTTAAGGACATAATTTTATTTGCTTTCTTGCCTTTCTCTCTTGAACTAGATCGCTTCCAGTCTCATATGATATGTTCATATGAGGCTACAGCCAGGAAAACATTACCTGAGCACAAAAAAATTGGAAAAAAAAAAGCAGAAAAAGCTGGATTAGCTCTGTCCAAAGGTACAAATCAGTCTAACAGCACCTCTAAAGCTCAGTAATCTGTAACATCCTAATTAGTGAGTTGTGGCTTTTATCCAGACAAATAGTACAAGTGTGAAAACAACAATATTTGGTTTAATGGAGGGGGGAGGGTGTGGCTACGTGCTGGATTTTTTCCTATTTGGGTGCAGTGATTCAACTTGGAGCTTGGCAACCTTACATTTTATAAAAAAACAAAAAATCGAGGGATGATCGTCGTTCTTTTTTTTTGTTCGTCCTATTTTAAATGACATACAGTCACTTGGCCATATGATCGGCACCTCGTTTTCGATTTTTTTCTCGTTTCTTCATTTCATTTCTAAACCAGGCTAGTCGTAAAACAACTTCCTTCACAGTGTCAACCTTTGAATGTACAAGGACATAAAATCCTTCAGTTTCTTGTGAAAGTCCAGATATTTTTCAGTCGAAAAACTTGGTAAAATTTATATCAAAATGATGAGCTTATATATACATATGTATATATATATATATATATGTATATATGTAAATATGTAGATATATGTATACATGCATATGTGTATATATGCACACACAAAGATGAGAATATGCATGTCATGTATATCAATTTGTTGCACCTTTAGTTAGATATGGAAACCAAGGGAGGAAAGTAATTATGGATAAGTGCAGGATAATTTTCATCCTGGCTGAAAAGGATTATCTATAGAAGTAGAGGACATGGACTCTTTGCCACCACTTCTCCCTCTCCCTCCCTCTCCTCTCCTCTTCTCTCTCTCTCTCTCTTTCCTTCTTACCGTATTTCCTTGACATGGACATTACTCCAGTGTCACTCCAAATGAGCTTATAGGCAGCTGGAGGGAAGCAGACATCGGGCGCTCCATATAGCCAGGGTATTCATTACCCTAGCCCTAACCTTTACACAAATGGGCCGGCAATCCTCCTTTGTCTTCATTTTCTCCCAGCCCAGCTCTCTCTCTCTCCACCTCTCGCTATGAAGCTGGTGGCTTCAGAGGTTTTTCATCTTCAGAGGTTCTTCAAGGTCGCAGACACGTTTTACGTTGATGGACCAATTACCATCACCACCACAACTATATTTGATAGAAGATTTAGGGTACAGAGCCGGATAGAGGGACACACTGCACTGTAGCATATTCCCTGAAATGGCTTGGGAATGAAATTGGTTGGAAACTTTGTTTGACATAACTACTGATGCCTTTACATGGTGTTCACGCATCAAAGTTGTAGTCATTAAGATTTCAGTCCTGGTTGAGTTGGCGACACCTTTAGCTACGCGGTAAACACAAGCGTGGTTTAATACTACGGATCACAGAGTTCTGGAGCAGCTGATTTGTCGGAAATACAGCAGAAGACCAAGTGTTGTATCACTCTACAGTCCAACAAGACAAACACAGATTGTTTTAATAGACTGTCGATAACTGTGTTCATCATGCCTTGAGCAGCTGCAGTCTTGATTTTGTGTTTGTGTTGCACATTGTGCAAGTAGTGTTTTATATCTCTGAAAAGAATTCAGAAATTGGACTCTTTTACAGGTGCATTTTTGAGGAACAATCGCGCTTAGCGCTAACTGATAAAATGCATTTCTGGCAATTTGTTAACAATAAAAGCCACCTTGTTTCACCAGATAAACACTTTAAATGTGGAGTAGAGGCAGGAGATTTCATAAAATAAAATTACACTGGATTAGATATATTATTCATTTCCGGTTTGTGCATTTGAAGACACTTTAATCCAGTACAGGAATGATGGATCCGCTAAAAAAAGACTCAGGATAAATACTACCATAAAGAGAGGTACTTACTAAATGTAAATACACCAAATGGCTTTTGCACAAAATTGAAGACTGTCAACAGCATCAAAAGTGGGGTTTGAATTCATCAAATTTATCCTTAGAAATTTTACGGACGATAACCTAAAAAAAATAATAATTTTATTCAATCCTAAGACCTGTACCTTGAAGAAAACAACATTTATGTCATGGACACTAGCTCAACAGTTCCTACTTGAGCAAATATCAAGACTGGCGCAGTATCATGTAACCCGTCACCCACAGTATGTAAACATTAGAATAAAAAAAATCATACAGATTAAAGGGAGCTCCCACAGGCAATTTGCCCAGGGGATCTGATTTCCTTTCTATATAAAGGCCAGCAAATGAATTTCTTCACTGAAAGACCCTCTCATGACAAACAATTTCATTTGACACATGACCAAAGAGTTAAATGGCATTTCTGCAACTCTTTGGCCAAAATGCCACTGATCATTAAGCCACATGCGGTTATAGCTGGACGGAAAATTCTAATTATGTGCCGGTTGAACAGTCACGGTCAGTTTGCCAACGTGACTCCGGTACTATAGAATTCCATAATGACTGACAGATTTAAAAATACACACATTTTTGATGGATCATGTCCTAAATGTAGCACCCTCTAAGAATGCTGCACTGATTTTTTAAAAGGTCACATGCAGCATAGCGATTACTTAATTTGACACTTTGTCCTACGGTTAAGCAGAATATCATCAGAAGTGTTGACACTGAAATGCCACTGAGCACACTGGCCAGAATATATCTGAATCTCCACTCAGAATTTCACACTTTAGAGGCCCAATTCTCGATTGACGCGCAGTGCCCTTTCCTCTCCAAAAGTCAAAGTCCACATGGTCCACCCTTAAATGTGAGCCATGCACATACAAGTATATTGACCTGTAATGCAGACCAATTAGACTCTGCTATAATATGAAGATCAGGTCGGAAAGGGTGCTGTTCTAAAATCACAAGGGGATCGAGTGGCTGATTTGAATAACTTATTATTTCAGTGGGTTTAGGTTCTCTTACAGTTTTACCATTGTTCCATTCCATTCTCTTTTAGTTTATGTAGTAAGAATGTCATTACCAGAGCCGTGTCATATTATTACTTGGATGTTAATTTCACAGCAGCAGGAAACTATGGAAATATCTGGTGCGGGCGAGGGGAATGACTGTGGATGCTAAAGAGAGGGCAACACGTTTAAAGCGGGTGGGAGTAAGATTATTATGCAAGAGCTATTGTTTGAGGAGCACAGAGCCATTTATTTCTCACAACGGAAATACGCAGACATATTCATGTATTGTACATATGTAGGGCCTAATTAGTGTAGTAGGGTTACATTTGCTCCCAGGTCGACGCATCATCTTTAATGATTCATTGCATGATTAAGGCATTAAAACATTAAGGCAGCTTGATCCATGGCGTGAGATGACTGGAAGAGACATCACATACATGTTTCTTATCATGTAAGTGTGTGTGTGTGCATTTATGTGCGCGTGCGCGTGCATGTGTGTGTGTGCGTGCGTGTGTGTGTGTGTCTATGTCATAGTATATCTTTAGGGACACATCTCAGACTGTACGGCTGTGGTTTAGGGGGTGGAGCGGGTTTTCCCCCAGCGGATGGTTGGCGGTTTGATGCCCAGACCCTCCAGTCCGCATGTCAAAGTGTCCTTGGGCAAGAAACTTTTGTGTGTTTGTTTATTTGTTCGTATATGTGTAAGCGCTGTGTAAATGTATGGATGTGTATGTGAATTGGTGAATGTGACAATAGTGTAAAGCCTGTTTTAAGTGGTCAGTTAGACTAAAGAAAGGGGTATATAAATGCATTCCCTTTACCATTCATTGGGTACGGCCGAAAGCGATGTCACCAATTGGGAAAAAAGATGTTCTTGGGTCAGTGGTTGAGCCGAGGGTAAGATTTGGGGTTAGGCGAGTACACGTTATGGTTAGGGTTAGGGTCAGTCTCCAGGAAACGAGGGTAAATCTATGTAATGTCCCGCAAAGTGACTAAGGTCAAGATGTGGGTACGCGAGTGTGCGCGGTGGGGTCCAAAGGTCCAAAGGTCTGAGACCACGTCCCCATTCTCTTGAGCGGGGTAGCGGTCTTAGCCTTGTGGACGCCGTCTGTATGTACTACATGTACTTCGTACATGAGCAGTCTCTCGGCTGTGAGAATAGACAATTTGCATCCCAGGACCTGAAGTACAACAGTGCCATCTATCTTAATACCCCTGATTGGTTCTGTAGAAAAATGAGTGTCCGCAGCACCGAAGAATAAAGCTGCCCTCCCAGCTTGTTCTTCTTAATTAATACACTGTGGTTCCAAAATAGTTTGGTCATCGGTCAGATACCATTGCATTCATGCAACGTTCATTCTAGACCGCTCATTAGTAACCATTGTAACTACAATTGTCCCACCTTCCTCTCGAAACTAGACTCTGCTGGCGAACCCGGTGTTTGCTGCTGTACTCGACCAGCGTCTCAATGGCACAGGATTAACTGCGGAGCTGCTGGCCAACTTCCTGTACAATGGGCCTCCTGAGGACCGTCCACCTGGCATGCCACCCTATGACTGGCGCGATGTTTACAGCGCCTCTGCCCAAATCCTGAAGCTTCTCTCCAACTTCCTCGGTGTATGTAATCATTTTTTTTCTGTGCTTTTACTAACTTTTCTGTAATGTGAGACATTTGATTAGCTGTACGCCAACATTTAAGATATTATAAATCATAATTCTCACTGTTGAGGAAATAGACAATACATATTTTTATTTCCCTCCCACGACTGTTCTCTTTCAGCCACCCACCTTCTATGTTATTTATCTGATGCACCTAATATTACCCATACAGTTTCTTTCATGCCAATAACAAAGTGCTATATGAAACTCAAAACTCTTGTGAAACTCAGAACTCCTGTGAAATCCTGATGTATCGGTTTTAATTTCTGGGTTGTTGGTTTGCTAAAAAACATGATCCAGGTGAGCTAACTTTAGCTACGCTGAGCAGTATCTTAGCCAAGCTGAGTAACACATTAAATATAGATGACAATTAATTTTACTGCGTCCATGGCAATTTCCCAGTCAGGATCTGTAAGCAATTTACAGGTTCAGCCCTTTAATTCCCACACATACGTTTACTTACAGTCTTAAGACCGTGATCTGGCAAAAGTCCTGTGTCCCTGACATAATTGCAGCACTTTAATTTACTCCTGTATCTCTCTGTTCACAGCTGTCAAACAACTCTGGCAGAACACCAGGGGTGTGACAGAGGGTGCAAGTAGGGTGCTTTGCATCTAAGACACAATGTGCCCATGTTTAGCACAGTGCTCTTTTATTTCTTAGCTCTTTTGTGGCTGTGTTGGGGCTCCGCCGCTGTTCAAAAATCCAGACTTTTCCAGATGACATGCACGTTTCTTGTTTTGTTCACTCTATCACTCTATTGTGTTCTTTGGAGAACAAGCAAAAGTCTTTGGTCTTTTATTCATTAAACTTAAATTTTTTTTGACTTAGCGAACTGTCAAATACACAGGAAGATCTGTCACTTCAGTGCTTCCGTCGTAATCATGAAAAACATTGTTACGGGCCTGTAGTGAATCTGTAATGACATCAAACAAAGCAGTGTCACTGAGTAGGAACACACACAGACACCAATACATTGAATCTTGGCACAGTTTGCAGCTGAACCCTTCTTTCTCTATCTTTTGTGATAACACACATGTACAAAGCCCCCCCAAACAAAGACACACACACACACAACCACACACACACACACACACACACCCTGCCACACTCACATACATACACCTAGGCTTATTCCTCAGGTGGATAACATGGCAGGTTGGGCCCTCGGGTTAGACATACATGGCCAATGAAATTCCAAAAAAATGCAATCTTATTTTCTGTCGTAATAGGAATTGCATTGCTCAAAGTTGATACCTGGATAGGGACAGTTACTTGACAACTTTTACTGTGGCGTCATCTTGTCTGGGTGTTTGCATCTGTAGGGAAATAAAGACCTTCTTTCAGTCTAGGGCTGAAAAGTATAAACTCTCAGCACTGATGATGCATAGTAAACAGGTGCAATATCCGTAAGGACAATAACACAGTAAAGTAACTTGTAACTTCAGCCTACTATGATAGACTATTTTTCTCCATAGAAAATTAGAATTAGAAAAAAAATGCTTTCTCATGTCTAATCTCTTAGGAAGATATCTTAAACATATCCTCTTCATCTTCAGTTCATCAGATGAACGATATAAATTAGCCTGATTTAATTACTCTTTAATTACTGGCTTTGCACACACTCTGAATAACCCAAAACAATCCCTCTTCAGGGCAAAGGGATTTCTTTGGCATATATGGAATAAAACAAGCGTAACATCAGTTAATCGTGCCGATGCAGCACATAGCACAGATAAACTCCCATATGCTCACATTACTAAATATTATCCTTGAAATAATGATTGCTATGAGCAAATTATTGAGTCAGATCGATGCCCAAAAATCTTTCCTTTTATAAATCATAAATCATCTGTTGATGGTGTCACCACCAGCAAGAACGCTAAAGAATCACGCTGCATTTCTTTAACAGCTCAGGCCCAAACCGAGGCCACAAACTCCTGTTTCACTGTTTCACTTATGAATTGCCCCACAATTCAATAGGATTATGCAACTAATGGTGGAATTCATGAAATATATATACAAGAAAACCAATAGTCATGTAAACAGCAATGTGTTCATGGCAGCAGCAACCGTAGTAAACATTGTCGTTACATCATCTTCATAACCCAGGGAATAAAACATCATTACTAGCTTCAGATGACACTAGTCTGCTGCTTACTGAGGATGTTGTATTGCACCGCCAGAAATGTTTTGCATAAACATTAAAGACAAATGTGTAATTTCTGTGAAGACAACCCTACTATACTGTATGATCCACCATAACTCCTGAAGTCCTATATGAGCAGATTAAGGTGATTTGTAGTATGTGATGTCTTAAACAGAACAGATTGCTAGAACTCACACAGCCTTTTGACCAGCACGTGGCAAGTAACTTACATATTTATAATGTCATGGAGATCCACTCGTGTTAATATTATCACTTAGCTGTCAGCGACACCGGCGCAGCCCCGAACAAGCATGACACGACCACGGCCGGACAACTGCATGTGTTTTGCCCTGGATGTTCCTCTGAATTAGGCCAAGATGGGATTGGCAAGCTATCAGTCGGGGCCAGTTTCTCAGTCCGGAGCCAGAGTCAGATTGTTGATACCAGACGGCTAAGCCTCAACTGCTGGCCCAGTGGTTGGAGCCAAAAAATTACAAAATGCATAAATATGCATTTCACGGTCTTCTTAAGGAACATCGTGGCCGGTAGGGCTCGTAGTGACAAAGTGCTGATATTCAATGATGGGACACAAAGCAGATTAAACATAGACAGCAAACACTCTACATGGCATTTGTCTATACAGTAGACAGCAATATCTTTAAGTACCTTAAATACGCCTTTAAGAAAAACACATTTTCCATCTAATAGGTTAAAATAAAGATCTATTATAAATTAGATTAGTCATCAGACGTGATGTTTAGAATGTAACTTCTGTCGCCTGTTTTATGTAGAGCATTTTCTCCCGTACGTTTCAATCAGCACCCGCCCATGTAACCATTCCACCGCTGTGATATCCACACTAGTACGTACATGAAATAATGCTGTGATAGCATTCTGTTTTCCCACCGTAGCTTGATATAGAATACAGACTAGAGAATCCTGGGGGAGAAATGATAAAACTATTGCAACACTGAGATGTGTGGACAGCTGTCAGGTGTGACTGCCTCCCAGGACGGCTAGCTCATTATCGTCTCATGAAACACAGGGACGAGGCTACAGAACAGGGAGTGCTAGCGAGGCTGTATCTCATTTGCTTGTCTCTGCTGAAGCCGAAAACATTTCCTACCGGCAGCTCCAGATAATTTGGAACTACACCCTGTGTGGTGATACTTTTGGCTTAATATTCATCTGCCCTTCTGCCAGTGAGTTCCTGCCTGCCTCTTTTTTTTTTTTTTTTTGCTTTTTCTTTTGTGGATACAGAAGATTTATATATATATATAAAAAAAAAAAAAAGAATCAATGTAAGAAGATTATGGAAAAGAAATTCATTTCTCTATTTGCTGACAGTGTTTAGACCTGAATAAGTTTGAGGCAGCCCCCACTGAAGGCCATCTGGTGAGCAAAGCGCTGGAACTTCTGAAGAACAATACGTACTGGGCCGGTGTTGTCTTTGAAAACCTGCAGCCAGACTCCGGCCGCCCCCCTCCTTATGTCAAGTACAAAATCCGCATGGACATCGATGAAGCAGAGCGTACCAGGAAAGTGAAAGAAAGGTATGTGGCACGGCTCTGTCTCTCTGTTGAATGCAAATAAGGGACCGTTATCACACCTTTAAAAAATACTACATTGACTTACTGACTTTTCTTATGGGATAATTTGATATTTTGAGGCTGAAACTTAATTGCTTCCTTCCTGTGATGTCAAACTCTGTGTTTACCGTCTAAAAATATCACCTCCAATAACAGCCATGATACTCTGACAGTACTTCTGACTACTCCTCTACTCAGTAGTTCCGACTCTTCTTAGCTGTAGTTTCTGTGCCCTTTGCTAAGACAAATCACCGTGTGTCTGCTTTTAATAAGGTTATGGTCTCCCGGGGCCCGAGACAAACCCTTTAACGACCTGCGCTATATATGGGGAGGCTTCGCCTACCTGCAGGATATGATGGACCATGGCATTATACGGGTGCAAACGTCAAAGACCCAACCCTTCGGTGTTTTTGCCCAGCAAATGCCATACCCTTGTTACGTGGATGACGTGTGAGTACAAAAGATTTTATCTGTCAGTCTTGTGATTAGAGGAAGAGGAAGGTGGTATTACAGCAATAAAATACAACTTGCCCTGGGGAGTTGCCACTCACTGCCACCACATAGTTAAGTGATGGTCTTATCAGTCACTTAGGCCCTCCTGATTTTCCCTGTGGAAACTTCAAGATGCTCGCTCTCATACGTCTAACTTACTCTTAGTTTCATATCTGTGTTGCTCTTGCTAGTGTCACATGCTATCACTGATCACAGACGAACAGACTAAGATAGGAAACTTCTCTCATGTCACCTTGTAAAGTCAGGAAATAAAAATGTGACATCCTTGAGGCTAAATTTAATCGTGAACCGAGGGTCAGCATGGGAAAAGAAATGAATGAGGGAAGGAGGGGACCAAAACTATTGATTTTAGTCAAACCACCGGAAATTCCTGAATAGTTGATGGATGCTGAATTATTCAAGAAACCACCACAGGTGCCTTCCTTACTTCCTTGTATTTCCGAGGCATTTTATTCCTAACAAAGTGAGCGTACCATACCCTACGCCTCACATGGCTCCATCACATGCAATGATTGATAGCAGCGCTCCATCTGTGTTGCGTACGCATCCACTGATAGCGCTCGCCTCTATCATGTTAGATCATTCACCTAGGGACACAAATGATGTGGTATCACTCTGAATCTTCCAAAGCCAAGATTTCCTCAGAGTCTTGGAAATTACTCCCATCCACACAGCATTATGATCTCCATTAATAAAAGAAAAGCCCAGTGATGCCATCAAGAGAAAAGATAATTACCAGCGAGATTTCAAGCCTGCAACACAATGTGCCCCTTTTAGTAGACACAAAATATTCCCTCCCCATGGGAAACACAGTTCCAGAGCTTAGGGATGTAATTTTTAAAATATATTACATGCTTGGGATAGAACAGAATGTAAAGTAAAGCAATCATCGGGGGGGGTTGGTCCGAAATGTTTAAAGAGGCCAAAGCACAAAGAAGGAGAGTATGACTTCATATTAAAGATGCATTTATGCTTTTATTATCTACAAGCAGGCCACTGTTGAAATATACGTTCTGAATTATAATGCCCCAGGCAGTACTGTATGTTTTTCTTGGAGAAAAAAGGAAAAAGAGGACATCATTGTTTTTAAAAAAAATCATATTCACAGTAATAGCTTTATTGATTTAGTTTTCATCATTTCTGGTTTCAACTGGCTTTCTGTGAAGTGCTTACTTTCCTTCTGATTTATATTCAAATGTGGCTTCAAGATTAAAAGTAGCTTCGCCGCTTTGCACTTCATTTTACAGCTGCTATAATAAACCTGGTTTAAGATATATATTTAAGATTTGTTTTAGCTTTCTACATGGGAGCACTTGGTTTGGCATGTCAGGCAATAGGATACTTTTAGAAGTACTAATTGGAGGGAAGTTGAACTAAATACTCTACCCAGTGGAGATATTCATCTGAGATGAATTTTGGCATTTCAAATTAAATAAGGCACAAAATCATCCGATCTGAATATTAGTGAGCAGACATACTGCAGAAAGAATACGATTAAATCCCCCCTTTTTTCTTTTGCAGGAGAAAATCAGCCAAAACTTAGCACCGGATTTCTCCGTATGATAGTAATTTATAGTAGTTTCAGTTGTGGGAAGCTTGACATTTAGGATGCCACTTCTGAATTAGTTTTTCAAATAAAAAAACACTGATTTCCTTGTTGGGATGATGATCTGAAATTGGACTGTGACAGTGCATCTTATATGCTGATGCCAGCCATGTTGCTTCAATTTCATCTTCTTAAAGAAAAAAAAAGATTAATAATTACAGAAGACAAATGGGCACCATGAAGCCCCACAATACCCTCAGTCCCTCCACCATTTACTCTTTCGCCTGCGTAGCCATTTGGGCATTTTTATAAATTATTAACACTCGAAAACTGCTATTTCATTCATAAATAATTAAGAGTGAAATCATACAAAGGAAGATGCGCTAAAACACAGAGAGGCATGATGGGGATGAACCTTGAAGGTAATTATTTTCATCTCGAGCTATGTTTTGTCAACCAAAAGGAAAGAAAGAACATTGTGCATTCAAATGAAAATGTTTTGCGTCTGCTGTAAGTGTTTCTCAGTTTAGAAAAAGGTCTAATCTGACTTTAAAATGTCATTGAAAACATGGTATTATGAGATGAATAATGTATATGTATATAAAATCAGTGTACTAGAAAGTAGTCTGTTGGCCACATAAAAATATGTGGAGGAAGTTGTAGTGTTACATGTAAACAGGTATTAGCAAAGATATTTTAAGTTTATTCTTTATGGAATTTGTAGGTAACTTGCACCAATTTGATTAGTACTTTTTGATATATATTTAGGTTTATATATCATTTAACAGTTGACTTCACAGAACATATTTTGACTGACGCTCAGGAAACTGTTGCCAGCTGCACCATTACTTTCTTTGAGAGAATCCCATCTTCACTTTCTTTTTATCTTCTGTTCTGTTCATTTTCAAGCCCACAAAAACAAAATTTCTCCTTCATTGGTAAACTTCACCTAACAAGGCAGAATGATCTGCGCTGACCTAACACTCATCAACGCTCCTTACATCACACCTGCTTTTGAAATAATTTCCCATTTGCGCTCCTCATTTCCTCCTCACAGCTTTTGGCTGTTGCACGCCCAATGAACTACCAGCAATCTGGGCCACTTCAACCACAGCTGACCCTGTTGGCATTTTGAACCAGAGATAAGCAAAACTGCATTAGCTCCCACTGTCTTTGTATTCATATTGTGCAGTAGCCTGATATGACAGCATGGGATAAAGCTTGACCCCTGCGGGGCCTGATAGCACGTGAACTGGTGCTTTATCAGCAGCCTCCGCGTCATCACACATTCCTGAATCAGAGGCATCTCTCGTTTGGATCCGGAGGCTGTGCTCCCTTGCATTAGGTCTCTTACATTCACACGGGGCTTGATTCGAGATCTAACGCTGCTTTCTGCAGTACATAACACAGGCATGTCAGAGGAAAAACGCTTCGGTCCATCTCCATCTAATTAATCTAATATGTGCAGTGTTATTGATGAGAGCGGCCGAAATAGTTGAACATAATTCAGCTCATAACAAGCAACAATCAGCTGTTGATGTTTCATGTTTATAATGACATAACTTATTAATAACATTAGAAAATACTCCCTGGAGGCCTCCCTGCATGATGAAAAAGCTCCTTCGTAGTTCTACCCAATGAGGGTTTTAAATACACTACAACCTCAGCTTTCCAAAAGTGGTCTCGGCTTGCTTGCATAAGAGAACAGGGAGAGCAATTACATGTAAAGTATAGGCATTATTATATTATTAACTTGCTAAATGGTTAGAAGGCAGAGCCCCGGTGTGTAGCCAATCAACATGTCGATTAGTGCTGAAGCTTAGTGCGCAATAAGAGCGGTGCATTATTGAGTTTGTTTATTCATTCTTCTAGTCCTCTTTGACACTTGTCAAGACCTGGCATTTTGTAGCGTCATCCGGAGGACGAATGGCAGACGTTGAAGAATTCAGACTCTTAAGGTGCCGGGGTATTCGTAATTTAATGTCATTAAATGCACAATTGTGTTTTTTCTTTGGCATTTGGAGTCTCAAAATCATTGTCCTCCATTCTCAGTTTGCTTTTCAACCATCGGGTTCACATCTTCAAACTTTGGCTGATACGGCTGAGCGTATGTTGCCCTGGTAACTGAGGAGACACATGTCATTCCTGTATTGGAGCTGTATGTTAAAAACTGTGTGTGTCTGTGTGTGTGTGTGTGGAGCTTGACAGAGAGTGTGCACTTTCAGCTGTGTGCAGCTTTCTAAAACCTGGAGCACTTAATAGAATATGTCTCCATTCCATTCCTCAATCTCTTATATTAAAGCATTCATCAAAACTAGTTAGCTTTTGTTAAATTAAACTTTAGCCAGAACTTCTAAAAGATGGATTTTTCTTTTTACCTGATTAAAGAACTGGCTTTGGCTTATTCGTAAAATGTCATGAATCATATGCCATCACATATATATTAGGTCATATGAAATACAGGGTATCTGATATACGCAGTGACCGTTAGAAAGATGTTTCCCTGTCATGAACATAGTGTTGTACCTAATAGTAAAGTATTAAAGGACTAAACCTGTCTTTAATTATAATTTGTAATTAACCAAATATATAATCACACTCATCACAGTATGAAATAGGTTTGAGTTGATGGTTAGAACGTGCGGCAGACCTGGATATATATGATTACATATTATAAAAGATGCGTTGCATTCCACTTCCAGAAAATAAAATATATAATTGGTGAAGGAACAAATACAAAAGTAAAGATGAAAACTACTTTCACCTCTTACAGGTTTAGTTGTGCATCTCTTTGCTTCACTGTCGGTTAACGGAATTGTATTTCATTTTGTAAACATGAGCTTGCTCTTAGATAAAAAAAAAAAATAATAATAATAATGCAAAAGCAAATAACATGAGGCATCTCTTTAAACCAAAACTACATGTGCATCTCTTCTTGAGCAAAAAATTGTGCCAACAATGAGATAACCCCCACTGAATAATAAAGCCTGTTCCATTCAATGAGTTGCTCATTTGCAGACAGCCAAAAAAAACCCTTTATATTTGCTCAAAAAGAGACAGGAACCTTTTTTTTTTTTTTTTTTTAGCCTAGCAGGCCGACCTCTGGGGAGCCTGTGCTCTACTATCTCTTGATTTACTGAGAAATCGGTCTCCAAGCCTCCCTAAATTTAGGTCAGGCCACCAATGTAACTATAGCCCTGTAACACAGACCCGCCCGGAGTTCTGTTACTTAAGCACCTTTGATCGATCAGCAAATGTATAATTCAAGAGCATCTGGTGGCAAGGTTGTCAGTGTCAGACATGGTGTGCATGACTGATCTCTCCCCCTCCAGCGCTAGAAGTCACAGAAGGAGTTAACTCACTTTAGCTGTCAGCTGTTACAGAGATGTTGGGGTAGAATCAGGGGCAGCTAATGCCAGACTTAGCATTCAAACTTGATGCAGTTGTTTCTTGAGGCTATTTACCTCCCTAGAAAAGGTACTAATGTATCAGCTTCGTTGTTTGGAGTTTATTGATTTGTTGATCTCGTCAAATCTCCCTAAATATCCGAATTCAAAGAAGACATTTTATTGATGTAATCTTGTGGGGGACTTTGGTTTTAGTTGCTCCCAGTCTGAACTTTAAGAAGTTCTTTTTCATTTCCGCTCCTTTCAAAGCCTCATTTGAAAATGATCCATCCCATGAGAGCGGGGGAAATGTCCTCAGAAACAAGCCTGTCTGTCTCTCATTCAACTTCTTATATAACTGCACTTCTTCCGGGACGTTACTTCATCCCTTTGTTGTGTTTGTAACACTCTAATCGTCAGTTGATGTATCGACAAAACTGTCTGTACCCAACAATATTTGGCACAGACTGAAGCTGAAAATGAATGTACCTGTACAAGTGATGTTTTACCTGTTACCTGTTAACTTTGCAAAATGTCAATTTAACAACCAAAGTTAAAGCTGTTGCGATATTATAATGGAAAGAGGGTGATTATGTACTTTTAAAAGAAAATGATAGCAAAAATAATTTGCACCTATTTGAAAAGAAATGAAAATTAGAAAAATATTCAAAATTTCCTCCAGAAAACACTCTAATGCAGAGCTAACCAGTTATTAGGTAAACTAGATATTTGAGTGAACTGTTTTCACTTGGCAGGAAAAAAAATAACTTGTCTAGAATTACAAGATAAATTAGTTCCATTCAAATGCACTTAAGTGTACTTTGATCAATTGTTTATGTTAAATTGCTTGGAAGAAGAGCATCGTTCTGCCAGTTACTGCATATTCAATTTAGGCTTCATCTATATAGCTGCACTCAACAGTGCGTTGCTTGCATTATATGCCCAGTATTTATGGAATTCAAGCATAAGTGATGTGTGAAATCTATACTTGGTCAAAATCTATGTAATACCTCCCCTTCATTGTCTAATAAAGCGACAGAAGCACTTTGTCATATTGACAAAGGAGAAGATATTGACATGGCATTTCGGTGGCATTATGGTTAATATTGCTTTATTGCGTTGTAACAGAATCAAATCATACATCATCTCTGGCGTAAGGAGCGGCATTAAATTGTTTCGCTGAGCGGATGCACCAAGTTTATGAGGGTTAGCTATGTGTTAAAATGAATATCCCAGAATTTATTCCATTAATACATTGTGAATTGTGTTGATTGTCCCTCATGACTTTAGCATTTTCAGTATCTGAGTATTAGTTTCCATTTCCTTTTACTTTGTAAGGGTTAGTTATGGTTTCAATCACAAAGGGCAGGCTTTAAGATGGAGTATGAATGCAAAAAGCTGACCCTCTTTTTATGAGATATCATTAGGACCGTAATTAAATTTTTTTTGTTATCAATTATCCTTAATTTCTCTATTAGTTGATGATTGTTCAGCCACTAAAATGTCAGAAAATTATGAAAACTTCACATCACATCTCCCAAAACCCAAGGGGAAGTCAGCAATTTGTTTAGTTTGACCCGCAGTCTGAAACCCAAAGACATTTAGTTTACGATGACACAAAGACAATGAGCAAATTCTTGCACTGAATGTTCAACATCTTGCCTTTTACATGGATAAAACACATTTCGTTTCATTGTACAATCATAAAATACATAATGCTAGAAAGTCTGACAGTATACATCAGTGTGTACTGTGTGATTACACTTTAAGTACTAGTTTATAATCATACTTGCATGCATATGCCGTAAATTAAAGCTTGTGTATGTGCAATTTGCACTCATTATGTTGTTGTGTTTTCTGTGGATGACAGTCTCCTCTCAGTACAGCCTCATACTGACAGGTGTTTCTATTATTTTCTCCAACCCATTTATGTCAATGAGAATAGGCTAAATATAAGGAACACCTCTCTGTATAATGCAGTACAGATAAACAGCACAACAGACAACATCATGCATATTATTGAATTAACACCTCTCCAAAAACTGAACATTCTAACCTTCATGAAGAAGAAGAACACTTTGTTGTCATTGCATGATATAAACAATGAAATTCAGGTGAGCTCCGGGAAGCGGTGCTCAAAATATTCCTTCTGAAAACCGCACATCTAACATTCACACACACGCAGCTCAGGAATACACAATTGTCAACATATGCATTGTAGGAAAATAGACTTTTTTTAATGTGTGTAGCGTACAGGTTAAGATATTATATAAATAGATATTATATAAATAGTGATAAGATATTCCACAGTTTTGTCTATAATGTGTGCGAGTTCAGTGTAGAAATTGGTGTATTGCAGGATTTGTGTATTAGAATACATTAGTTTGACGAAGTATACCTAATAAACTGGTAATCGAGTGTGTGTACCCAGGGGAAGTATTCAGCATATTACAAACACACTAGCACCCACCTGCCAATGTTGCATCCATGTCAGAGACTAGTTTGTCCATCTACGCTTCCTTTGCCAGTGTGCAGGCCTGACCTTTTTGATTGCTTTCCCCAACAACCAGCTTCATTCAGAGTATCGGAGGCATCCTCCCTATGTTCCTGGTGCTGGCCTTCATATTCACTGCGAGCATGACTATCAAAAGTCTGGTGCTGGAGAAGGAACTCCGGCTCAAGGAAGTGCTGCGTGCTGTTGGCGTTCAAAATGGCGCCCTTTGGTCTTCAAGGTTCACAGAGAACATTGTTCTGCTCATGGTTCCCTGTTTGCTCATAACTGTCATGGTTAAGGTCAGTAAAAAAAAAAAGGGTCCCTGGATGGAAAGTATCAAAACGAAAAGCATCTGCATTGGAATATTTTGCATGGTTGCTAATGATAAAAGCTTATGTACTGTACATTTCAAGTGTTTTCGGCTGGGTCGCCGCATGCTGCAGAAAACCAATTATTCTTAAAATAATAGCCACCGACTTCATTTCACACACAGTATATAAATGTGTGTTCCAAATTTTAAGGAATATCAAAATTTGTACTCTTTTTTTTCAACACCATAGTATATAATTGTTCCAGTTATAATTCCACCTAAAAACACATCAAACTAAACACCAAAAAATACAGTAAAGCTCATCAAAGCAGCAGTACAAACAAAATAAGCATCTGACAAAATAATCTGATGCTCCTGTTGGTCATTCGGTTCAGGAGATTTCGTTGCGCTTTGTGTTTTGCTGTCTTGATGTTTTTAATCATGACCGATTACAGATCACAGAATCAAATCGTTATTCTCGATTCTCAAATCAGCCTTCCTGGCCTAATTAATTGAGCATGCAGTCAAAGCTGCAATTTAGTCAAATTAAAATCATGTCAGTAGCATTTGTCCTTGATTTCCTGTAATTGCATCACCTCTTCCTATGTGCTTTACACTTACACTTAAAGAGGTCTTGTGTCATGTAATTTGGGGTGAATATGGTACTGTGTATTTTCTGTGATTACACTGAAAATTAATTATCTTCGTCCACTAGAACACTCTACTCTATTTTATATTATGTCAAATCTAATTTGCAGGGTATTAATCCTAATTAGGAGGAACAGTGTTACACCAAAAACCTTATATCCAGGAAGGGGCTCTGCTGTGTGGATTAAAGCATCTTTTTCAATCCTGAAATTTATGTTTTGTGATATAACCTGCTATGTTTGTGTTTGCATTTGTATTGAAAAAGTAAGAATGATGAACCTTGGGGTTATGTGAGTCAAATACAAACACATCAGGCTTGTTTTTTTCTGTGCTGACCTACAAAAAAAAGTTTTTCTGTCAGAGAACAGTTGAACTTGAGGCTTCTTGTCAAATCACTCTATCTGGATTTACTGTGTCTCTAACATTTCAACGGCATTTTAACACATGCATATTGTACACAGGCTTAGAAAATGATACAGGTCAGTGCCAAAGACAACCAAAGTCTAATTCTGCATTACCAGTCTTGTGAAAAATGAAGCACCGATACACAATCATCCAAAGGCTATGACAAACACTGGAATATGTTTGGAGGAAAATGCACAATGTAATCACTTTCATTCTTGGAAAAGACACTAAAAAAAGGTACTGAATCATAGCATTTTTCCTACTAAACCATTTTTTACATGCTGGAAATATATTTTAGTTGTTGATTAGCTGTTTATATATTGTAGTTTATCGTAGTTATATAGTAAGCAGGATGTAAGGGTCTTGCTTATCTGTTGAAATGATCATCTGCTCAATGATAGATTATGAAAGAAGCACAAAGCAATGTTATCGCACAAGGGAGACTCTTCATGACATACGATGTAGAAACATTATAATGGTCTCCTTAAGATAGAGCACATCCTTCAATGACTCCTTGTTTCGTAGGCGTTGTTAATGAAATAAACAAGGATGGTAAATTTAGATCGGCATAATCAATTTTTGCAGTTTAATTGGAAAATATGGCTGGTAAATAAAAACTGATATTTGAACAGCTGGGTGAAATGTAATTTCCCATCAGCCTAATGTGTTTGCAAGCCATCAACAATTTGTAAACATTAATAACAATAAATTGAGTTAGTTCTGTGCCTTGGAGGAGCAACTGCAAGCACGATGTGTATTCAGATCACATGCCCATTCTAAATGATAATTTCACAGCCATTTTCAGCACATTAATAATAATAGCAAATCAAATGGTAATTATCATAAGGCTGTAACTGGATTAGGTGTGACAACAACTACTTTTGTCATCTGCACCTGAGTCCTCTGCCATTTTACACTTGTTTTCTCTTCCATTATGGGGGAGGTAATGCATTTATAATGTGGCAACCAGCCTGATATACTATCTACACAGTCTCCACACTTGGCTCCCATCTCAAACCAGCTGAATCAAGTTGTCTGACAAGATCTTCTTTACGATAACTAACACCAATCGGTGATTATTAAAACACATCACATCAGTGATGGTCCTCTCCCGAATATTATGCCCTTGTTTTGACAATATGAAGCCACCTTCCAAATGTATGTTTTGTCATGCTAGCAGTCGGTCATTAAAACCTGATTAATTTGTTGTGCAGCACTCTTGGAGAAAATAAAAAAAAAATGGAAATGAAAGCTCCGGAGACCACCTTCACAGTTGGAAGACAGCTATTGACATCTCATCAATCATAGATTAACCCAGGAGCCCAGGACCCAGTAATCATAAATAAAAAGGGCACATTACGTAGCCAGAATTTAGCAGTGGTGCAACATTACATGTATATTTACTCGAGTACTGTACTTAAGTTCCCAATTGAAGAAATTATGCTACTTTATACTTTTACTTAACTTACTCCATTACATTTTACAGCCCTAGTTACTAGTTACGTTTCAGATTACGATTTTACATACAAACCATACAATATAACACAACATATGCTCCTTTATTATGAAATAAACTACAAACTAATATAAACTAATACTGACAAACCACAATATCAGCTACAGCTTACACTTTCCCAATTCTACTACCACTATAATACAAGAATATAGCATAATTCTATAACTCTGATAGGAAACATTCTTCCTGCATGAGCATTATTTTTTTTTGATACAATAAGCTCATTTCCACTAGTGATAATTCCACATTAAGTTTATTTTTACATGCTTTATAAATATATATAATGGCCACAACTTTACTGTTTTGATTAACTCTCATTGCTCTCATTAGCACTGTCTTTAAAAGCAGCCTGACTCTTTTCTGATAAACCCGTTGTATAAACTGTCTGCCCAGCACCAAACAGAAGACAAACACAAATAGTGAAGCACTTAGCAGCTAAAGAGCCAGATATTTCCTTGGGGAGTAGTGGAAACCAAATCAGACCGAAAATGGAAAGTGGATATTAGACCTACATTTATCAGGTGGCCAGAGATAAAATTCGAAATGAGGGATAACGTTGTTAACCTGTTCCCCATATCAACTTTATACGTTGATAACAGGCCAGCGATGTGTTTAGAGCTTGTCTCTGCTGTCTGCAAGGGGCTAAATGATTCGTTAATGCAGCTTTAAGAAAAACATCAGCCCAACAAATTGAAACATCACCCAAATTTGACTCAATAGAAAAGCAACATCTGATGCACCATTTTGTTTACGACAATTCTGTTCCTAGTTTGCGTAGTGAGATCCAATCATAATACAGGCAGATGCAGCGCACGCAGTAATAGCAGGTGTGGAAGAGGTCATTGTCTTGTCTGGTCTGGCTCCCTCACCCCTTCAGGTTCCTCCGGTCTCTGGCTCGCACCCTCCCCTTATACATGACCTTAGCCTGGATCTACTCCGTGGCCATGACCGTAAAAGGTGTCGTTGCCGAGAAAGAGGCGAGGCTCAAGGAGACCGTGAGGATCATGGGCCTGAGGGGGGCCATCTATTGGTTGAGCTGGGCTGTGTCCAGTGTGCTCCCGCTGGCTGTCAGCGCTGTCCTCCTTAGCCTTATACTGAAGGTGATTTCAAATTAATTAAACAGTGATTCAAGGAGAACCCGACACTGCTTTTAGAGAGTTTTGGTTATCGAGTCTCATGAACTAATGAGACTTTGTTTTAAAAATAATGAAGATTTTGATCTGAAGTGAAACCTAAACACTAAAATGAGGTAATTTTACTTGATGCTATCACGGTTACACTTGATAGTTCATTTAATCTGTGCAAATTTAGAAGGATTTCTACAACGGACATTTATACAGCTCCATGTAACAGTGTCCTCCATAAGTTTTTAATCATAATAGCATCCATCACAATAGCACCATTATCCTAACAGTTCAAGTGCCCCTTTGAATTAGGTTTGGAGAAGACATCCGCATCATGCTGTAATGTGGGAGAGTAGATAGATTCATGAGAGGCTCTCTAAAATTAGAGAAGGGTCCTCCTTCAAACCGGCAGAGAAAAAGGTGACATATTTAATGAGTTTCAGATAATGTAATTGAATGTCAGTCCATAGGAAAAATGTTCAGGTGTATCTGATATTTTGCTCATTTCAAACACCTTTTACTCTGCCTGTTGTCTTTTGAAAATCAACTATAATTACATTTCTGAAGCCCCCCCCCCCCCACATCCCTGTTTTCTTGATAATTAATCAACCTTTTCTATCAAACCCGAAGGAAGGTTTTTTTTTGTTTTTTTATCCCCCATGAAATTAGATGGTGACATCTCTTTCTTTCTTTCATTCCTTTCGATGCAGTACGGGAAAGTGCTGCAGTACAGCGACCCCTCAGTAATCTTTGTCTTCCTGCTGGTGTTCTGTGTGGCCACCATCACTCAGTGCTTCTTCATTAGCATCTTCTTCTCTAAGGCCAACTTAGCTGCGGCGTGCGGTGGCCTCATCTACTTTCTCCTCTACCTGCCTCACATCCTCTGCTACGCCTGGAGGGACGTCATAGGTTTCCAGGCCAAGGTTGCTGTGGTAAGTCTGTAGTGCTGACACTTTTGTTTAATATATATATCTTCCCCTGCTGCTATCTTATGTACGGGGGCTAACTTAGTTTTGAGTTATATTCCTAGTTTATGTTTTTGTCACTCTAATCACACTTTGGCACTCAAAGTTGTTTGTTCCTTATCAATTTCCTTTTCCTTTTAAATCTAAGCAGGCTCCAGTCTGATTTGATAGACGCTGGTTGTTATGAAAGGAAGTAAATTCAGTCTG